>SSNR01000101.1:1098213-1148867 GCA_006937965.1 Callopanchax toddi | reverse complement strand
GCTACAAAGGTTGCAGGTTTTGTAGCACAGAACAAAAAGTTGTAGCACCAGCATAAAAATTCAGCTACAATCTCTAAAGCCAAAATTAGTACCCATCGTTTAACACACTGAGAAAGTGCTTATTGTGAAAACACAATAACAAGAAATATCTTCAAACATGTTTATATGTCAATGTAATTTCAAGAACATTTATTCATTCAAATTAGTGTAGATTTTTTTCAAAGTGCGAGTGTGAGCTGAGAAATGTGTGCACAAAACCACAAAAACAGATGTTTTCAGCTGCTATAATCTTTGATTTATTAATAAAATGCAGAAACTGTTATAATTCTACTTTATATTACTTATTTTATGAACTTTGACTCATCTATTTTAAGCTTCTGCTCTGTAGCACTTTGAGATTGTGAAACATAAAGTGCTATATAAGTTAAATTTATTATTATTATTATTATTATTATTAATTTCGATGTTGAAAGCAAATTCACAGGCAGACAGTTTTTATGGTGACAGTGAGACTGTGATGTTTTAAAATGTTCATTTGTCTCCTGATTTTGAATCTGCTGCATAGTTCTTGCTAAACAGATTTTACTTCAGTAAATAAATGTTATTAAAACTTTGGTCTGCTGTCCATTGCAGTCCAAGACTGCAGAGCATTTAAATATAATTTAAATATAATGACCTTTTACTGTGCCACCCTTCTTTGCCCCTGCCTGGACCCCCCAAGAAAAAAGTTCTAGATCCACCCCTGGGGCTGAGCTGCGTTCAGCGGGGTCAGACTCCGGTGTGAAGCCTCGTCTGCCCCTGACTCGGACCGTGGACTCGTTAACAGACATCAGTGTGACCCGTTCAGATTTATCAGTTCCTCTGGTTTAATGTGTGTCTGAAGCACAGGGAGACTTTCAGAGTCACAGAGTTTTTTCCGAACAGCTAGAACTGATGGAACTCCGTCGCTAGACTCGCCAGTCGACTCGACGCAGAACTTTAATCCACACAAGTGCGCAAATATAGGCTATATATATATTAATATGCTTTACATTGTTTCAAAGTCATCATCACGGCTCCTGTGAAGGGTCGGGTGTCGTCCCGCATCAGTGCGTTGAGCCTAGGTGTTTACAGTACTGGCGATCTTGTGCCAGCTGCGCCACGGCATGACGGCAACTCCGGATTGTTGGGAGGTCGCCCGCAACGACATGGAACCATCGGGTGCGGCCGGGGTTTACGTCGTGGTCGTCTCCAGGCTGCGGCCCTCGGGTCAAAATGCAGAATGTCTCTGGTCGGATGATCAAAACGGAGACGAAGGACGTGCCCGAGCCAGCGGATGCAGCGCGTTGCGCTGCCAGGCAAGATGCTCTGCACTGGCGCCGCGCCTGAGTTCTAGCGCTAGGTTGGAGACCCGCTGAGGCCACCTGACATTGTTTTTAAAAATATATATATATATATTAAGTTAATTCTGACGGTGTGGCGGTGCGCCACGATCAATTACATGTAGAGGAAACCCTGATCGCACAAGTGCTACGTCTAAAAATAGTTTGTAGCACAGACTGTTTTTTTAATCGCACGTGCGACATATGTCGCACTGTACAGCCCTGCTCCACCATCAGACCCTCTGACCTCCACCATCAGACCCTCTGACCTCCACCATTAGACCCTTTGACCCCCAGACCCTCTGATCTCCACCATCAGACCCTCTGACCTCCATCAGACCCTCTGACCTCCACCATCAGACCCTCTGACCTCCACCATCAGACCCTCTGACCTCCACCAGACCCTCTGATCTCCAGACCCTCAGACCTCCACCAACAGGCGATCTGGGTGAAGCGGGTCCGTGGAGCTTTGTACGGTGCTCCAGATCCGGTGCAGCTTCGTGCTGCGGGTCTACAGAGCACAGCTCTGTGTTCCGGGTCTGGCAGAGGTTTGTGCTGAGGGTTTGTGAAGCACCCAGAGTTCTCAGTGCTTTGGCTCCCCGCCAGGTTAAGCCTCAGATCTTGAGTTTACCATGATTGCCCGTAGGGGTGGGAATCGAGAACTGGTTCCAACTTAGAACCGGTTCCAACAGACCAATTCCATCGGATTTGTACACCTCCAACTTGATCAATTCTTCTTAAGAAATTTTCTCGAAATTTTCTGGTCAGTACGGAGAAATGAGACTTCTATGCACCTCTCACTGGTCCGACAGAATAATACCACGGTTTCTGTCAGCAAGTGCAGCGGAGGGGCATGACGTGAGGTCCCGACAGAACCGCTGCAGCGTCTACAGATGAACCCGCTACAAACGCAGAGTCCCCCACTCCGCTTTTTCACAAATCACACTCTGCAGTCTCTGAGACGACTCAGGAGGCTGAAGGCTCTGCAGAGGTTTGAGTCCAGAAGCAGTACCGGGTGACCCGGGCTCGTCCGATTCTCTGGACTTCACCTCGTCATGCTGCTTTGATGCTCGCTTCTGTGGCAAGCCCTTTTAACATTTAATCAGCAATCTGACTCCTCTGTAAATCGTATTTCATACAGCAGCAATAAAACACACACTCAAATCACACCATGGTTGCTTGTAAGTAAGTAAGTACATTTTATTTTTATAGCGCCTTTCCCAGAAACAGATGTGACCGTACAGGGCTTGTGACTGTAGAACTTTTTTTTTGCCGCTTAACAACTACCCAAGAATTGATAAGGGAATTGGATTGATAAGCAGAATCAATAACGGCATCGATATTGATAAAAACCTATCAATTCCCACCCCTAGTTGCCCGAGAGGAAAGCTAATAGCGGCTAACGCTGAAAAGCTAAAACAAAGTGAGCTAGTTCAGCTCTCTCTGGTCGTCTCTCTCTCTAGTTGTAGTCCGTATGACAGAAAAAGCAAATGCTGATTTTATTATAACTGGGGCAGCATGGGCAGCTCTGTAGGGAGCGTTTGTCTGGCAGCAGGGTGCTGCTGGTGTTACGTCATTATGAGCCCCCCCCCCCATCGAGATGCGTTCCCCCCAGTTTGGCAGACTCTGTTACCTGTAGACTCTGTTACTATGGTGACTAGACTCTGTTACCTGTAGTCTCTGTTACTGTGGTGACTAGACTCTGTTTCCTGTAGTCTCTGTTACTGTGGTGACTAGACTCTGTTTCCTGTAGTCTCTGTTACTGTGGTGACTAGACTCTGTTTCCTGTAGTCTCTGTTACTGTGGTGACTAGACTCTGTTTCCTGTAATCTCTGTTACTGTGGTGACTAGACTCTGTTTCCTGTAGACTCTGTTACTGAGGTGACTAGACTCTGTTATCTGTAGTCTCTGTTACTGTGGTGACTAGACTCTGTTATCTGTAGTCTCTGTTACTATGGTGACTAGACTCTGTTACCTGTAGTCTCAGTTACTGAGGTGACTAGACTCTGTTATCTGTAGTCTCTGTTACTGTGGTGACTAGACTCTGTTTTCTGTAGTCTCTGTTACTGTGGTGACTAGACTCTGTTATCTGTAGTCTCTGTTACTGTGGTGACTAGACTCTGTTACCTGTAGTCTCTGTTACTGTGGTGACTAGACTCTGTTTCCTGTAGTCTCTGTTACTGTGGTGACTAGACTCTGTTATCTGTAGTCTCTGTTACTGTGGTGACTAGACTCTGTTATCTGTAGTCTCTGTTACTGTGGTGACTAGACTCTGTTACTGAGGTGACTAGACTCTGTTACTGAGGTGACTAGACTCTGTTACTGAGGTGACTAGACTCTGTTACTGTAGTCTCTGTTACTGAGGTGACTAGACTCTGTTACCTGTAGTCTCTGTTACTATGGTGACTAGTCTCTGTTACTGAGGTGACTAGACTCTGTTACTGAGGTGACTAGACTCTGTTACTGAGGTGACTAGACTCTGTTACCTGTAGTCCCTGTTACTGTTGTGACTAGACTCTGTTATCTGTAGTCTCTGTTACTGTGGTGACTAGACTCTGTTTCCTGTAGACTCTGTTACTGTGGTGACTAGAATCTGTTATCTGTAGTCTCTGTTACTGAGGTGACTAGACTCTGTTATCTGTAGTCTCTGTTACTGTGGTGACTAGACTCTGTTACCTGTAGTCTCTGTTACTAAGGTGACTAGACTCTGTTATCTGTAGTCTCTGTTACTGAGGTGACTAGACTCTGTTACTTAGGTGACTAGACTCTGTTACTGAGGTGACTAGACTCTGTTACTGTAGTCTCAGTTACTATGGTGACTAGACTCTGTTACCTGTAGTCTCAGTTACTATGGTGACTAGACTCTGTTACCGAGGTGACTAGACTCTGTTACTGAGGTGACTAGACTCTGTTACTGAGGTGACTAGACTCTGGTACTGAGGTGACTAGACTCTGTTACCTGTAGTCTCTGTTACTGAGGTGACTAGACTCTGTTACCTGTAGTCTCTGTTACTGTGGTGACTAGACTCTGTTATCTGTAGTCTCTGTTACTGTGGTGACTAGACTCTGTTATCTGTAGTCTCTGTTACTGTGGTGACTAGACTCTGTTTCCTGTAGTCTCTGTTACTGTGGTGACTAGACTCTGTTTCCTGTAGTCTCTGGTACTGAGGTGACTAGACTCTGTTACCTGTAGTCTCTGTTACTATGGTGACTAGTCTCTGTTACTGAGGTGACTAGTCTCTGTTACTGAGGTGACTAGACTCTGTTACTGAGGTGACTAGACTCTGTTACCTGTAGTCTCTGTTACTATGGTGACTAGACTCTGTTACCTGTAGTCTCTGTTACTGAGGTGACTAGACTCTGTTACTGAGGTGACCAGTCTCTGTTACTGAGGTGCCTAGTCTCTGTTACTGAGGTGACTAGACTCTGTTACCTGTAGTCTCTGTTACTGTGGTGACTAGACTCTGTTATCTGTAGTCTCAGTTACTGTGGTGACTAGACTCTGTTACCTGTAGTCTCAGTTACTGTGGTGACTAGACTCTGTTACTATGGTGACTAGTCTCTGTTACTGAGGTGACTAGTCTCTGTTACTGAGGTGACTAGACTCTGTTACTAAGGTGACTAGACTCTGTTACTGTAGTCTCTGTTACTGTGGTGACTAGACTCTGTTACCTGTAGTCTCTG
The DNA here is from genome assembly GCA_006937965.1 of Callopanchax toddi. Taxonomy (NCBI): domain Eukaryota; kingdom Metazoa; phylum Chordata; class Actinopteri; order Cyprinodontiformes; family Nothobranchiidae; genus Callopanchax; species Callopanchax toddi. The sequence continues at coordinate 1,143,822 of SSNR01000101.1, read as the reverse complement.
TTACTATGGTGACTAGACTCTGTTACCTGTAGTCTCAGTTACTGTGGTGACTAGACTCTGTTACCTGTAGTCTCTGTTACTATGGTGACTAGACTCTGTTACCTGTAGTCTCTGTTACTGTGGTGACTAGACTCTGTTACCTGTAGTCTCTGTTACTGAGGTGACTAGTCTCTGTTACTGAGGTGACTAGACTCTGTTACTGAGGTGACTAGACTCTGTTACTGAGGTGACTAGACTCTGTTTCCTGTAGTCTCTGTTACTGTGGTGACTAGACTCTGTTACTGTGGTGACTAGACTCTGTTATCTGTAGTCTCTGTTACTGTGGTGACTAGACTCTGTTATCTGTAGTCTCTGTTACTGTGGTGACTAGACTCTGTTACCTGTAGTCTCTGTTACTATGCTGACTAGTCTCTGTTACTGAGGTGACTAGTCTCTGTTACTGAGGTGACTAGACTCTGTTACCTGTAGTCTCTGTTACTATGCTGACTAGACTCTGTTACTGAGGTGACTAGACTCTGTTACTGAGGTGACTAGACTCTGTTACTGAGGTGACTAGACTCTGTTACTGAGGTGACTAGTCTCTGTTACTGAGGTGACTAGACTCTGTTACTGAGGTGACTAGACTCTGTTACTGAGGTGACTAGACTCTGTTATCTGTAGTCTCTGTTACTGTGGTGACTAGACTCTGTTATCTGTAGTCGCTGTTACTGTGGTGACTAGACTCTGTTTCCTGTAGTCTCTGTTACTGAGGTGACTAGACTCTGTTACTGAGGTGACTAGACTCTGTTACTGAGGTGACTAGACTCTGTTATCTGTAGTCTCTGTTACTGTGGTGACTAGACTCTGTTTCCTGTAGACTCTGTTACTGTGGTGACTAGAATCTGTTATCTGTAGTCTCTGTTACTGAGGTGACTAGACTCTGTTATCTGTAGTCTCTGTTACTGTGGTGACTAGACTCTGTTATCTGTAGTCTCTGTTACTGAGGTGACTAGACTCTGTTATCTGTAGTCTCTGTTACTGAGGTGACTAGACTCTGTTACTGAGGTGACTAGACTCTGTTACTGAGGTGACTAGACTCTGTTACTGAGGTGACTAGACTCTGGTACTGAGGTGACTAGACTCTGTTACCTGTAGGCTCTGTTACTGTGGTGACTAGACTCTGTTATCTGTAGTCTCTGTTACTGTGGTGACTTGACTCTGTTATCTGTAGTCTCTGTTACTGTGGTGACTAGACTCTGTTATCTGTAGTCTCTGTTACTGTGGTGACTAGACTCTGTTACCTGTAGTCTCTGTTACTGTGGTGACTAGACTCTGTTTCCTGTAGTCTCTGTTACTGTGGTGACTAGACTCTGTTACCTGTAGTCTCAGTTACTGTGGTGACTAGACTCTGTTACCTGTAGTCTCTGTTACTATGGTGACTAGACTCTGTTACCTGTAGTCTCTGTTACTGTGGTGACTAGACTCTGTTATCTGTAGTCTCTGTTACTGTGGTGACTAGACTCTGTTACCTGTAGTCTCTGTTACTGTGGTGACTAGACTCTGTTATCTGTAGTCTCTGTTACTGTGGTGACTAGACTCTGTTACCTGTAGTCTCTGTTACTATGGTGACTAGACTCTGTTACCTGTAGTCTCAGTTACTGTGGTGACTAGACTCTGTTACTGAGGTGACTAGACTCTGTTACCTGTAGTCTCTGTTACTGTGGTGACTAGACTCTGTTACCTGTAGTCTCTGTTACTGTGGTGACTAGACTCTGTTACCTGTAGTCTCTGTTACTGAGGTGACTAGACTCTGTTACCTGTAGTCTCTGTTACTGAGGTGACTAGACTCTGTTATCTGTAGTCTCTGTTACTGTGGTGACTAGACTCTGTTATCTGTAGTCTCTGTTACTGTGGTGACTAGACTCTGTTACCTGTAGTCTCTGTTACTGTGGTGACTAGACTCTGTTATCTGTAGTCTCTGTTACTATGGTGACTAGACTCTGTTACCTGTAGTCTCAGTTACTGAGGTGACTAGACTCTGTTACTATGGTGACTAGACTCTGTTACCTGTAGTTTCTGTTACTATGGTGACTAGACTCTGTTACTGAGGTGACTAGACTCTGTTACCTGTAGTCTCTGTTACTATGATGACTAGTCTCTGTTACTGAGGTGACTAGTCTCTGTTACTGTGGTGACTAGACTCTGTTACCTGTAGTCTCTGTTACTGTGGTGACTAGACTCTGTTATCTGTAGTCTCTGTTACTGTGGTGACTAGACTCTGTTACTGAGGTGACTAGACTCTGTTACTGAGGTGACTAGACTCTGTTACTGAGGTGACTAGACTCTGTTTCCTGTAGTCTCTGTTACTGTGGTGACTAGACTCTGTTATCTGTAGTCTCTGTTACTGTGGTGACTAGACTCTGTTACCTGTAGTCTCTGTTACTGAGGTGACTAGACTCTGTTACTGAGGTGACTAGACTCTGTTACTGAGGTGACTAGACTCTGTTACCTGTAGTCTCTGTTACTGAGGTGACTAGACTCTGTTACCTGTAGTCTCTGTTACTATGGTGACTAGACTCTGTTACTAAGGTGACTAGACTCTGTTACTGAGGTGACTAGACTCTGTTACTGAGGTGACTAGTCTCTGTTACCTGTAGTCTCAGTTACTGAGGTGACTAGACTCTGTTACCTGTAGTCTCTGTTACTGAGGTGACTAGTCTCTGTTACTGAGGTGACTAGTCTCTGTTACTGAGGTGACTAGTCTCAGTTACTGAGGTGACTAGACTCTGTTACCTGTAGTCTCTGTTACTATGGTGACTAGACTCTGTTACCTGTAGTCTCTGTTACTATGGTGACTAGTCTCTGTTACTGAGGTGACTAGTCTCTGTTACTGAGGTGACTAGTCTCTGTTACTGAGGTGACTAGACTCTGTTACTGAGGTGACTAGACTCTGTTACTGAGGTGACTAGACTCTGTTACTGAGGTGACTAGTCTCTGTTGTCTGTAGTCTCTGTTACTGTGGTGACTAGACTCTGTTACCTATAGTCTCTGTTACTGAGGTGACTAGACTCTGTTACTGAGGTGACTAGACTCTGTTACTGAGGTGACTAGACTCTGTTACCTGTAGTCTCTGTTACTATGCTGACTAGACTCTGTTATCTCTAGTCTCTGTTACTGAGGTGACTAGACTCTGGTACTGAGGTGACTAGACTCTGTTACCTGTAGTCTCTGTTACTATGGTGACTAGTCTCTGTTACTGAGGTGACTAGTCTCTGTTACTGAGGTGACTAGACTCTGTTACTGAGGTGACTAGACTCTGTTACTGAGGTGACTAGACTCTGTTACCTGTAGTCTCTGTTACTGAGGTGACTAGACTCTGTTACCTGTAGTCTCTGTTACTATGGTGACTAGTCTCTGTTACTGAGGTGACTAGTCTCTGTTACTGAGGTGACTAGACTCTGTTACTGAGGTGACTAGACTCTGTTACTGAGGTGAATAGACTCTGTTACCTGTAGTCTCTGTTACTGGGGTGAATAGACTCTGTTACCTGTAGTCTCTGTTACTATGGTGACTAGACTCTGTTACTGAGGTGACTAGTCTCTGTTACTGAGGTGACTAGACTCTGTTACTGAGGTGACTAGACTCTGTTACTGAGGTGACTAGACTCTGTTACCTGTAGTCTCTGTTACTGTGGTGACTAGACTCTGTTTCCTGTAGTCTCTGTTACTGAGGTGACTAGACTCTGTTACCTGTAGTCTCTGTTACTGATGTGACTAGTCTCTGTTACTGAGGTGACTAGTCTCTGTTACTGAGGTGACTAGACTCTGTTACTGAGGTGACTAGACTCTGTTATCTGTAGTCTCTGTTACTGTGGTGACTAGACTCTGTTACCTGTAGTCTCTGTTACTGAGGTGACTAGACTCTGTTACCTGTAGTCTCTGTTACTATGGTGACTAGTCTCTGTTACTGAGGTGACTAGACTCTGTTACTGAGGTGACTAGACTCTGTTACTGAGGTGACTAGACTCTGTTACCTGTAGTCTCTGTTACTGAGGTGACTAGACTCTGTTACCTGTAGTCTCTGTTACTATGGTGACTAGTCTCTGTTACTGAGGTGACTAGTCTCTGTTACTGAGGTGACTAGACTCTGTTACTGAGGTGACTAGACTCTGGTACTGAGGTGACTAGACTCTGTTACCTGTAGTCTCTGTTACTATGGTGACTAGTCTCTGTTACTGAGGTGACTAGTCTCTGTTACTGAGGTGTCTAGACTCGGTTACTGAGGTGACTAGACTCTGTTATCTGTAGTCTCTGTTACTGTGGTGACTAGACTCTGTTACCTGTAGTCTCTGTTACTGTGGTGACTAGACTCTGTTATCTGTAGTCTCTGTTACTGTGGTGACTAGACTCTGTTATCTGTAGTCTCTGTTACTGTGGTGACTAGACTCTGTTACCTGTAGTCTCTGTTTCTATGGTGACTAGACTCTGTTACCTGTAGTCTCTGTTACTATGGTGACTAGTCTCTGTTACTCAAGTCTATGTTACTGAGGTGACTAGTCTCTGTTACTGAGGTGACTAGTCTCTGTTACTGAGGTGACTAGACTCTGGTACTGAGGTGACTAGACTCTGTTACCTGTAGTCTCTGTTACTGAGGTGACTAGTCTCTGTTACTGAGGTGACTAGACTCTGTTACTGAGGTGACTAGTCTCTGTTACTGAGGTGACTAGACTCTGTTACCTGTAGTCTCTGTTACTGTGGTGACTAGACTCTGTTACTGTGGTGACTAGACTCTGTTACCTGTAGTCTCTGTTACTATGGTGACTAGTCTCTGTTACTGAGGTGACTAGTCTCTGTTACTGAGGTGACTAGACTCTGTTACTGAGGTGACTAGACTCTGTTACCTGTAGTCTCTGTTACTGTGGTGACTAGACTCTGTTACCTGTAGTCTCAGTTACTGAGGTGACTAGACTCTGTTACCTGTAGTCTCTGTTACTATGGTGACTAGTCTCTGTTACTGAGGTGACTAGTCTCTGTTACTGAGGTGACTAGACTCTGTTACTGAGGTGACTAGACTCTGTTACTGAGGTGACTAGACTCTGTTACTATGGTGACTAGACTCTGTTACTGAGGTTACTGAGGTGACTAGACTCTGTTACCTGTAGTCTCTGTTACTATGGTGACTAGTCTCTGTTACTGAGGTGACTAGTCTCTGTTACTGAGGTGACTAGACTCTGTTACTATGGTGACTAGACTCTGTTACTGAGGTGACTAGACTCTGTTACCTGTAGTCTCTGTTACTGAGGTGACTAGTCTCTGTTACTGAGGTGACTAGTCTCTGTTACTGAGGTGACTAGTCTCTGTTACTGAGGTGACTAGACTCTGTTATCTGTAGTCTCTGTTACTGTGGTGAATAGACTCTGTTACCTGTAGTCTCTGTTACTATGGTGACTAGACTCTGTTACTGAGGTGACTAGTCTCTGTTACCTGTAGTCTCTGTTACTATGGTGACTAGTCTCTGTTACTGAGGTGACTAGTCTCTGTTACTGAGGTGACTAGACTCTGTTACTATGGTGACTAGACTCTGTTACTGAGGTGACTAGACTCTGTTACCTGTAGTCTCTGTTACTGAGGTGACTAGTCTCTGTTACTGAGGTGACTAGTCTCTGTTACTGAGGTGACTAGTCTCTGTTACTGAGGTGACTAGACTCTGTTACTGAGGTGACTAGTCTCTGTTACCTGTAGTCTCTGTTACTGAGGTGACTAGACTCTGTTACCTGTAGTCTCTGTTACTATGGTGACTAGTCTCTGTTACTGAGGTGACTAGTCTCTGTTACTGAGGTGACTAGTCTCTGTTACTGAGGTGACTAGTCTCTGTTACTGAGGTGACTAGACTCTGTTACTGAGGTGACTAGACTCTGTTACTGAGGTGACTAGACTCTGTTACCTGTAGTCTCTGTAACTATGCTGACTTGTCTCTGTTACTGAGGTGACTAGTCTCTGTTACTGAGGTGACTAGACTCTGTTACCTGTAGTCTCTGTTACTGAGGTGACTAGTCTCTGTTACTGAGGTGACTAGTCTCTGTTACTGAGGTGACTAGACTCTGTTACCTGTAGTCTCTGTTACTATGGTGACTAGTCTCTGTTACTGAGGTGACTAGTCTCTGTTACTGAGGTGACTAGACTCTGTTACTGAGGTGACTAGACTCTGTTACCTGTAGTCTCTGTAACTATGCTGACTAGTCTCTGTTACTGAGGTGACTAGTCTCTGTTACTGAGGTGACTAGACTCTGTTACCTGTAGTCTCTGTTACTGTGGTGACTAGACTCTGTTATCTGTAGTCTCTGTTACTGTGGTGAATAGACTCTGTTATCTGTAGTCTCTGTAACTATGCTGACTAGTCTCTGTTACTGAGGTGACTAGTCTCTGTTACTGTGGTGACTAGACTCTGTTATCTGTAGTCTCTGTTACTGAGGTGACTAGACTCTGTTACCTGTAGTCTCTGTTACTGTGGTGACTAGACTCTGTTATCTGTAGTCTCTGTTACTGTGGTGACTAGACTCTGTTATCTGTAGTCTCTGTTACTGTGGTGACTAGACTCTGTTATCTGTAGTCTCAGTTACTGTGGTGACTAGACTCTGTTTCCTGTAGTCTCTGTTACTGTGGTGACTAGACTCTGTTTCCTGTAGTCTCTGTTACTGTGGTGACTAGACTCTGTTACCTGTAGTCTCAGTTACTGAGGTGACTAGACTCTGTTACCTGTAGTCTCAGTTACTATGGTGACTAGACTCTGTTATCTGTAGTCTCTGTTACTATGGTGACTAGACTCTGTTACCTGTAGTCTCAGTTACTGTGGTGACTAGACTCTGTTACCTGTAGTCTCTGTTACTATGGTGACTAGACTCTGTTACTGAGGTGACTAGTCTCTGTTACTGAGGTGACTAGTCTCTGTTACTGAGGTGACTAGTCTCTGTTACTGAGGTGACTAGACTCTGTTTCCTGTAGTCTCTGTTACTGAGGTGACTAGACTCTGTTACCTGTAGTCTCAGTTACTATGGTGACTAGTCTCTGTTACTGAGGTGACTAGACTCTGTTACCTGTAGTCTCTGTTACTAAGGTGACTAGACTCTGTTACCTGTAGTCCCTGTTACTATGGTGACTAGACTCTGTTACTGAGGTGACTAGTCTCTGTTACTGAGCTGACTAGTCTCTGTTACTGAGGTGACTAGACTCTGTTACTGAGGTGACTAGACTCTGTTACCTGTAGTCTCTGTTACTGTGGTGACTAGACTCTGTTACCTGTAGTCTCTGTTACTATGGTGACTAGACTCTGTTACCTGTAGTCTCTGTTACTATGGTGACTAGACTCTGTTACCTGTAGTTTCTGTTACTATGGTGACTAGACTCTGTTACTGAGGTGACTAGACTCTGTTACCTGTAGTCTCTGTTACTATGGTGACTAGACTCTGTTACCTATAGTCTCTGTTACTGAGGTGACTAGACTCTGTTACTATGGTGACTAGTCTCTGTTACTGAGGTGACTAGACTCTGTTTCCTGTAGTCTCTGTTACTATGGTGACTAAACTCTGTTACCTGTAGTCTCTGTTACTGAGGTGACTAGACTCTGTTACTATGGTGACTAGACTCTGTTACTGAGGTGACTAGACTCTGTTACCTGTAGTCTCTGTTACTGAGGTGACTAGACTCTGTTATCTGTAGTCTCTGTTACTGTGGTGAATAGACTCTGTTACCTGTAGTCTCTGTTACTGTGGTGAATAGACTCTGTTATCTGTAGTCTCTGTTACTGTGGTGAATAGACTCTGTTATCTGTAGTCTCTGTTACTGTGGTGACTAGACTCTGTTACCTGTAGTCTCTGTTACTATGGTGACTAGACTCTGTTACCTGTAGTCTCAGTTACTGAGGTGACTAGACTCTGTTATCTGTAGTCTCTGTTACTGAGGTGACTAGACTCTGTTACTGAGGTGACTAGACTCTGTTACTGAGGTGACTAGACTCTGTTACCTGTAGTCTCTGTTACTGTGGTGACTAGACTCTGTTACCTGTAGTCTCTGTTACTATGGTGAATAGACTCTGTTACCTGTAGTCTCTGTTACTATGGTGACTAGACTCTGTTACTGAGGTGACTAGTCTCTGTTACTGAGGTGACTAGACTCTGTTACTGAGGTGACTAGACTCTGTTACTGAGGTGACTAGACTCTGTTACCTGTAGTCTCTGTTACTGTGGTGACTAGACTCTGTTACCTGTAGTCTCTGTTACTGTGGTGACTAGACTCTGTTACTGAGGTGACTAGACTCTGTTACTGAGGTGACTAGACTCTGTTACTGAGGTGACTAGACTCTGTTACCTGTAGTCTCTGTTACTGTGGTGACTAGACTCTGTTACCTGTAGTCTCTGTTACTGTGGTGACTAGACTCTGTTACCTGTAGTCTCTGTTACTGTGGTGACTAGTCTCTGTTACTGAGGTGACTAGTCTCTGTTACTGAGGTGACTAGACTCTGTTACTGAGGTGACTAGTCTCTGTTACTGAGGTGACTAGTCTCTGTTACTGAGGTGACTAGACTCTGTTACTGAGGTGACTAGACTCTGTTACCTGTAGTCTCTGTTACTATGGTGACTAGACTCTGTTATCTGTAGTCTCTGTTACTATGGTGACTAGACTCTGTTACCTGTAGTCTCAGTTACTGTGGTGACTAGACTCTGTTACCTGTAGTCTCTGTTACTATGGTGACTAGACTCTGTTACCTGTAGTCTCTGTTACTGTGGTGACTAGACTCTGTTACCGTTAGTATTCTGTTACTATGGTGACTAGACTCTGTTACTGAGGTGACTAGACTCTGTTACCTGTCGTCTCTGTTACTATGGTGACTAGTCTCTGTTACTGAGGTGACTAGTCTCTGTTACTGAGGTGACTAGACTCTGTTACTGAGGTGACTAGACTCTGGTACTGAGGTGACTAGACTCTGTTACCTGTAGTCTCTGTTACTATGGTGACTAGTCTCTGTTACTGAGGTGACTAGTCTCTGTTACTGAGGTGACTAGACTCTGTTACTGAGGTGACTAGACTCTGTTACTGAGGTGACTAGACTCTGTTACCTGTAGTCTCTGTTACTATGGTGACTAGACTCTGTTACCTGTAGTCTCTGTTACTATGGTGACTAGACTCTGTTACTGAGGTGACTAGACTCTGTTACTGAGGTGACTAGACTCTGTTACTGAGGTGACTAGACTCTGTTACCTGTAGTCTCAGTTACTGTGGTGAATAGACTCTGTTACCTGTAGTCTCTGTTACTGTGGTGAATAGACTCTGTTACCTGTAGTCTCTGTTACTGTGGTGACTAGACTCTGTTACCTGTAGTCTCTGTTACTGAGGTGACTAGACTCTGTTACCTGTAGTCTCTGTTACTATGGTGACTAGTCTCTGTTACTGAGGTGACTAGTCTCTGTTACTGAGGTGACTAGACTCTGTTACTGAGGTGACTAGACTCTGTTACTGAGGTGACTAGACTCTGTTACCTGTAGTCTCTGTTACTATGCTGACTAGTCTCTGTTACTGAGGTGACTAGTCTCTGTTACTGAGGTGACTAGACTCTGTTACCTGTAGTCTCTGTTACTATGGTGACTAAACTCTGTTACCTGTAGTCTCTGTTACTGAGGTGACTAGACTCTGTTACTGAGGTGACTAGTCTCTGTTACTGAGGTGACTAGTCTCTGTTACTGAGGTGACTAGACTCTGTTTCCTGTAGTCTCTGTTACTATGGTGACTAAACTCTGTTACCTGTAGTCTCTGTTACTGAGGTGACTAGACTCTGTTACTGAGGTGACTAGTCTCTGTTACTGAGGTGACTAGACTCTGTTACCTGTAGTCTCTGTTACTATGCTGACTAGTCTCTGTTACTGAGGTGACTAGACTCTGTTACTGAGGTGACTAGACTCTGTTACTGAGGTGACTAGACTCTGTTACTGAGGTGACTAGTCTCTGTTACTGAGGTGACTAGTCTCTGTTACTGAGGTGACTAGACTCTGTTACTGAGGTGACTAGTCTCTGTTACTGAGGTGACTAGTCTCTGTTACTGAGGTGACTAGTCTCTGTTACTGAGGTGACTAGACTCTGTTACTGAGGTGACTAGACTCTGTTACCTGTTACTCTGAACAGTTTCACCTGTTAGCGTGTCACTAACAGTCAGAAACGTGAATGTGATCCTACCTTGAGGGTTTTTATCTGCAGCGTTCTGATGACTTCCTGTCTGTGTCTCAGGTGTAGCCCTGACCCCCTGGTGCCCTCCACAGAGTCATGGAGTCAGATGTGGTCCGCATGTACTCGTCCTCGCCGCCGCCGATGGAGGATGGCGCAGAGGAGGAGGAAGACGAGTTTGGGGACTTTGGAACCTTCTCCAGCATTCCAAACAGCAACAGCTTCTCAGAGTTTGACACCCCGACGACCTTCAACCAGACCAGAGCTTTAACCGCCACCTCGCCTCCAGAGCTGCTCGCCAGCAGAGGACTGGTAGGCTTCGGCCACGCCCCCTCTAACGGAACCTCTAGTGCTGAGCCGTCCAAGGTGAACGGCGTTGGGCCCATCAGCCACCTGGACAGCAGAACAGAGACTAAGAGACCCGTCTCCAGCCCCCTGGACTCCTCCCTGAGCGATGGTGAGTCCCCTGAGTGTAACGGTGGAGACACTCAGGGGCTCACTAATGGGTTTGTAACCTTTGACCTTCAGGAAAGCCTGTCCTTACAGAATTCTGTCTGCTTCCTAATAAAAGGAACGCCCACCGAGGACACGGGAGGCGTCCTTGTTGGCAGCACAGAGGACGACTTTGCAGATTTTGCTGCTTTTTCAGCCTCTGAAGGACATCTGAGCCAGGTGGTGGACGAAAACAGTGACAGGAACCAGGACATTTGCTCAGAGAGTCACTGGTCACCAGAGGCTGATGTCCACAATCAGGACAGGAGTACAGAGGACAGGGACAGTCTCTCAGCAGGTTACAGGCCGCCAGAGGCTGATGTCCACGATCAAGACAGAAATCTGGAGGAGACGACAGTGGGCAAGGAGGACAGGGACACGAACTGGACCGGGCATGCTGACTCACTACAAAGAGACTGGACCCCGGACAACTTGGAGGCTGTCTCTAATGACCACCTCACCTTGAATGTGACAGATGGGTGTAACGAGGCAGCGGGGGACGCTGGTGACGACCTTTCACCTGACCTGGCTGCTGACAGCGAAGCAGGACAGTCGGATGAGAAGAGCTCGGAGACGTCGTTTGGCCGGCCGCTGTCCACTGAAGCCCTGGAGGAGTACGGAGACGTGAGCACTACCGGATCTGTGCCGTCTCCACCCCCCCACGGCGACACGGCCACTCCCGCAGAGGACGACGAGGACTTTGGAGACTTTGGGGATGCTGGCGGCTTTGGTGGTCAGGGGTTTGGAGATGTCCAGCAGCTGGAGGTCCATCAGGGATCTGCTGCTGGACCAAAAGACCTGGACATGGAACAAGACAATGACTTTGGAGACTTCAACTCTCCCAAACCTGACACCAGCAGGAATAAGGAGGAGACGAGGGAGGAGGAGGAGGAGGAAGAGTTCCCAGAATTCCCTGCCAGTGATAGTTTTGGAAATTTCAGCTCCATGGTAGGAGACGAGGAGGATTGTGGGTGGAGGGCCTTTGGGGAGGAGACGGAGCAAGAAGAGGAGTCCTGGGTGGCTTTCAGCTCAGAGCCGAGTGGAAAGGAGGGGGAGGGGCATGAAGGAGGAGCTCCTGCAGGTGGCGAGGACCTGGGCCAGACTGACACCCAGCTGGTAAGAACTCCACTGGTCCGACTCCTCGGGTTCAGGGTTCTCCTTGTTTTCTCTGCTGCTTTCTAGGTTGAAGTTTTGATCTGATACCAGAACCAGACAGTTCTTCTAGGTGGTTTCAACCAGTGCCAGCAGACCTCAGGAGGTTTCTGCATTCATCAATTTATGAAATATAATTTTTAATAATAGCAGGGTATCCGCGGAGTCTTGAAAAGTAGTAAAAGCTGATAAATCAATTTAGGGAAATTCAAGACCCTTATAAAGTATTAAAAAGTCTAATCACGGCTTTATAAAGTCTTACATTTTGGAACGAAAAAATCTGAATTTGATGTCCAACAGTTAGAGTCCCATAAACATCGTAAACGTGTGAATTTAGTCATTTTTATTTAAAAAAAGAACGGGAAACAAAGGGTGCGTTAGTAATCCTTCTCTCAGAGCACCAGGGCGGGCGGTGCAGAAGTTCAGAAGCACAATGTACGCCCTGGTGTTCCCGGTGAGGATTACGAACGCACCGAAATGTTAAGATGGAAGAGAATCTCTGTGAACGCTGCCGCATCAGCAGAATGGCGGTGAGGTATTAAAACATATTGAGACGGTCTTGAAAAAGTCTTGAAAAGTTATTGAATTTAACTTCAAGATTTCTGCATAGACCCTGAATAATACATTTTATCAGCACCTTTCAAGACATTCAAGGTCACCTTACAGTAAAATAAGATAGAAACAGCAAAGTAAAAGCAAATAATAGATATAAGATCCCCTAATAAATCAATACAAACCGATCAAATGATTCATTAATGAAAAGCAGTTTAGAAAAAATGGGTTTTGAGATGTGATTTGAAAAGTTCAACAGAGTCAATGGTAGCCTACAGATGTCAGGACTGACTGTCCCTCCAGGGACCTACGGGGTATCCGCGGGTCCATAAAAAGTCTTAAATCTGCTTTTCCAAAATTAAAGCCTTAAAAATCTTTTAAAATGTCAAATAATCCTTAAATCCAGTGTCTAAAGGTCTTACATTTCTAGGACCCTGTGATTTCTGCGATTCGGAGAACGTGAACGGAATCGAGGAACTACACAAACCAAGTGGAATTCAGTATAAAACGGTGGCGGCTGGTGACATTTATTTGGGTGGGGCGCATTTTTGCAAGTCAGTTTTTTTTTCTCTCCAAGAGTTGATAGAAAGCAGCTAAACTGAGATATTACATCAAATATCTAGCCTCATGACTGAAGTAAACTAATGTTCAGTGCATGCAGGCATGGACAGTCTGAACCGGGACCCGGTCTGAACCGACCCGGTCTGAACTGACTCTGTACCGGACCTGGTCCGAACCAAACCGGGACCTGGTCTGAACCGACTCTGTACCGGACCTGGTCCGAACCAAACCGGGACCTGGTCTGAACTGACTCTGTACCGGACCTGGTCCGAACCAAACCGGGACCTGGTCTGAACCGACTCTGTACTGGACCTGGTCCGAACCAAACCGGGACCTGGTCTGAACTGACTCTGTACCGGACCTGGTCCGAACCAAACCGGGACCTGGTCTGAACTCCGCAAAATGAAACAACAAACCAAATGACTCGCAGACTGTCGAGTTGATTAAATCAGGACATGGAATCAATCAGCTGGGTAACTCAGGGTCTGAAATTACATTTTATCATCTACCGGCCAAAATTGTAACTGATTTAGATCTACCCAAAGCACGTTATTCTATAATATGATATTATGTTGATCCAAACAGAAAGGAATGAAACTTCATTAAATAGTCATTAATAAAAACTACTTTTTAGTCATTTCAGATTTTTTATTTTATTTTTTTAGAAATGTTTTTAATGAACTCTCTTAATGAAATCAAGTCAGACTCCTTGTTTTCTCTCCATGAAATCTGCCTTCCTGCTTCTGACAGTCTTACAGCCTCATGTGGAGTCCCTTCATCGTCTTATTTCCTAGGACCAGTGAGGTGTTACGGGTCTTTTAGCGTACTGGAGGAAAACGGAGCAGCTCATCTGCGCAGATTCCGGTGTTGTGCTAAAATCTGCTCCCCTGAAATACTATGTTCACCTGTGTAGGGAGGATAAAACGCTCAGCGATTCTGTCAGTGTTTAAAACAAAACCAAAAAAAAAGAAAAGTAATGTCAATTTAAAATTTGTATTAATTTATTTACTGGGAACTAAATAAAGTATCAACTCTGACACGACTGCGTGTTGTAGAAATCTCTTAAAAGTGCTGTGAAGCTCGCGGTTCGACATGGGGGAACAGAAAAATTCAGGGGAACAGACTTCTGCACAACACCTGTTGTGCCCTGTAGCCAGCGTCAACATCAACATCTCCACCGCTACCTCCAGTTCGCCACTTTTCATTAAATCTCCTGGTTGCCACTGGTTCTGGTGGTTTCTCTTCCAGTTCCATTACTTTTCTTTTTGAAGACTGGCTGACTCCAGTTCTAAACCGCCACATATCGCTGCTAGCTTTAGCACGAAGCTAACTGCTGCTGCCTTGATGAACAGTGAATAGATAGGAGGAAATGCCTTTAGGGTGCGACTCTCGCGTTTCGCGTGCAGGCAGGAGAGGAGCGTCACAGAAATCCATCTGATAAACAGAACTAGTTTGGTGCAAAAATGTACTCGCCATGTGGCGGATGGCGCTCCAAATTTTAATGTTAATCTCGGACCCTGGCTGGGTTGATACAAAGCTGTCGAGGATTCTCTGAATAAATATCCAGTTAGCTTCCTCCATGATAAGAACTCCCTCTCTGCTACTTAGATCTTCCAGGTCAAGTCCTGATCTGAGTTGAGACTGCTTCGGTCGCGAAATTCTGCGACCCAAGGCTCTCCTATACTTTGTATTGAAGGGGAATACTTTGTATTCATCAAGTTAAAGAGCTGAGCGTCTGAAAATCATGACCAATACTCTGATAAGGAAGGAGCATCAACCTCCCAGGTTAGGTCAGACCTGGTCCAGATCACTGGGTCCTTTGTCCTGTTAAAGACCCCCATGATTCATGAGCTGTACGCCAAAATAATCAATATTAAAACAGTAAAAGGGCTTGAACTACTTCAGCTGTGTGTAATGAATCTAAAATATATGAAAGTCTAATGTTTATCAGTACGTTACAGAAAATAATCAACTTTATCACAATATGATCATTTTTTGAGAAGGACCTGTATAAATAAGCGCGGAGTTTCTTCCTCTGCTGCTCAGACGTGCTCGCTAGCGCTAGACGTCCCCCTGCTGGTCACATGTCGTTACTACAGCTACTAAATCAAAATCCACATTAACATCTGTTTAACTAAACTACATCTAGTATTTGGCTAAAAACTACTGACAAACATTAATGTAAACAGTAATGAGCACATTTCCCTTAATATCTATTAAACTACGTATACATACTGACAAATACATTTAAGTTTAAACTACGTATAATGAGGACATTTTAACCATCACACCTCCGGAAGTGACGTAACAACTGGGTGACCCGTTCTCTCGAGAGAAAAATATACATTTTAATGTCGGCTCTGACATAGATACATTTTTAATGTTTACAGTTACTTAATAAATAAAGTTGGTAATTAGCAGATGTTAGACAACATGACTTACACAGCTCCTGTGTGTGTATAGCTGAGCCTCTCTCTGATGGATCCACAGTCTGGTCTGCTGCCTGCTACCAGGTTGTCAACAAAGGGTCCTCTCTCTTCTCTTCTGTGTGTGTCAGAACATTTTAACAATAAAAGACCTTAAGAAACCTGTCCTGGTCTCAGATGTTCTGGTATTATTCAGCTGACACTAGACCTTCAGAGGACTCCTTAAGACCTCTGTAAACCTGGCTCTGTGGTCTCTGCAGGTGCTGCTGTCCAGCCGGCTGGAGAAGCTGTTTCACTCCAGCTTCCCTCCAGCCTCGGTCCAGAACTGGCAGGAGGACCGGGTGGTGTCTCTGAGGATCCTGCTGGAGCCGCCAGGGGACAGAGCAGAACCTGGAGCCCAGGAGGACAAGAAGGAAGAGGAGAGGTCACAGTCCAGCTGGTGAGAGTCCAGGATCTAAACGCACCGAGTCTGCTCTGAATCAGCTGATTCCAGGTTCAATGAAAAACCAGGACTGGGTTCGACACCAGCTGGTCCTGGGCCTGGGCCTGGACATCAGCTAATGGTTAACTGGTTCCTAAGGTTCTGACGGTGTGCTCTGATTGGTTGCTGCAGGTGGAGGTGTGACAGCCTGTGGTCTCGCCTCCAGGATGTCCAGGAGGCTGTGGGTCTCAGATACCAGTGGGGGGGGTCCCACTGCAACAAGGTCCTGCTCTGCTGCCTCGGCATCGACACCAGGAACATCGTAAGTCTGGACTCTGGGTCCATCAGGCCTGGATCGGGGTCCTGAGTCTGGTTTTGACCAGGATTCAGCTCTCTGATGTCTCTGTTTTGTGTCCTTCAGCTGTTTACAGGTCAGAAGAAGCAGCCGGTCATCGTCCCGATGTACGCTGCTGGTCTGGTGAGTTCATTTAGGACGGGTCATGTGATCAGCTGATCAATCAGCTGACTGATGGACTCATTCTGTCTTCAGGGGATGCTGGAACCGACCAAAGAACCCGTGAAGCCAGTTTCTGCTGCTGAGATGATTGCCTCCATCGCTCAGACACCACCTGCTGCTCCGGAGACGAGCTGTCAATCAGACTCTGTCCAGGTGGGACACACTGGGACAGACATAAACATACCAATGACTCAGATGGTCCTTATGGACTTCCTGTCTGTGTTTGACATCCTCTGGTTCTTGTCCTTCAGGACGTCCTCCCTCCGGTCCAGTTCGACTGGAGCAGCAGCGGTCTGACCAACCCGCTGGACGGTAGGTGGACACCTCCTGTCCTCTGTTGTCCCCCAGTCCACTTCAGCCCCAAGACTGAGTGTCCTTGGAGACAAAACCATCTGACCAATCTGAAATCACTTCCTGTCAGGTGATCCAAACAGAAAGTGATTCTCTAAAATATAAAAAACTTACCGGTGGGAGGGGCTTTGTACACACTAACACTGACCTGAGGTCAGCCTGCATGCTGACG
The DNA here is from genome assembly GCA_006937965.1 of Callopanchax toddi. Lineage (NCBI taxonomy): Eukaryota > Metazoa > Chordata > Actinopteri > Cyprinodontiformes > Nothobranchiidae > Callopanchax > Callopanchax toddi. The sequence continues at coordinate 1,126,988 of SSNR01000101.1, read as the reverse complement.
TCTGTTATTAACATGAAGCTGAATCTGCTGCTTCACCTTCCTCTCTCCCTCACCCTCTTTCACCCTTCGTTTCTTTCTCTCATTCCCTCCCTCTCTCGCCCAGCCAGCGGAGGCTCATCTCTGTTGAACCTGGACTTCTTTGGTCCTGTTGAGGATTCAGGCTCCAGCAGCTCAGCCTCCATCCCAGGTCAGCGCTCTTCCTCATCCACATTTCAAAGGGAAATCTGGCATTCTGTCAGCGATCTATCTACAGTATAACCACAGCCTCTGGTGACATCACTGGAGCTAGAAATAGGTTAGCTAATTCTACCAGCTGTTAGCTAACCTGTTAGCTAAGCTCTACAGGTTAGCTAACCTCTAGCTAACCTCTAACCTGTTAGCTAACCTGTAGAGGTTAGCTAACAGGTAATATAGAGTTCTAACTGTAGAGGTTAGCTAACAGGTAATATAGAGTTCTAACTGTAGAGGTTAGCTAACAGGTAATATAGAGTTCTAACTGTAGAGGTTAGCTAACAGGTAATATAGAGTTCTAACTGTAGAGGTTAGCTATCTGACTTACCATCAGTATTGCTCTGGTCAGAGGACTACTTCCAGTTTTTAGAGATTCGGCCCACTTTCAGTGATGTCACTAGTGGGTGTGGTCCTTACTGTAGACAAATAACTGATAGAATTCCACTTCAGCGACCTTGATGACCTTTAAAGCGTTTAATGTGATTGACTCCTCACTCACTAGAGACTGGGTCACATCAGAACCAGAACACCAGGTTTTAGTCTGATCCATCTCATGTCAAACATGCATCAGGGTGGGTGGAGGTCTGCTGCTAAGGGGGCGTTCGGTGGACACAGCGCCCCCTGCTGTCTGCTCATTAACACAGGATCCCATCCCTCTCCGTCAGTAGTTCTGGTTCTGGTCAACCTGTGACTAAATCTGATCTCAGCAGCTTTGCCTTCACATCACTTCTCTCTGATGGATAAAGTGTTTTTTCTGTCTACATGTTTGATGTAACTGGGTGTGTCATTTCCTTTTGTCTCACCTCCATCTCAGGCGTGGACCCTGAGCTGTTTGAGCTGACCACAGCAAAAATGGACTCCAGCGGTGCCGGCGGCCGGGTGGCCGACGCCTTTGCCCGCCTCATGTCCACCATGGACAAGACCAGCACTTCCACCAGGTGGGTGGGTGTCACGCCGCCACTCTGCATGGTCAGAGGACAGGTCTGAGATTCGTGTCTTTGTCTCCTGTTGGACAGGAAGCCGAGAAGAGACGAGAACCTGAGCGATGAGGCGTCCAAGGTGATCACCGTGCTGCCCGACCTCTCCTTCATGCAGGCCAAGGTTCTGATGTTTCCAGCCACGCTGACGCCGCTCAGCCTGCAGGCCGAATGAAGCCCCACCCATCACCTGCTCATAGCCCCGCCCAATTTAGTCTTGTTTCTACTGCTTTAGTTCCTTAATCAAACTCTAATGACTCATTTATGATGGGGGGGGGGTGAGTCAGGGATCCAATGTTTTAATTGATCTGCTTTTATTTTGGCGGGAGTGTGAAGGAAAGACTGTCTGAAGCTCTTTAAATCAAACTGAAGTGTGTAAATCTATAAATAACATTAATACGTTTATATAGAGAAACTTTATAAATCTATTTATGGACTTGAAACCACACTGCCTGCAAAATCCAGCTGAATGTTCGTCCCTGTGTTTGAGGCCTTAGTTTTACCTGTTAGCTCCGCCCACATGTTCATAACTTACATTTTAACTCCTCCCACCTGTTACCTCTTCAGTCAGAGCTTTTAAAGGGACATTCTTTTGGTGAATGATGTTACTTTATTAACCTTTACTCCGCTGTCAGCTGAAATATTCATTTAACATCTTTTACACAGAGAAACATTTGAAAATGTCCCTTTAAAAGTCCGCCCACGTCTGCTGTTTGTTTGTGTTGTTTGGGGTAAAAATGGGACGTTTTGGTGAAACCACTGAGGCGCTGTGAGCAGAGAGCTCACACCAGAAGGAGATTAAGGGACCAATTAGTGGTTTTGTCGTGTTTGCTTTTGTTTTTTGCTCATACTACTGTCGCCAGAGGATTTTGCACATTGTAAAGATGAAATGGATGTAATCTTAGTTCACTGTGGCTTTAGACTGTGTACAGTTAAACTGTGGACTGTAAATGTTTGGGGGAATTCCTATGGAAACAAGCTGAATCACTTGAAAAGCCTGTGAGGAGCTCGCCGTGCATGCCCAGGCTCTTCTCAGACTACGAGTGTGTAACTTTTAGTGTACACAAGAAATTAAAAATAATTTAAGAGGAAAAGATGTCTCCTCTGGTTTGTTTACCTTCATCTGATTGGGTTCAAGAAAAACCAGCCAGACTGGTGACGGGCCAGTCGGAATCCTCACCGGATGACGGTCATGGGGGACCACAGGGATCTGTTTTAGGACCACTGCCTACGTCCCTTCAGATGTAGGTTCACGTGTGGAACGGCTCAGGGCTTCTCGTCTACGCCTCAACAGACGGCTTTTAAAAACCGTGACAGCTCCAATGGAGGATAAATCAGCGTAAACAGTTCTGGTTTTCTATCAGACTCACTTTGATGTGTTTGATAAAATGGTGAGGTCATCATGACAGAGCAGAGCTGAGAGATCTGAGGTTCCAGCCCAGCGACGGTGAACTTTGTTTTGATGAAGTTAAAATTCTGTTTTATGATTTATTTACATGTAAAATGTTTTGTCCTGTTTTTAGAAACAAATGATTCAAAACTCATCACACAACCTTCCTTTTTCCTGAACACAGCACCAGTCCAGAACTGGACCTGTGGTTCTGATCCAGAATTCTCATTCATTAGAAACCCAGACTGGGTCACATCCTAGGCCAGGTGGTCCTACTGGTACCAGGTGATCCAGACCGATGGGTCCATCATGATTTGTGCTGCCTGTAGGGGGCAGTCTTCTGATCAGGAGTTGCTTCAGTTGGAAAGGTCAAAGGTCAGTACTGTTCAGAGGTCAGCTGACCACCTGGATTTCCTTCATTCATTCTGTTGAAGTCACCCTCACTGGGACCAGAACTCAGAAGTCTGGTCTCACCTTCTAGAACAGGAAACACCTCAACAGTTTTCAGAATCTGAAACTTTTAAATGTTAGTTTTATTGACACGGTGCTGATCCAGGTCACAAGGGCAGCATCCTAAGTAGGGAATCCAGACCTTCCTCTCCCTGGTCACCCCCCCCAGTGTCGACCTGGGGACCTCCCCAGGAGGCCTCCTGACCTGATGAACCACCTGGACTGGCTCCTCCTAGAAGTTGTGTCCAGAACGGTTCTGAACAGAAGTGGAGACAAAGGGCAGCCCTGGAGGAGTCCAACCCTCACCTAGACCAGGTCTGACTGCTGGCTCTGAGGACCAGACTCACTCCTCTGCTACAGGAACTGAATGGTCCTCAACTAAAGATCTTGTACTTGAACTCTCAGAACCAGATGCTGTGTCTCCGCAACGCTACAGAACCACTGGGTCCGGGTCGAAGAGCTACCCGTTTTGATGGAGACTCCAGCAGAGATGGGGACCAGGACCTTGAACTGGAGTCCTGGAGTCCTAACTGGTGAACGGTTTAAACCCTGAGGACTTTTTGATGAACTGAATATTAAAGAGGGTTCTGCTCAGGAACCAGCAGCAATAAAGAGAAAAGAAGAAACCACAGGAGGACGAGCTCTTATAAACATCTCCTTCATTCCTTTAATAAGACATTCTGCCACAAAAACGTCACGTCTGAATCGACCAATCAGATGCTGCCATCTACTCTACGCCCTCACTTCCTTTATGTATAAATATTTACAGTTTATAAACCTCCTGACGCCGCTCAAAGGCATCGCAGGAACAAAACCGGCAGCGTACACACACACGCACAAAAACAGGAATGTCGTCATGGTGCAGGGGAGGGGGCGGAGCCAGGAAGTGTGCTGTGGCGTGCACGCTGCCGGTTTGAGCGTGCATGCTGCCTGTTTGAGCGTGCACGTTGTGTCGTGGCGTTCTGATGGAGAGAAGCAGCACGAACCAAATGAACTCTTCTCCTTCAAAACAGTGTCAGGTGATGAGTGGGCGGGGCCAGTTGGGTGGGCGGAGCCTTGGGGTGGGGTCAGGCGGGGTCGAGGCCGGCCGCGGCTCTCAGCAGCAGCCTCCGGATGAAGTGTTAACCGGCTTGCTCTGGATCTTGACGTTTGACTTGTCGGCGGCGCCGGCCGTGGCGCCGGGGCCCATCCTCTTCTTGATCTCCGCCGCCATCGTCATGAAGGCCTGCTCCACGTTGGTGGCGCTCTTTGCACTCGTCTCCAGGAACGGGATGCCCAGATTATCAGCAAACTCCTAGAGAGCCAAACATTGCATTTACATTTTTACCCACAATCCCTGAGAGTGCTAAAGAAACCAGGGCTCTGATTGGTCAGCCGGATGCTGCTCAGGTGATCCATGTCAGGAAACGTTTATGTTGAATAAACAAGACCCAACCACCTGATGACATCACCCCCTGACCCCGTACCTTGGCGGTGGTGTAGTCCACCACCTTCTTGGTGGTGAGGTCACACTTGTTGCCTACGAGCAGCTTGTTGACGTTCTCACTGGCGTAGCGGTCGATCTCCTGCAGCCACTGTTTGACGTTGTTGAAGGACTCCTGAAACAACAACACACACACCGGTAAAACCTGCAGAAACAGAAACGGCTCAGTCTAGGCTGGTACCCAGCTAGGTCAAAGGTCACTCACCTGATCCGTCACATCGTAAACCACTATGATACCGTGAGCTCCTCTGTAGTAACTGGATGTGATGGTTCTGAAGCGCTCCTGACCGGCTGTGTCCCACTGAGGAGGCAGAGCCCACATCGGGTCACAATGAGATCAATAATGAGAGGAATACACGCTAAAAACATGCTAAAACACGCTAAAAACATGCTAAATACACGCTAAAACACACTAAAAACATGCTAAATACACGCTAAAAACGCGCTAAATACACGCTAAATACACGCTAAAAACATGCTAAATACACGCTAAAACACACTAAAACACACTAAAAACATGCTAAATACACGCTAAAACACGCTAAAAACATGCTAAATACACGCTAAAACATGCTAAATACACGCTAAAACATGCTAAATACACGCTAAAAACATGCTAAATACACGCTAAAAACGCGCTAAATATACACTAAAAACGTGCTAAATATACGCTAAAAACGTGCTAAATATACGCTAAAAACGCGCTAAATACACGCTAAATACACGCTAAATACACGCTAAAACATGCTAAAAACGCGCTAAATACACGCTAAAAACGCGGTAAATACACGCTAAATACACGCTAAAAACATGCTAAATACACGCTAAAAACATGCTAAAACACACTAAAAACATGCTAAAAACACGCTAAAAACGCTCTAAATATACGCTAAAAACGCGCTAAATACACGCTAAAAACGTGCTAAATACACGCTAAAAATGTGCTAAATACACGCTAAAACATGCTAAAAACGCGCTAAATACGCGCTAAAAACATGCTAAATACGCGCTAAAAACATGCTAAATACACGCTAAAAACGCGCTAAATACACGCTAAAAACGCGCTAAAAACGCGCTAAATACACGCTAAATACGCGCTAAATACACGCTAAAAACGCGCTAAATACACGCTAAAAACACGCTAAAACGCAGTAAAAATACACGCTAAAAACATGCTAAATACACGCTAAAAACGCGCTAAATACACGCTAAAAACATGCTAAATACACGCTAAAAACGCTAAATACATGCTAAAAACATGCTAAATACATGCTAAAAACATGCTAAATACATGCTAAATACACGCTAAAAACGCTAAATACATGCTAAAAACATGCTAAATACATGCTAAATACACGCTAAATACATGCTAAATACACGCTAAAAACATGCTAAATACACGCTAAAAACATGCTAAATACACGCTAAAAACATGCTAAATACACGCTAAAAACACGCCATGCATCTCAGTAGGTACATCAGCTGTCTGTCAACCAGAGGGTCTCTGGTCCAATCCCAGATCCAGCTGGGTTACTTTGTCCCTGGAGACACTTCACCACCTGGTCTACTGGTGGAGGTCAGAGGGACCTGGTGGAGGTCAGAGGGACCTGGTGGAGGTCAGAGGGACCTGGTGGTGGTCAGAGGGACCTGGTGGAGGTCAGAGGGACCTGGTGGAGGTCAGAGGGACCTGGTGGAGGTCAGAGGGACCTGGTGGAGGTCAGAGGGGCCTGGTGGAGGTCGGAGGGACCTGGTGGAGGTCGGAGGGACCTGGTGGAGGTCGGAGGGACCTGGTGGAGGTCAGAGGGACCTGGTGGAGGTCAGAGGGACCTGGTGGAGGTCAGAGGGACCTGGTGGAGGTCAGAGGGACCTGGTGGAGGTCAGAGGGACCTGGTGGTGTTGGTCCATGGCGTCTCCAGCTGTCAGTGTGCTCCAGGACAGCTGAGGCTACAGTAGCTGATCACCACCAGAGTGTGAGTGATGTGTTGTTCAGCGCTTTGGGGAGTGTAGAACTCTAGAAAGATCTATAGATGTCTAGATCTCTAGAAATACAGGAGATTTACCAAACAGATGCTAAACACGAGCTACACAGCGTCAGTCTCCTTACAATCTGCAGCTTGATGGTCTTCCCGTCCAGCTCGATGGTTCTGATCTTGAAGTCCACTCCGATGGTACTGATGTAGCTCTCGGTGTACGTGTCATCCTGGGGTCAAACACAAACAGGTGAGTGAAGTCCCTGCAGCCAATCAGCTGTCAGAGTTCTGCAGGTGGAGCGGCAGACTTACAGCAAATCGGAGCAGGAGACAGGACTTTCCCACACCGGAGTCTCCAATCAGCAGCAGCTTGAATAAATAATCACTGTGACATCACAAACAAGTAGTTACCAAACGATCGAGTCAATGTGATTCATTCATTACAGCCATAGTGAACACATTATTCTTTTCTTTTGCATTAATCTTTAAGCACGGATTTTAGATACCTTTTTATATGTTTTTATGTATCTTTTATGTTTTTATGTCTGTGCATCTTTTTGGTGGGCTGCTGTTGGATAAACGAATTTCCCCTCGGGTATGAATAAAGTATTCATTCTATCTATCTATCTAACTATCTAACTATCTATCTATCTATCATCTAATATCTATCTATCTATCTATCTATCTAACTATCTAACTATCTATCTATCTATCTATCTATCTATCTATCTATCATCTAATATCTATCTATCTATCTATCTATCTATCTATCTATCATCTAATATCTATCCATCTATCTATCTATCTATCTATCTATCTATCTATCTATCTATCCATCTATCATCTAATATCTATCCATCTATCTATCTATCATCTAATATCTATCTGTCTATCTATCTATCTATCTATCTATCTATCTATCCATCTATCATCTAATATCTATCCATCTATCCATCTATCATCTAATATCTATCCATCTATCTATCTATCATCTAATATCTATCCATCTATCATCTAATATCTATCCATCTATCTATCTATCATCTAATATCTATCCATCTATCCATCTATCTATCTATCTATCCATCTATCATCTAATATCTATCCATCTATCTATCTATCATCTAATATCTATCTATCTGTCTATCTATCTAATCGCATGTTTAATGCTGTTACTGTTTCTGGATGTGGGCTTCCTGTAGAGGTGTGTGTGTCAGCCAGCAGCTTTGGAGGCTTCACCGGCCGGTGTCTCTACAGACTGTGTGCAGAAGGTCTCTGGTTTTTGCTCTCGTGAGAACACCAAATCTCAGTGGTTCGGGTTTTAACAAGTGCGAAACAGCAGCTGGTAAACAAAAGCTACACTTGAAGACACACTACTACGAGCTAGAAACTCTCTTTTATTTGGTTTTTAGCTTAACGTTTTAAACTGTATTTATTGATAGTTTTGACTTGGTCTCTGTCTGGTTTGTTGTGATGTGCAGCGCTTTGGTCAGCTCACATGCTGTGTTTAAATGAGCTTTATGAATACATTTGGTATGGTAATCTTCTCGTACTTTGATTATTTTCTCATTTGTCTTGTTCTACAATGGATCCGTTTTATGTAGTTGAATGTTACGCTGTAGTAAGTCTTATTTTGTGTCTTTGCCTTTTAAAAATACAAATCATGTTAAAGCCATACTCAGTCGCCAGGTAAACAAACGAGGTCTCGCTAGCTAGTTTACAGAAACACGACTCGGAGCTCTCACCCCTCCCGTCAGGTATAATCCATACGCCAGCCTCCCGCGGACATGGGACTCCGTTTTGTGACGATAACAAAGCAGAGTCTAACTCCAGCCGTAGAAACGTTCCCCCAGCTTTTCCTCTTTTCACCTCCAAACGTTTTTAGTTTTCTGCTAGCTGAAAAGGTGTTTTTGGGGGGACTCTGGTATTTTTATCTTAAAATGAAAGCACTGACCACCGGCTAATTCTGTCCTCCTTTCACTTCCGGGATGTTCTGCCCCAAAATGTGTCCGGGCGGATTAATGCCAATCCAAGCAGTGAGGAAATGCAGCAGACAGACAGCTGGATTGTCCAATCCTGTCGTTCGGTCCAAACGATAGGATTGGCTGAAGTTTTTAGAGAACTGCGGGACAACTACTTTATTGATTTCTTTCAGGGTTTTTAATCTCCACAATATATTTATGGCTATACTATGTTGGAACGTTGTTAAGAGGCTTTAAAAAAAACGTTAAAAGCTACATTGTTTACCTGGCTACCGAGTATGCCTTTAACGTTAGCATTGTAGCTAAAGGTTTTATTTTGAAATATGGCGAACGCACGTCGTTGATTTGTGTCTCACTTCCTGTCTGGGTCATATATTTTGCTTAGCTTCATGAAAAGCCAGATGCGGCATCCGGAAAAAATAGACTTGATGTGGAAAGTTAATGGAGCTCCGCAGCTATACCGCAGCCGGTGTGGATGTTTTGATCGGACGCCATGTTTTTTCGTTCTTGAGGAAGCTGTATGGAGACCGGACCGCATCCATTACGGAGGCGGTGTGAATTAGCCTTTAGAGCTCCGCACTGTCAGGAAGGGATCATGTGATCTACGCGTGATGCAACACACCAATGGTGCCCGTGCCGGTGTCAAGACGCTTGCGTCACTGAGCATCCGCAACCTTTTGAGCTCTCTTTAGCGGAGCTTCGAAACAGGAAGTGCAAAATGTGCAGCCCAGATCACGGGCCGCGTGACCGGACCACAGTTGCCACCTCGAGTCCAGCTGCCAGGGCCAGTCCGCCTGGTGAATGATGTGGATGTAATCTGGGGGGTGCAGGGGGGACGTGTCCTCTCAGTTTTGAGCCCTGTAGTTTTTTCACTACGGTATATTAAACAGATACTGGCTGTAGTTTTTAGGTGTAGGATTGATATCATGGCTCCAAGACCCTCTTCTCCACCTCCAGACCCCCACCCCTGGACTCAAGCCAGTCATGTCCCACCACCTTTAAAATCACACGTCCTCCTGGTGGAGGATGAGGGGTTAACAGAGCTGTCACAGACACTGACCAAAGTAAAGGTTTCAGCAGCTCTGGGACAATACGTGACTTCATAAAGACACTTTATGTTGTTATAAATCACTCTATCGGCCTGACAGTCATTTAATGATTTACATGAAAACACCTCAACATGAAGGCTTTCCTCTAAATGTTTAGGTCAGATTAAAAATGTGATCAATCAATTAATTACAGATCACAATTAATCGAACAATATTTTCTCGCATGACAGCAGTACTTGTAACTATCAGAGTAACTGACCCGTCAGAGTAACTAACCTGTAATTGTAACTATCAGAGTATCTGACCCGTCAGAGTACCTGTTAGCCTGCTATGCTATTTGCTACCGCTAACAGCAGTTCCCGGTTTTCAGGGCCCACTTCGGACCGGAAACAGGTGACAGCAGCGGGTGTGGTGGTACCAGACCCGGCTGAGAGCTGAACGCCTGTCCAGACGTCAGACCACCGCCTGAACGCCGAGTACAAAGACGCTGACGAGCTACTCCGCCCGGACAGCTTCAGCTAGCCTCCCCGGCTGAACTGACAGCTGAACCGGAGCCGACACCGTCCACACCCAAACCGGGACTTACTATTCAGGATTCATCGTTGACTACCGGCTGAGACCTGTCGTCGCTCTGGCTGCAATTGGAGGCTGTTTCAGGTGACTTTAACCGGCTCTTTACTCACTAACAGGCGGCTTCTTCAACAAGAAATAAAGTGGTACCACAGCGTAATCAAATCAAATATGGCCGTCTGAACACTACCTACCCGGAAATAGCAGGCACAAGGAATCATGGGTACTGAAGTTCTACTCTAACTCTGGCCTCCAAGTGGCGCAAAAAGCTTCACTGAGTGGTGTTTTAGGTTCTTAAAGTACACTTTCTGGTGTTTTCTTTAATTTCTATCAGGTTTTCTTTAAAGAGCAAATATCAGGTCTTTAAATAATTCAGATAAAATTATACTTTACTATGTTCATTATGTCTCTTTGTTAAAAGATCATTTAGGTCCTTTTTTTAAACATGTATGGTTACATACAGTTACATCACAGCTACATCACAGTTACATCACAACTACATCACAGTTACATACAGTTACATCACAGTTACATCACAGTTACATCAGTTACATCACAGTTACATCACAGCTACATCGGTTACATCACAGCTACATCATAGTTACATCACAGTTACATCAGTTACATCACAGCTACATCACAGCTACATCACAGTTACATCACAGTTACATCACAGCTACATCGGTTACATCACAGCTACATCATAGTTACATCACAGTTACATACAGTTACATCACAGTTACATCACAGTTACATCAGTTACATCACAGTTACATCACAGCTACATCGGTTACATCACAGCTACATCACAGTTACATCACAGTTACATCAGTTACATCACAGCTACATCACAGCTACATCACAGTTACATCACAGCTACATCATAGTTACATCACAGTTACATCAGTTACATCACAGCTACATCACAGCTACATCACAGTTACATCACAGTTACATCACAGCTACATCACAGCTACATCACAGCTACATCACAGTTACATCAGTTACATCACAGTTACGTCACAGTTACATCACAGCTACGTCACACCTACATCACAGTTACATCAGTTACATCACAGTTACATCAGTTACATCACAGCTACATCACAGTTACATCAGTTACATCACAGTTACATCACAGTTACGTCACACCTAAGTCACAGTTACATCACAGTTACATCACAGCTACATCACACCTACATCACACCTACATCACACCTACATCACACCTACATCACAGTTACATCACAGCTACATCACACCTACATCACACCTACATCACAGTTACATCACAGTTACATCACAGCTACATCAGTTACATCACACCTACATCACACCTACATCACAGTTACATCACAGTTACATCAAATCAAACTTTATTTCTGTAGCACCTTTCATGCCCCAGCGAGCAGCACAAAGTGCTCGACAGATTAAAAAGACCCATACAACCCACATTCCCTCCCTTTCCCACACATTGAACAATTATGACACTCTCCCCTCCCAGTCCACAACCCATTCCCAGGCACACATACACATCAAAACCACAGTAAACACTATGTTGAGCTCAGATGGCTCCAGTAATGAGAAACACGCCATCTAGTGGGCCCTCTGCCTCGTCAGCTGTAGAACCAGGTCAGCAGCCAACACACCAAGGAGGGTGGCAACCCCCGCCACTGCCCGGGCCCTACCGGGGAGCGCCCGAGCCGCCACCGCCGACCACCGGTCCCAAGGCAGAGGGCTCCACAGAGGAAACACTGGAGGATTAAAATGCGTAGCATATAAAATAACGAGAACTTATATGAATAGTAAAATGACCAATAAAATCCGAATAAAAAACTAAATAAATAATAATCAGTTAAAAGCTGATCTAAAAAGGTGGGTCTGGAGTCTATTCTTAAAAACCTGAACGTTCTCTGCGGTCCTGAGGTCCTCTGGCAGTCCGTTCCAGAGGCGAGGGCCGTAATAACTAAAAGAAGCTTCGCCGTGGGTGTGTCCTGACTTTAGGGATGACTAGGAGACGGCTGCCAGAGGAGCGCAGTGACCGCGAGGGTTCATGTGGAAAAAGCAGTTCAGAAAGATAAGAAGGGCCAAGACCATTAAGACACTTAAAAACCATTAACAGTATCTTAAAATCGATCCTAGAACATACGGGGAGCCAATGCAGTGATTTTAGTTACATCAGTTACATCACAGTTACATCACACCTACATCACACCTACATCGCACCTACATCACAGCTACATCACAGTTACATCAGTTACATCACAGTTACATCACAGCTACATCACAGTTACATCACAGTTACATCAGTTACATCACAGCTATATCACAGTTACATCAGTTACATCACAGTTACATCACAGTTACATCAGTTACATCACAGTTACATCACAGTTACATCACAGCTACATCACAGTTACATCACAGCTACATCAAAGTTACATCACAGTTACATCACACCTACATCACAGTTACATCACAGTTACATCACAGCTACATCACAGTTACATCACACCTACATCAAAGTTACATCACAGTTACATCACACCTACATCACAGTTACATCACAGCTACATCACAGTTACATCAGTTACATCACAGCTACATCACAGTTACATCACAGCTACATCACAGTTACATCACAGTTACATCAGTTACATCACAGCTACATCACAGTTACATCACAGTTACATCACAGTTACATCAGTTACATCACAGTTACATCACAGCTACATCACAGTTACATCAGTTACATCACAGCTACATCACAGCTACATCACAGTTACATCAGTTACATCACAGTTACATCACAGTTACATCACAGCTACATCACAGTTACATCACAGTTACGTCACACCTAAGTCACAGTTACATCACAGCTACATCACAGTTACATCACAGTTACGTCACACCTAAGTCACAGTTACATCACAGCTACATCACAGTTACATCAGTTACATCACAGCTACATCACAGCTACATCACAGCTACATCACAGTTACATCACAGTTACGTCACACCTAAGTCACAGTTACATCACAGCTACATCACAGTTACACCACAGTTACTCACAGTTACATCACAGCTACATCACAGTTACATCACAGTTACATCACAGCTACATCACAGTTACTCACAGCTACATCACAGTTACATCACAGCTACATCACAGTTACATCACAGCTACATCACAGCTACATCAGTTACATCACAGTTACATCACAGCTACTCACAGTTACATCACAGTTACATCACAGTTACATCACACCTACATCACAGTTACATCAGTTACATCACAGCTACATCACAGTACATCACAGCTACATCACAGCCACATCAGTTACATCACACCTACATCACACTTACATCACAGCTACATCACAGTTACATCACAGCTACATCACAGCTACATCACAGTTACATCACAGTTACATCACACCTACACCACAGCTACATCACAGTTACATCACAGTTACATCACAGTTACATCACACCTACACCACAGCTACATCACAGTTACATCACAGTTACATCACAGCTACATCACAGTTACATCACAGTTACATCAGTTACATCACAGTTACATCACAGCTACATCAGTTACATCACAGCTACATCACAGTTACATCAGTTACATCACAGCTACATCACAGTTACATCACAGTTACATCACAGCTACATCACAGTTACATCACAGCTACATCACAGCTACATCACAGTTACATCACAGCTACATCACAGTTACATCAGTTACGTCACACCTACGTCACAGTTACATCACAGCTACATCACAGTTACATCACAGTTACGTCACCTAAGTCACAGTTACATCACAGCTACATCACAGTTACATCAGTTACATCACAGCTACATCACAGTTACATCACAGTTACGTCACACCTAAGTCACAGTTACATCACAGCTACATCACAGTTACATCAGTTACATCACAGCTACATCACAGTTACATCACAGTTACATCAGTTACATCACAGCTACATCACAGTTACATCACAGCTACATCACAGTTACATCACAGTTACATCACAGTTACATCAGTTACATCACAGCTACATCACAGCTACATCACAGTTACATCACAGCTACATCACAGTTACATCACAGTTACGTCACACCTAAGTCACAGTTACATCACAGCTACATCACAGTTACATCACAGTTACGTCACACCTAAGTCACAGTTACATCACAGCTACATCACAGATACATCAGTTACATCACAGCTACATCACAGTTACATCACAGCTACATCAAAGTTACATCACAGTTACATCACACCTACAACACAGTTACATCAGTTACATCACAGCTACATCACAGCTATATCACAGTTACATCAGTTACATATATATATATATATATATATATATGCATATATATATATACATCACAGTATATACATCATATATATGAGATATATAATATATTATACATATATATAAATATATATACATATATATATATATATATATATATGCATATATATATATATACATCATATATATGCATATATATACATATATATATATATATATATATATATATACATCACAGTATATACATCATATATATGAGATATATAATATATTATACATATATATAAATATATATACATATATATTTACATATATATGTATATATACATATGCATATGTATATTATATAATAAATTATATGTATTATATATAATACATATATATATATATATATATATATGCATATATATATATATACATCATATATATGCATATATATACATATATATATATGCATATATATATATATATACATCACAGTTGCATCACAGTTACATCAGCTACATCACAGCTACATCACAGATACATCAGTTACATCACAGCTACATCACAGCTACATCAGTTACATCACAGCTACATCACAGCTACATCAGTTACATCACACCTACATCACAGTTACATCACAGCTACATCACAGTTACTCACAGTTACATCACAGTTACATCACAGCTACATCACAGCTACATCACAGCTACATCACAGTTACATCACAGCTACATCACAGCTACATACAGTTACATCACACCTACATCACAGTTACATCACAGCTACATCACAGTTACTCACAGTTACGTCACACCTAAGTCACAGTTACATCACAGCTACATCACAGTTACATCAGTTACATCACAGCTACATCACAGTTACATCAGTTACATCACAGCTACGTCACAGTTACATCACAGTTACATCACAGCTACATCACAGCTACATCACAGCTACATCACACCTAAATCACAGTTACATCACAGCTACATCACAGTTACACAGTTACATCACAGCTACATCACAGCTACATCACAGTTACATCAGTTACATCACAGCTACATCACAGTTACATCAGTTACATCACAGCTACATCACAGTTACATCACAGCTACATCACAGTTACATCACAGTTACGTCACACCTAAGTCACAGTTACATCACAGCTACATCACAGTTACATCACAGCTACATCACAGTTACATCACAGCTACATCACAGCTACATCACAGCTACATCACAGTTACATCACAGTTACGTCACACCTAAGTCACAGTTACATCACAGCTACATCACAGTTACATCAGTTACATCACAGCTACATCACAGTTACATCACAGTTACATCACACCTACATCACAGTTACATCACAGTTACATCACAGTTACATCACAGTTACATCACAGCTACATCACAGTTACATCACAGCTACATCACAGTTACATCACAGCTACATCACAGCTACATCACAGCTACATCACAGTTACATCACAGCTACATCACAGTTACATCACAGTTACGTCACACCTAAGTCACAGTTACATCACAGCTACATCACAGTTACATCACAGTTACATCACACCTAAATCACAGTTACATCACAGCTACATCACAGTTACATCAGTTACATCACAGCTACATCACAGTTACATCACAGTTACATCACAGCTACATCACAGTTACATCACAGCTACATCACAGCTACATCACAGTTACATCACAGCTACATCACAGCTACATCACAGCTACATCACAGCTACATCAGTTACATCACACCTACATCACAGTTACATCACAGCTACATCACAGTTACTCACAGTTACATCACAGTTACATCACAGCTACATCACAGCTACATCACAGTTACATCACAGTTACATCACACCTACAGTCACAGTTACATCACAGCTACATCACAGTTACATCAGTTACATCACAGCTACATCACAGTTACATCACAGCTACATCACAGTTACATCACAGTTACATCAGTTACATCACAGCTACATCACAGTTACATCACAGTTACATCACAGCTACATCACAGTTACATCACAGCTACATCACAGTTACATCACAGTTACATCACAGTTACATCACAGTTACATCAGTTACATCACAGCTACATCACAGCTACATCACAGTTACATCACAGTTACATCACAGTTACATCACAGCTACATCACAGCTACATCACAGTTACATCAGTTACATCACAGTTACATCACAGTTACATCACAGCTACATCACAGTTACATCAGTTACATCACAGTTACATCACAGCTACATCGGTTACATCACAGCTACATCATAGTTACATCACAGTTACATCAGTTACATCACAGTTACATCACAGCTACATCAGTTACATCACAGCTACATCACAGTTACATCACAGTTACATCACAGCTACATCACAGTTACATCACAGCTACATCACAGCTACATCACAGATACATCAGATACATCACAGATACATCATAGTTACATCACAGTTACATCAGTTACATCACAGCTACATCACAGCTACATCAGTTACATCACAGCTACATCACAGCTACATCGGTTACATCACAGCTACATCATAGTTACATCACAGTTACATCAGTTACATCACAGCTACATCACAGCTACATCACAGTTACACCACAGTTACATCACACCTACATCACAGCTACATCACAGTTACATCAGTTACATCACAGTTACATCACAGCTACATCGCCTACATCACAGCTACATCACAGCTACATCACAGTTACATCAGTTACATCACAGCTACATCACAGTTACATCACAGTTACATCAGTTACATCACAGCTACATCACAGTTACATCAGTTACATCACAGTTACATCACAGCTACATCACAGCTACATCACAGTTACATCACAGTTACATCAGTTACATCACAGCTACATCACAGTTACATCACAGTTACATCAGTTACATCACAGTTACATCACAGCTACATCGGTTACATCACAGCTACATCATAGTTACATCACAGTTACATCAGTTACATCACAGTTACATCACAGCTACATCACAGTTACATCACAGCTACATCACAGCTACATCACAGTTACATCAGTTACATCACAGTTACATCACAGCTACATCGGTTACATCACAGCTACATCATAGTTACATCACAGTTACATCAGTTACATCACAGCTACATCACAGTTACATCACAGTTACATCACAGTTACATCAGTTACATCACAGTTACATCACAGTTACATCACAGCTACATCACAGTTACTCACAGTTACATCACAGTTACATCACAGTTACATCACAGTTACATCACAGCTACATCACAGCTACATCACAGCTACATCACAGTTACATCACACCTACACCACAGCTACATCACAGTTACATCACAGTTACATCAGTTACATCACAGCTACATCACAGTTACATCACAGTTACATCACAGCTACATCACAGCTACATCACAGCTACATCACAGTTACATCACACCTACATCACAGCTACATCACAGCTACATCACAGCTACATCAGTTACATCACACCTACATCACAGTTACATCACAGCTACATCACAGTTACTCACAGTTACATCACAGTTACATCACAGTTACATCACAGTTACATCACAGCTACATCACAGCTACATCACAGCTACATCACAGTTACATCACACCTACACCACAGCTACATCACAGTTACATCACAGTTACACCACAGTTACTCACAGTTACATCACAGCTACATCACAGCTACATCACAGTTACATCACAGCTACATCACAGTTACTCACAGTTACATCACAGCTACATCACAGTTACATCACAGCTACATCACAGTTACATCACAGTTACGTCACACCTAAGTCACAGTTACATCACAGTTACATCACAGTTACATCACAGCTACGTCACAGCTACATCACAGCTACATCACAGTTACATCACAGTTACGTCACACCTAAGTCACAGTTACATCACAGCTACATCACAGTTACATCACAGTTACGTCACACCTAAGTCACAGTTACATCACAGCTACATCACAGTTACATCAGTTACATCACAGCTACATCACAGTTACATCACACCTACATCACAGTTACATCACAGCTACATCACAGTTACTCACAGTTACATCACAGTTACATCACAGTTACATCACACCTACACCACAGCTACATCACAGTTACATCACAGTTACATCACAGCTACATCACAGTTACATCACAGCTACATCACAGTTACATCACAGCTACATCACAGTTACATCACAGTTACATCACAGCTACGTCACAGCTACATCACAGCTACATCACAGCTATATCACAGTTACATCAGTTACATATATATATATATATATATATATGCATATATATATATATACATCATATATATGCATATATATACATATATATATATGCATATATATATATATATACATCACAGTATATACATCATATATATGAGATATATAATATATTATACATATATATAAATATATATACATATATATATATATACTTACATAAATATATTATACATATATACATATATTATACATATATATATACATATTATACATATATATATATTATACATATATATATTATATATGCACATATACATATATACACATACATATACATGTATATATTATACATATAAATATGTATATATACATATACATGTATATATGCATATGTGTATATATATACATATGTATATATATATGTATACATGTATATATTAATATATTTACATATATATGTATATATACATATGCATATGTATATTATATAATAAATTATATGTATTATATATAATACATATATACATATTATATATATTTTAGAGAGAGAGAGAGAGAGGTTTATGGTGCCGGGGGGGGGGGGGGGGGCACTGAGCCCCGAGGCCTATCAGCTAGTTAAGGTGGCCCTGGTGACACGTGACTCTGCGGTCCTTCGGGTCTGACGTCACCCCCCTCCCGTTCCTCTCCGAGTCCATCATGGAGTGAGGAGCAGATGGGGACCGCGCGGGTCCGTCCTCACCCTCAGCAGCGCTCCATGCTCGGTCACCGCGATCCAGTCCGGTCCGGAGGGGGTGGAGGAGGAGGTCGGGCTCTCCGCTCCATCAGTGATGGGTGAAGGAGGAGGAGGTGAACCAGAGCACACCGTAAACCAGGAGAACCGCTCCCCCCGCTGAAGAAACATGAAGACGCACAGCGCTGCGGCTCGTTTGTACCGGAGGTGAAACGGACAACATGAGCGAGGACGCGCGTCCCGACGAGTGAGTACATACACCCCCCACCCCCACCCCCACCGGGTAGCAGCTCGGTTCGGTTCGGCCGCTGTATCTAGTGACTCATCACCTGGATCCAGCTGGTCCTGATCGGTCCAGGTTCGGGATCTGGTCCTGGTTCTGGATCTGATTCAGACTCTGGTTCAGTATTTGGGCCTGATCCTGGTTCTGGATCTGGCTCTGGTCCTGGATCTGGTTCTTGTTGTGGTCCTGGATCTGGTTCTGGATCTGGCCCTGTTTTGGTCCTGATTCTGGATCTGGTCCTGGTTCTGGTCCTGGATCTAGATCTGGTCCTGAATCTGGTTCTGGATCTGGTCCTGGTTCTGGTTTTAGTCCTGGTTCTGGATCTGGTTCTAGTCCTGGTTCTGGTCTTAAATCTGGTCCTGGATCTGGATCTAGTCCTGGTTCTGGTCCTGGTTCTAGTCCTGGTTCTTGATCTGGTTCTCTGGTTCTGGTTCTTGAGCTTGTTCTGGATCTGGTTCTAGTCCTGGTTCTGGTCTTAAATCTGGTCCTGGATCTGGATCTAGTCCTGGTTCTGGTCCTGGTTCTAGTCCTGGTTCTTGATCTGGTTCTCTGGTTCTGGTTCTTGAGCTGGTTCTGGATCTGGTTCTAGTCCTGGTTCTGGTCTTAAATCTGGTCCTGGATCTGGTTCTAGTCCTGGTTCTGGTCTTAAATCTGGTCCTGGATCTGGATCTAGTCCTGGTTCTGGTCTTAAATCTGGTCCTGGATCTGGATCTGGTCCTGGTTCTGGTTCCACTTCCACACACTGCTGACTGGTCTGGACTCTCTTCAAATCAAACATCAGGTCAAAGGTCACACCTGTGGAACTGCAGGTGTGTTCAAAGACAAAAGGAAAAGTGGAAGTTCTAGTGGGAAGGTGTGTGTTCTGACCCAGTCCATCAGAACAGCTGTTTGGTGAAAACCCTATCAGGTGGAGTCTCTCTGGGCTCAGAGGTTAACACATTGGGTCAGTTAAAACAGATGAGATCCAAAACGATCTTCTGATTCTGGTTCTGAGTTCTGACTTGGTTCTGATCCAACACTTCGATTCCAGACTCACACCTACTTTAAGTTCTGAGCTTCACTTTTAATTTGAAAAGTTTTGGCACTTTTAATGCCACTTCCTGTGTTTTCTATGCATCACTGTGTGGTACAGCACCTACAAGACCCCACAGTGCCGAGTGCGAGCAGCTGAGATGGCGCCCCCTGCCCTCCCATCTGGACATATACAACACCCGCATCACCTGCCTCCCAGTATTCTATTTATTTATGACTTCATCAGCATAGACCGCCTTTGAACTTAACAATATAGAGAAGATCTAACCAGAAACTTTATTAACAGACCTCATCACATTCTGTTACCTCGGCCTAGTTCATTGTTTACTTGTTGAATGAAATTTCGATTTGGCTGTATGTTTGGAATATAGAGCTGACTTTGTCTTTATTTTGAAAACTAACATTTTACTCACACTTACTGTTTAATTTTGAAAGAACTTTAAATTAATCTTTGATTCATTTCACAACCATCACACCCTCAGACCAGTCTACAGTCAGACCAGTCTACAATCAGACCAGTCTACCCTCAGACCTGTCTACAGTCAGACCAGTCTACAGTCAAACCAATCTACAGTCAGACCAGTCTACAATCAGACCAGTCTACCCTCAGACCAGTCTACAGTTAGACCAGTCTACAGTCAGACCTGTCTACAGTCAGACCAGTCTACCCTCAGACCTGTCTACAGTCAGACCAGTCTACAGTCAGACCATTCTACAGTCAGACCAGTCTACAGTCAGACCTGTCTAGAATCAGACCTGTCTACAGTCAGACCTGTCTACACTCAGACCTGTCTACAGTCAGACCTGTCTACTCTCAGACCTGTCTACAGTCAGACCTGTCTACCCTCAGACCTGTCTACAGTCAGACCTGTCTACCCTCAGACCTGTCTACACTCAGACCTGTCTACAGTTAGACCTGTCTACTCTCAGACCTGTCTACAGTCAGACCTGTCTACCCTCAGACCTGTCTACAGTCAGACCTGTCTACGCTCAGACCTGTCTACAGTCAGACCTGTCTACCCTCAGACCTGTCTACAGTCAGACCTGTCTACCCTCAGATCTGTCTACAGTCAGACCTGTCTACCATCAGACCTGTCTACAGCCAGACCTGTCTACAGTCAGACCTGTCTACGCTCAGACCTGTCTACAGTCAGACCTGTCTACCCTCAGACCTGTCTACAGGCAGACCTGTCTACGCTCAGACCTGTCTACAGTCAGACCTGTCTACAGTCAGACCTGTCTACCCTCAGACCTGTCTACAGTCAGACCTGTCTACACTCAGACCTGTCTACAGTCAGACCTGTCTACAGTCAGACCTGTCTACAGTCAGACCTGTCTACAGTCAGACCTGTCTACAGTCAGACCTGTCTACACTCAGACCTGTCTACAGTCAGACCTGTCTACGCTCAGACCTGTCTACAGGCAGACCTGTCTACGCTCAGACCTGTCTACCCTCAGACCTGTCTACAGTCAGACCTGTCTACACTCAGACCTGTCTACAGTCAGACCTGTCTACCCTCAGACCTGTCTACAGTCAGACCTGTCTACACTCAGACCTGTCTACACTCAGACCTGTCTACCCTCAGACCTGTCTACAGTCAGACCTGCCTACACTCAGACCTGTCTACAGTCAGACCTGTCTACCCTCAGACCTGTCTACAGTCAGACCTGTCTACAGTCAGACCAGTCTACAGTCAGACCTGTCTACAGTCAGACCTGTCTACGCTCAGACCTGTCTACAGTCAGACCTGTCTACACTCAGACCTGTCTACAGTCAGACCAGTCTACAGTCAGACCTGTCTACGCTCAGACCTGTCTACCCTCAGACCAGTCTACAGTCAGACCTGCCTACACTCAGACCTGTCTACAGGCAGACCTGTCTACACTCAGACCTGTCTACAGGCAGACCTGTCTACACTCAGACCTGTCTACAGTCAGACCTGTCTACAGTCAGACCTGTCTACAGTCAGACCTGTCTACGCTCAGACCTGTCTACACTCAGACCTGTCTACAGTCAGACCTGTCTACAGTCAGACCTGTCTACACTCAGACCTGTCTACAGTCAGACCTGTCTACGCTCAGACCTGTCTACACTCAGACCTGTCTACAGTCAGACCTGTCTACAGTCAGACCAGTCTACAGTCAGACCTGTCTACGCTCAGACCTGTCTACCCTCAGACCAGTCTACAGTCAGACCTGTCTACGCTCAGACCTGTCTACAGTCAGACCTGTCTACCCTCAGACCTGTCTACAGTCAGACCTGTCTACCATCAGACCTGTCTACAGTCAGACCTGTCTACAGTCAGACCTGTCTACGCTCAGACCTGTCTACAGTCAGACCTGTCTACCCTCAGACCTGTCTACAGTCAGACCTGTCTACAGCTCAGACCTGTCTACAGGCAGACCTGTCTACGCTCAGACCTGTCTACCCTCAGACCTGTCTACAGTCAGACCTGTCTACACTCAGACCTGTCTACAGGCAGACCTGTCTACAGTCAGACCTGTCTACGCTCAGACCTGTCTACAGTCAGACCTGTCTACCCTCAGACCTGTCTACAGTCAGACCTGTCTACAGTCAGACCAGTCTACAGTCAGACCTGTCTACAGTCAGACCAGTCTACAGTCAGACCTGTCTACGCTCAGACCTGTCTACCCTCAGACCAGTCTACAGTCAGACCTGCCTACACTCAGACCTGTCTACAGTCAGACCAGTCTACAGTCAGACCAGTCTATGCTGAGATCTGTCTACCCTCAGACCTGTCTACAGTCAGACCAGTCTACAGTCCGACCAGTCTACAGTCAGACCTGTCTACAGTCAGACCTGTCTACAGTCAGACCTGTCTACAGTCAGACCTGTCTACAGGCAGAGCTGTCTACACTCAGACCTGTCTACAGTCAGACCTGTCTACAGTCAGACCTGTCTGCGCTCAGACCTGTCTACAGTTAGACCTGTCTACAGTCAGACCTGTCTACCCTCAGACCTGTCTACAGTCAGAGCTGTCTACACTCAGACCTGTCTACAGGCAGACCTGTCTACGCT
The DNA here is from genome assembly GCA_006937965.1 of Callopanchax toddi. Taxonomy (NCBI): domain Eukaryota; kingdom Metazoa; phylum Chordata; class Actinopteri; order Cyprinodontiformes; family Nothobranchiidae; genus Callopanchax; species Callopanchax toddi. Next base: position 1,103,168 of record SSNR01000101.1, on the reverse strand, counting down.
CAGACCTGTCTACGCTCAGACCTGTCTACAGTCAGACCTGTCTACCCTCAGACCTGTCTACAGTCAGACCAGTCTACAGTCAGACCAGTCTATGCTGAGATCTGTCTACCCTCAGACCTGTCTACAGTCAGACCAGTCTACAGTCCGACCAGTCTACAGTCAGACCTGTCTACAGTCAGACCAGTCTACACTCAGACCAATCTACAGTCAGACCAGTCTACAGTCAGACCTGTCTACACTCAGACCAATCTAGAGTCAGACCAGTCTACAGTCAGACCTGTCTACACTCAGACCAATCTACAGTCAGACCAGTCTACAGTCAGACTTGTCTACAGTCAGACCTGTCTACACTCAGTCCTGTTTTCAGTCAATCCTGATTTGCCCATTGCTGGTCTAGCTGATCCCACATTAGGGTTGTCACGGTTACCGGTGTAGCAGTAAACCCCGGTAAAAAGGTTGACAATAATAATTACCATCATGTTTAAAAAAATAAATTATCTTGGTTGATATAACCGCGTTTGCGGTGTAGGTGCGGTGAGCCATTCAGCCACCGTCCCAGCTGCTGAAGCTTCCACACATGCACACTTTGTAGTTTTTACAACCGAAACTTTCTTAAAGCCAAAGCTAAAATGACGGCGGAAAGAGGAGAAAACAGCCCTGAGGACATCTATCAGCCCTCAAAGAAGACAAAGCCGGAAGTATGCGCATATTTAGGATATTTGAAGAATGCTGAAGGACAGTTGTTTGCAGAACATGTCAGCAAAAAGTGTCTATGAAAGGCAGCAACACGTGAAATCTCATCACACATCTGTGTGACCATCACCCACAACTCTGCAGTCAATGCAAGTAAGGTAAAGTTAGCGTTTTAACTGAAACACATGATGTGAGGACTTATATAAACCGTGTCACGGACACCCCCGTATTGAAATGATGCCACGGGGCTCACAGCGGGAAGATAAGAGCTGGTCACTGTTGATGCTGCTTCATGAAGCGTGTCAGACTACGTACACTAGAACTCCAGCTTAGTAGAAAATAACTGGTAGTGTATTAGCCATGCTGCGGAGAGCGGGAGCAGTACAGAGAGAATACCACCTTGGCTTAACGTAGGACAGGTAACCATAGCAACAAGGTTGTTTTTGTCAAGTACGATGACCCATTCAGTACAATAGGGTGTTGGTCACCTGATCTACAGTCACCAATTCTGATTGATTATGAATTATTATGAATTTAACAATGATTACTGTCTGATGACATCTCCCCAAATCTGAAAAGCTCACAGGAAGGACACAAGCTGAGGACAATATTATCCTGATCTAGAGGGTTTATTTAGTTGTCTAGGTGAACATATTCAACACCCTTTAAAAAAATACCGCGATAATACCGAAAACGGTGATAATTTTGGCCACAATAACCATGAAGGTCAATTTTCACACCGTGACAACTCTATCCCACATGCTGGTGAAGGTTCTCAGTCATCCAGGTCATGATAATCCAACAAAGCGTTTTAAATAAAGGCAACTGGACTTATTTGGTTCTTTGAAGATGTTTCGCTGCTCATCCGAGTAGCTTTGTCAATTCTGTCTGAAGTAAAGGAGAAAGAAACATAAACTGTGCTTATCTTCCTCTGTCTAACCCTAACCCTAGTCAATCCCACATGTAGCACCAAACTCAAAGAAAAGATTAACCCTGGCCTTTCACTTATCCTCAACCTCCAGAGTTCCAGAGGTCACAAGCTAAATTCTGGTAACAGAACCAGCTGCTGATGGTTCCTCCGCCTCTTTGTTCCAGTGACAGCTACATTGTGCGCGTCAAAGCGGTGGTGATGACCAGAGATGAGTCCAGCGGTGGCTGGTTGGCCCATGATGGCTGCCTCAGTAGAGTGGGTGTGTGCAGACTTCTACCGCATGGCATGCTGGGACGCAACACTTTTCTGATCCATGGAGAGCGCCTCAAAGACCGGCAGGTGGGGCTCAAAGACTAACAGGTGGGACTCAAAGACTAACAGGTGGGACTCAAAGACTAACAGGTGGGACTCAAAGACTAACAGGTGGGACTCAAAGACTAACAGGTGGGACTCAAAGACTAACAGGTGGGACTCAAAGACCAACAGGTGGGACTCAAAGACTAACAGGTGGGACTCAAAGACCGGCAGGTGGGACTCAAAGACTAACAGGTGGGACTCAAAGACTAACAGGTGGGACTCAAAGACTAACAGGTGGGACTCAAAGACCAACAGGTGGGACTCAAAGACTAACAGGTGGGACTCAAAGACCAACAGTGGGACTCAAAGACTAACAGTGGGACTCAAAGACTAACAGGTGGGACTCAAAGACCAACAGTGGGACTCAAAGACTAACAGGTGGGACTCAAAGACCAACAGTGAGACTCAAAGACTAACAGGTGGGACTCAAAGACTAACAGGTGGGACTCAAAGACCAACAGTGGGACTCAAAGACCAACAGGTGGGACTCAAAGACTAACAGGTGGGACTCAAAGACCAACAGTGTGACTCAAAGACCAAAAGTGGGACTCAAAGACCAACAGGTGGGACTCAAAGACTAACAGTGGGACTCAAAGACCAAAAGGTGGGACTCAAAGACCAACAGTGGGACTCAAAGACCAACAGTGGGACTCAAAGACCAACAGTGGGACTCAAAGACCAACAGGTGGGACTCAAAGACTAACAAATGGGACTCAAAGACTAACAGGTGGGACTCAAAGACCAACAGTGAGACTCAAAGACCAACAGTGGGACTCAAAGACTAACAGGTGGGACTCAAAGACTAACAGGTGGGACTCAAAGACCAACAGTGGGACTCAAAGACCAACAGGTGGGACTCAAAGACCAACAGTGGGACTAAGAGATCAACAGGTCACTGTACTGAGAGATGCTAACTGAGGCTAAGCTAAGCCTGTGCCTTTTGACTCTTTTCATTGATAGGTAATTCTGGAGTGCATTCTAAAAAAGGACCTGGTCTACACGAAGGCGACTCCCACATTCCACCACTGGAAGGTCGACAACAGGAAGTGTGGTTTGACCTTCCAGAGCCCATCAGACGCTCGTACCTTTGATCGTGGAGTGAGGAAGGCTCTGGAGGATATGACAGAAGGTACAGCAATCACACACACATGCAATAATGTGTGGTTCTGATGTTACTTAAGTTTTCTGTGTTCTACAGGTTCAACCACATCTTCATCGACGCTGCAGAACGAGGCGGAGCTTGGTGACGATGATGTCTTTACAGTGAGTGTTTGATATACAATAGAGGACGGTAGAGTGTTTGGAGCAGACTCTTCTTTCTAAAACCACCATGTTTTTATTTTAGTGTGAGGGATCAGAATGGTCTGTTCCAGTCTACCCCAGTCTGGTCCAGGGACATCCATGGGACAGGTTCTGCTTTGGCCTGCTGTAGTCCTGACCCATCTCCAATAGAGAATGTTGGAGATTTTAGAACCCAAACTGTGACAAGAATAGCCCAGTTTTGTTGGACATTTTAAGACATGTTAGCAAGAAGACAAAATTAAACCTAAAACACTTAAAGCAGCACTGTGGAGCATTTCAGCAGGAGAGCAGTTTTTGAATCCAACGTACAACGACACAGCGCATTACCTCGGTCTGTAAGCTGGGCACAAACTGTGCGACTCCTGCTCAAACTATGATTACATCGTAGGGTTCAATCACTCACAGTTCACAAATCATGTTCTCACTCTGTACGAGACTCTGAGCCGTCTGTCCCTGCTGCTTCTGATACGTAGCTCTGTAGCAGTGAGCTGACGCTGGACTCTGAAGCTGAACCCAGAAATGGCTCGGTTCTAAATTAAGTTCTTGACCAAAATAAACGTGTATCCTTAGCAAGCCTTGTCATTCTGTGAGGTGAAATGTTTAAAAATAAAATAAATCCCTCATTAGTCGGGGAATGGATACGTTTTTAGTGGAAATGAGCTGTGACTCCTCCCTGAACGGCTGAGAGGTAAACAGAGAAACACGGAGCGTCCTGTACGAGAGCGCCCCCTACTGATACAGGTTTGCTCAAAGCACGTTGACAGAAAGCCAACAATGTGGAAATTTGAATTTTATTGGCTGAACAAGCTCACCAGTCAGAAAGAATGTAAAGGGGTCTCTAGGAGGAAGGGGGTCTTCAGACTGACATACTGTATGTTGTGGAACTCTACCCATAGATCAGAGGTTCCCAAACTTTTTGGCTTCTGACCAACAAAATATCAGTGGCAGAGACTTGTGACCCCAGCCATCACTGGCAAAATCTACAAACACCTCTAATAAACGGATTAAACGAGGATATAATGACAACACAAACATCTACAACTATTATACCATGCTTATCCAACTGTTTATAACAGCTTTTAGGGCAAATAGATGGTATTAGTAAGGATTTTATATTAACTTTTGGTTCTGGAGAACATCCCAGGACCCTCATTTCTTGTTTAAGGACCCACAGTGGGGTCCCAACCCCAACTTTGGGAACCACTGCCATAGATCATAGCTTAGACCTGAAATATCATTTCAAACATTTAGAAAATGTTGATACAGAGAAAATAATCCAGATAGGAGCTTTACTCTCCTGGTGTCCTCGATGTCGGAATGTTTTTATCCCCTGAGAAAAAACTGTAATGTTAGAAAGTAAAGTAAGTAAAGTTTATTTCTATAGCACCTTTCACAGAAAAAATCACAAAGTGCTTCACAGAAAACAGAATCAAACATGATAAAACAAATAAAATTAATAAAACAAACAAAATATCATTACAAATCAAAATCATTAAACAACAACAAGAGAACATAAAAGAGTTATTTAAAAGCAGTTTTGAATAATTGGGTCTTCAGCTGCTTTTTAAAGGAGTCCAGACTGTCTATACAGCGTCAGACTAAAGGAAGGTCATTCCAAAGTCGAGGTGCAACAGACTGGAAGGAGAGATCACCTGGACTTTAAATCTGGTCC
>SSNR01000101.1:1073193-1097881 GCA_006937965.1 Callopanchax toddi | reverse complement strand
CTGTTAGTAGATTCTGGTCTGTGGACCTGAGGACTCAGGTTGGAACTGTTAGTAGATTCTGGTCTGTGGACCTGAGGACTCAGGTTGGAACTGTTAGTAGATTCTGGTCTGTGGACCTGAGGACTCGGGTTGGAGCTGTTAGGAGATTCTGGTCTGTGGACCTGAGGACTCGGGTTGGAGCTGTTAGTAGATTCTGGTCTGTGGACCTGAGGACTCAGGTTGGAACTGTTAGTAGATTCTGGTCTGTGGACCTGAGGACTCAGGTTGGAACTGTTAGTAGATTCTGGTCTGTGGACCTGAGGACTCGGGTTGGAGCGTAGGTCTTTATCAGGTCAGTAACATAAAGAGGACCTTGACCATGTAGGGCCCTGAAAGTTAGAGTCAGGATTTTAAAATGAACTCTACATTTAACAGGTAACCAATCAGAGACCTCAGAATAGGAGTGATGTCATCTTTCCTGTTTGCTCCAGTGAGGAGCCTCGCTGCAGAGTTCTGGACCAGCTGAAGGCCATAAAGGGCTTTTTGGTTCAAACATGTGAAAAGTGTGTTACAGTCATCTAGACGGGAGGAGATCAAAGCATGAAGAACCATTTCCTGTTCAGGTTTTGACACCAACTTTCTCAGTTTGGAAATATTTCTCAGATGATAAAAATGGAAACAACTGGACCAAGACCAGGACCAGGTTTTATGGAATTGTGTTTCAGCCTTGCTCGAACCACCTCAACTGGCTCCTCTCTACATGGAGGAGCAGCGGTTCTACTCCGAGTCTCTCCCGGATGTCCGAGCTCTTCCCCCTATCCCTAAGGCTGAGCCCGGCCACCCTGCGGAGGAAACTCATTTCAGCCGCTTGTATCCGTGATCTCGTTCTTTCGGTCACTACCCAAAGCTCATGACCAGGTGAGGATTGGGACGTAGACCGACCGGTAAATCGAGAGCCTTGCTTTCTGGCTCAGCTCCTTCTTCACCACAACAGACCGGTTCAGCGTCCATCACTGCAGACGCTGCCCCAATCCGCCTGTCCATCTCCCTCCTTCCCTCACTAGAGAACAAGACCCCGAGATACTTGAACTCCTCCACTTGAGGCAGGACCTCTCTCCNGTATAAGAGACAGTTTTAAAGGAGTCCAGACTGTCTATACAGCGTCAGACTAAAGGAAGGTCATTCCAAAGTCGAGGTGCAACAGACTGGAAGGAGAGATCACCTGGACTTTAAATCTGGTCCTTGGAACTGTTAGTAGATTCTGGTCTGTGGACCTGAGGACTCGGGTTGGAACTGTTAGTAGATTCTGGTCTGTGGACCTGAGGACTCAGGTTGGAGCTGTTAGTAGATTCTGGTCTGTGGACCTGAGGACTCAGGTTGGAACTGTTAGGAGATTCTGGTCTATGGACCTGAGGACTCAGGTTGTAACTGTTAGTAGATTCTGGTCTGTGGACCTGAGGACTCGGGTTGGAACTGTTAGTAGATTCTGGTCTGTGGACCTGAGGACTCGGGTTGGAGCTGTTAGTAGATTCTGGTCTGTGGACCTGAGGACTCGGGTTGGAGCTGTTAGTAGATTCTGGTCTGTGGACCTGAGGACTCGGGTTGGAGCGTAGGTCTTTATCAGGTCAGTAACATAAAGAGGACCTTGACCATGTAGGGCCCTGAAAGTTAGAGTCAGGATTTTAAAATGAACTCTACATTTAACAGGTAACCAATCAGAGACCTCAGAATAGGAGTGATGTCATCTTTCCTGTTTGCTCCAGTGAGGAGCCTCGCTGCAGAGTTCTGGACCAGCTGAAGGCCATAAAGGGCTTTTTGGTTCAAACATGTGAAAAGTGTGTTACAGTCATCTAGACGGGAGGAGATCAAAGCATGAAGAACCATTTCCTGTTCAGGTTTTGACACCAACTTTCTCAGTTTGGAAATATTTCTCAGATGATAAAAATGGAAACAACTGGACCAAGACCAGGACCAGGTTTTATGGAATTGTGTTTCAGCCTTGCTCGAACCACCTCAACTGGCTCCTCTCTACATGGAGGAGCAGCGGTTCTACTCCGAGTCTCTCCCGGATGTCCGAGCTCTTCCCCCTATCCCTAAGGCTGAGCCCGGCCACCCTGCGGAGGAAACTCATTTCAGCCGCTTGTATCCGTGATCTCGTTCTTTCGGTCACTACCCAAAGCTCATGACCAGGTGAGGATTGGGACGTAGACCGACCGGTAAATCGAGAGCCTTGCTTTCTGGCTCAGCTCCTTCTTCACCACAACAGACCGGTTCAGCGTCCATCACTGCAGACGCTGCCCCAATCCGCCTGTCCATCTCCCTCCTTCCCTCACTAGAGAACAAGACCCCGAGATACTTGAACTCCTCCACTTGAGGCAGGACCTCTCTCCCAACCCGAAGTTGGCAATCCACCTTTTTCCGGTCAAGGAGCCAGTTGAGGTGGTTCGGGCATCTGGTAAGGATGCCTCCTGGTCGCCTCCCTCTGGAGGTGTTTTGGGCATGTCCTGCCGGCAGGAGGGCCCCAGGTCGACCCAGGACAGTCAGTGACTCTCTAAATGGGCTGAAGTCATAGGTTCAATGGGAGAACAGCATGTGCTGAGTACACAGCCTTGTGGAACACCGGTGCTCAGTGAGCTGGTGGAGGATAAGTCCCATTTCTGGACCAGTGTCACAGTCTCAGGACGTTTTGTGAGGAAGCCCTGATCAGGATCTCTGGGATTATAGTGCTGAATGTTCCAGGAGGCTCAGTGCACTGGAGAGACTGGTTCTGTAAACACACTGAACTGGGTGGACTTTGGTGGGGTTTAGGACCAGTTTTTCAAGGTGCTTCACAGTGAAGGGTGTCAGAGTTCGACATTTTTGATTTTTATTAAAATGTTCATGCTGTCCAGTGTTTTCCATCAGTCCCACAGCCTGGTACTTGGTCAGCGCTGTACATATTTGACCTATAGTTCTTCATGTTCACGTCTACGTTTTGCTCTGCAGACAGCCACAGACAGCTCGTCCAACTCGTCTCAGAGGAGAGAGCCACCGGTGACTGCCCTGGCTCCGGCCCACTTCTGTGAACCCCGTTGGCACCACTGCATTCTGGAACACTTCGACCAGCACCGGACCTTGGACCCCTACTCCCTGGACCCAGTAAGTAAGGAACTTCAGCTGAGAACATTCTTACAATCAAATCTTCCTGGAGCAGATTTCTGCTTCTGTTTTGGTAAAATGTTAAAAAGCAGAAAGAAAAGAGAAAATGTTCAGGGTTTTTTACTGTTTCAGTGATGGCTCTGACTCTTGTTCCAGCTGATGAGTTGTTGGAAACATAAAACTGTTGCTTTTGATATTTGGACCTAAAACATTCCTGTCCTTTGGGCCTCTCAGGCACTCCACGTGTTTCCTCGTCATGTCAACTTCCCGGTACAGGAAGAGGAAATCGTATGCATCAACCCCCCTGAGCGGACCTGGGTTACCGGATACGAGGACTATCGACACGCCAACTCAACACGTGACAACTTGCTGCAGCCACACAACCCAGACGCCTGTGTGCATTTCACCAAGAGCGAACCACCAAAACAGAACTATACGTACCCGTACCCGCTGAGCTGCGACAGGCAGCGAGGCTACGACGGTAAGCCTGGCTGGCTGGAGCAGGCCAGCGGACACCGGTCAGTGGTGATGCTGCCGCCACGGGCTCTGCTACATAAATGCAAACAAAGAGCGGAGGACTCGGAGCGCCTCCGCTGTGTTTACTGTCAGGACATGTTCAACCACGAGGACAACGGGCGGGGCTGCTGCCAGGAGGCCCCCGACCCCATCCAGACCTGCATCCGACGGGTCAGCTTCATGTGGTGTGCCGACAGTCTGCTGTACCACTGCATGTCGGACCCAGAGGGCGACTATACAGATCCGTGCTCCTGTGACACCAGTGACGAGCGCTTCTGCCTGCGCTGGACAGCCCTGATAGGTCTGTCCCTAGTGGCGCCCTGCATGTGCTGCTACGCACCGCTCAGGGCGTGCCATCGCTGTGGCGTGGCCTGTCACTGCTGCGGTGGAAAACACAAGGCTGTGGGTTAACCCTAACCCCGAGCCATCACAGGCTCCACCCACTCTACAGAGGCCACTCAGACACAATGGCTGATGGGATTTTTGTTGTTGTTTTTATTCCTAAAAGTTCAACTTTGTATTGGCTGAAAAAATCAGTTCTTTTCTGTGATACTAAGGACCAAAAGGCTAAAAATGAGCATTTCAACCTAAAACATAACCATTGTGTGTATAGATATATGTACGTTAGAGCTGTCGAGTTTGTTGAGATGAAGCATTAACACAAAGTTTGTGCCTTTAATAGAAGTCAAAGTATACAGGTACATCTAAAAACTTAGCATATCGTGAAAAAGTTCCATATTTTTGTTACTCGTTTCAGAAAGGGAGGGACACTCATATATTTTATAGATCATCACCCTGACTGAAGTATTTCAAGTCTTTATTTCTTGTAATGTTGATGGTTCTGGCTACAGGTAATGAAACCCTAACATTCAGTGTCTCAGATAATCAGATGTTACATCAGATCAATAAAACGGGATATTTGAATCAGAAACCGGTTTCTGGTTTTTTCTATCCACTCAACACCTGGTTGGACCTCCTCCTGCTTCGTGCTTGGTGTCAAGGAGATCGGCCTGCTCAGGTCTGACCGAAGCCCAGGTAGCTCTGGTAGGGCTGGTGTCTCATCTACTTCTGGACAACCCTTCATAGATTATCTATGAGGTTCAGGTCAGACCAGTCTGCTGACCAATCAGAGCTCAGTAACATCATGATGTCGTTGAAGCAGCTTCTGCTACCTTTGGCAGTTTGGACAGGTGCCAAGTCCTGCTGGAGAATGAAACCAGCGTCTTCTTGTGTCAAGTCACTCCTGAACCAGAGACGTCCAAAGCATCTTACCTGCTGAGTCCTTCAATCGGTCGATGCTGATGACGTTAGTCCACATCCACTGTTCTAATCCTGATTTGGTGAAAGAAGTGTCACAGATTGAGTCAGAACACTGAGAACAATATAAATTGCTATAAAAATCCAGGATGGAACTGTTAATTTGTTTAATGTCATCATTAGGGACACCATTAATTATCAACTTAGAAATCTTCTTTTTTGATTGTCTCTGTTTTTCAAGGGTGAAAAAATAAGATGAATTCTTTTCACCTTCTTCAATCCAGCGCGCCCAAGATCACACAAAAGCTCCTCGAGCTTTGTCCAAGAGTTGCAATTTAAATTCCTCTAATTGTTCTTGCTCCTCGGTCGTCAGCTGCTCTTTGGTGCATAAAACATTGATGTTTTGGATCATCTCTAGCTGTTTGGCCCTTTTTAAGCTGTAAGTATTTACCAATTTTGATTGCAATTGATTTGACTTTAAATTTAAACCATTCCCATTTACTTAAAGGGGAAAAATCAAGCCCTTTAATTTCCTTAATTAGACCTGTAACTTCATTACAAAACGTGTCATTGTGGAGTAGATGAACTTCCAAATCAAATTAGAGGGGCCATGGGTAATATTGGGCTTGTTCGAGATGAACTGCGCCTCGCCTGGAGAACAGACGAGAGCAGGCGGACGCAGCAGGGGGAGCGGCCAAAAGTCTGCTTATAGTCGGACAGATTTTCTTAAATGTAGCTCGTAGGTGATGATAAGGCTGAAGATATCGCGTTAATGTCCGTAATAGCAGATGACTTTCCTTTTTTTCCAAAATCTTTATTTGAAGTTCAAAGTATTTCAAAACAAATTCAAGAGTGACCAAGTATCAACAACACTAAAGTAACAAAATAATAGACATATATCCAGATAGATCATATCAAAGAAAATAAACATGATGGTGCTCTGTACTAAATGATCTGATTATAAAAATCAGACAGTAGTTTTATTAGAACTTTATAGAAAATGGAAACAGTTCCTACTGAAAACTCTTTGAAACAAATCACATTTCTCACTGTGGCCTTTATAGTGACATCATCAACGTGGCATGTATTTACAATATATATAAAATAACATTTCGCATTCTGCCACAGGATGTTTGGATCAAGACGTGAACCAATCAGATCTGAGATCAGGTGAGAGCCAGGCGTTTCCCGTCATGCTCTCGGTTTTGCAGCCGGTGGAGAGCAACTGCAGCGCCTTGCTCCAAAGTCTGCGGCCGCCTTGATCTCACGAGGTTATCGTTGCCTACGTAGGCATGACATCAGAGCAAGTCGGCGTCAAGTCGGACAGAAATCTAACCGGCATGCACTGGGCGCCGATCACCGGTGATCGAATCTGCGCAGAACTGGCTCATCTCGAACGCACAGGTTAGAGAGGCTAGGAGTTCACAGGTTTTAAACTAAATAAACACCATGCAGCGACGTTTGGACAGACAGCAAGGAATGCCAATTTCCAACTTACTGACCTAAATTACTTAGTTAAAGGATATATTGGTAAATATTTTTTGACAAACTGATTAAAACCTTTTTGAGTTTAACTAACACGTATAAACATGACTAAAATATGACTAAACGAATCAGCTTTGTAGTCTCAAAGACTAAGATGGCTGCCAAAAACAACTATGAAATGTATAGAAACATGTTTAGGGGTTTTATTTTTATTTAGCTAAATAAATAAATACAACCTTTGGGAATCAGCATTTTCCGCATAGCTCTGTTGCTCTTGAACGCACCACCGAAAGGAGTTCTGGGAAAAAGAAAAGATGGCGGGACGTTCAAAACCTCGGTTGACTGTTTTGAGTTGAAGCGTTAGGTACACCGTAACTACCGACATACCCGCAGCCTGTCGGCCGGCCGCCATGGACGGTGGCCGGGGGGAGCTGGAGCCTCCGGCCAGTGTGAAGGTCTCTCCGTCGGCGGCCAAAGCCCCGAGAGCGAACCGCCTGAGTCGAAGCTTCAGGATTACCCAGGCGGCCCCGGTGGACCTGGACTCTCCACGGAGCCAGCCACTTCCAGGTCGGTATCCGGGTTCTGGACCGAGCCGAGGCCACCGCCCGGTCCCGGTGTTGTGTCGAAATGTGTTTCCTCGTCGCAGACGGTCTGTTTTGTTCGGCTTCTCCCTTAAACGCTTGTTTAGGCAATTTTAAAGGTGTTAAAAACATAGAAACTGTTACTATCAGTGAGTTTGGGTAGATTTCTATTAGTTTTATGGTATAAAATATTTTTGTGTTAAACAAAGTGTCAGTTAAAGCAGCTATCTGGAGTATTTTTCTATGTAAGTTTTCTAAATGTTTTAATGATATCTCAGGTCTAAACTATGATCTATGAGTTCCATAACATCTGTCATTCTGATGAAGACCCTCCTTCCTCCTAGAGACCCCTTTGCATTCTTTCTAGGGATGTCCCGATCCGATCACGTGATTTTGGACTTGATCGGAATCGGACGTCACCTCCCGATTTTGACTCGGGTTTCCTCTACATGCGCACCGCCCCGCCAAAATAAAAGCCACTACGCCTTCAGAAGGAAGTTTGGGTTTTTAAATATATGTTAAACAATCTAAAGCACATGGGATTTATATATAGTCTATATTTGTGCACTTATATTAACCATAATCAGAGTCTGAATCAGTTTCCGCCGGTCCAGGAGGAGGGAGGGGCCGGGACCGGGAGACACGCGAACTTATTGCTCTCTCCACACCCGCCGGGACTCGTCCTCCCCCTGAACAGAAAGCAGCCAAGCACCGACGGGAGTGCTCGGTCTGGAGGAGGCGGCGAGGCCGGCGTGGAGCGAGTCATACCCGCGCTAACTCGTTGTCCCTACGCAGCGTCTCCCTCCAGGCTCAGAGGAGATTCTGCTGAGTGCTGCAGGTACACCACGTCACAACACCCGCCCTCCGTCGGGAAATAATTGAGCGATGTTAAGATTTTTAAAAAGCGCTTTCTGAGGAGGAGCTTCCTGATTAAATGTCGCTCCAAAACGATATCTCCAAATAGTCTAATGAAGAAGTTGTTCAGAGCTGCTGCAGTCAGAGGATAAAACAGGAGGAGTGAAGGAGGAGCTGATGACTTAAGAAATGATCGGGTCATTGTCAGTAAACAAGTTTGTTCTTTCTGGGCAAAAAATGGAGCAGAATGTTAAAATAATGTTGACATTTCTGCACCTGAACAGCTGTAGGAAAAAAAAAAAGATTCTCCTCAAAAAGTTACTTTAACCACAAACTAATTTTGTGCACAGAGAATTATGTTTAAGTATTTAAACATATATGGATATGATAGAATATACAGATGGATGATTTATGTCTGCAGCATGACATCACTTTATTTATTAGTTAAACATCGACGAAGTAGAGCTCAGAAGCAGCTTGAAGCAGAAAGTGTGAGTCTGTCTGTGTCTGGAGGCTTTATAAAGTTGATCACAACAACATATTAAAAAGATCGGATCGGGACTCGGGATCGGCAGATCTTCAAAATCTAATGACTCGGACTCGGACTGGAGGGCAAAAACACCTGATCGGGACGTTCCTAATTCTTTCTGACCTGAACTTTTTCAGCCAATAAAATTCAAATTTCCACATTGTCGGCATTCTGTCAACGTGCACGCTCTTCAAGTAAACCTGTATCAGTAGGGGGCGCTCTCGTGTTTCTCTGTTTACCTCTCTGCCATTCATGGAGGAGTCAGAGCTCATTTCTACTAAAAACGTATCCATTCCAGGGTATCCGCGGGTCCTTAAAAAGCCTTAAAAGGTCGTAAATTTGCATTTCCAAAATTAAGGCCTTAAATATCATTGAAAATGATAAATAATCCTTAAATTCAGTGTCCAAAGGTCTTAAAGGTACTGGCCAGAGGGGATTTTCCTTTTAATGACGTGTAAAAAGTATTCAAATATCCTTTGGCAAAAAAACTACATTTTTCCCATGGCTGGATTTTAAGAAAAAGCAATTTTTGTAAACGTCTCCGGAAACACGAACATTTCCGTATTTGTCCCCGCCCCGGCCACTTACGTCATACCAGGTATAGCTTTCAGAGAGCAAACAGGAAAAGGTTAAAACTGTGGCAGAGAACACTTCATCAGAGTCAGATGTAGCATCAGAAACTTCTGCTAGTCAGTCAGAATTATTCTGATGAAGTCAGTGATTATCAGGTAAATAAAGATTTAGGAGATCATGTTTGAGCCAGCTCTGTGGCCTCTCTGCGTGGAGTTTGCATGTTCTCCCCGTGCGTGCGTGGGTTTCCTCCGGGTACTCCGGTTTCCTCCCACAGTCCAAAGACATGACTGTCAGGCTAATTGGGCTGGTAAATTGTCCTTAGGTGTGAGTGGGTGTGTGGTTGTTTGTCTCGTTCGTCTCTGTGTGGCCCTGTGATGGACTGGCGACCCGTCCAGGGTGTCCCCCGCCTCTCGCCCCTTGACCGCTGGAGATAGGCACCAGCTGCCCCGCGACCCTCTGTGGAGGAATAAGCGGCTACAGAAAATGGATGGATGGATGTTTGAGCCAGTTAGACCCCGAACAAAAAGTTAGGTCATAATCTATTTTTATCCGTCATTTAGCCTAATAATACAAAAAAGTGTGTGTGTGTGTGTGTGTGTGTGTGTGTGTGTGTGTGTACGCGCGCGGCCCACAGTCTGAAATAGTTTCTTAAATGAATCATGTTATAACTCAGCTCACCAGGTTTCCCGTCTCCAAAATGTGCATTTAATCCCAAAGTTAGCGGAGAAAGTGAGGCACCTTTCAGGCCTGTTTTTTATAAATTAGGACGCTTTTTTTAGGATGATTTTTGGCGATGATGCTGCAGTTTTACAGGTCCCAGAGGGATCTATAGTTGGAATCTGAGCTTCATTTTTTAGGTCCAACCTCCGACTGTATCCGACTGACCGAGCCCAGTAGTTCGAGTAGCAAGTTTCGTCAAAGTGGTCGCTACAGATCCGCGAAGATGAACTGCATTTCCAGTGCGCCCTCGTCCTGCTCACAAAATGTTTCCATGCTTTAAAAGCGGTGGCGTTTTGGGGAAACTCGTGCAGGACTCGGACATGTGGCTCCGATTTGTTTGTGCAGCCGTACAGAAGGCATTTCTACACCATTCTGACCACGAAGGTGAACAGAACTTAGCTAATCCAGGAAGGTCTGGTTGTTTACAGAGACGGTGCCTCGATGAGCATCATCAGTGACGTATGCGGAAAAACTGTTCTTCAAGATGAGACACGGGAATTTAGGCCGAATTGATTTAATTTAGGCTGCATGGTGGCGCAGCTGGTTAGCACTGTTGCCTCGCAGCAAGGAGGTCGTGGGTTCGCGTCCCGGCTCTGCGGCCTCTCTGCGTGGAGTTTGCATGTTCTCCCCGTGCGTGCGTGGGTTTCCTCCGGGTACTCCGGTTTCCTCCCACAGTCCAAAGACATGACTGTCAGGCTAATTGGGCTGGTAAATTGTCCTTAGGTGTGAGTGGGTGTGTGGTTGTTTGTCTCGTTCGTCTCTGTGTGGCCCTGCGATGGACTGGCGACCCGTCCGGGGTGTCCCCCGCCTCTCGCCCCTTGACCGCTGGAGATAGGCACCAGCTGCCCCGCGACCCTCTGTGGAGGAATAAGCGGCTACAGAAAATGGATGGATGGATGGATGGATGATTTAATTTATGACAAATTTGCTGATCGACATGAAAAACTGATATCTGGTATTGCTCATATAAATAGTAAACTGTAGCTACAGACTATTTATACAATTGTTATGCTTGGTCTGGCCAGTACCTTTAAATTTCTAGGGCCCCTATGATTTCTGGGTTACGAAGATCTGAAACTCAGCAGTACACCAGACCTCTATGGTCTAGAAGGGTCTAGAAGGGTCTAGGTCACTTAAGGCTGTTATTATCTCGGTAATTCAGTAAAAAGGAGCTTTTTACAATTATTTTCAGGTGAATGCAATACATGTCCATAAGATATAATGCAGATCAATTATCTTGTTATTTGTTATTTTTTTGCACTTTCACTTCCAATAAAGGTTTAGTCAGAACTGTTTGTAAGGTGGTCACATCCCCTTTCTCATCCCGTGAATGTAAGGTCTTAAATTTGATCAAAGCCGCCTTAAAACAGGTCTTAAAAAGTCTTAAATTAGGCTTCCTTGAACCTGCAGTTACCCTGCCATTCCCCGGATAATGACGCATTAATTTTTATTCAGGGTTCCTGCGGAGTCTAAAAAAGACAAAAAAAGTCTAAAATTATTTATGCTAAATTTTAGGCCTAAAAAAAGCCAAAATTTTCGTCCAACATCTAAAATTTAATGAAGTCAAGTCTTAAATTTGACCTTGTTTATTCCCGAGAAGTGTTGGTCGTAAAATACGCTGAGTAAAACTCCGAAATCTGAAGTTGTCCGCCTTTCTGACGGCTTCTGATAGCCGGAAGCCTGTGGTGCTACTGCTAATAAACCACACGAAGAAGAAGGAGAAAACTGAAAATACTCCGTTTGAGACTCGCCAGACTAGCTACCTTTAAACTGTGGAGAGTTGTTGTTGTTGTTGCTGCTGTTGTTGTTGCTGCTGTTGCTGCTGCTGTTGTTGTTGTTGTTGTTGTTGTTGTTGTTGCTGCTGCTCTTAGGATGTGATGTTTACTTTCTCTCCAGAGTTTAAGACCCCCACCAGGATTCCCAGATCCAAACCAGCAGCTGCTTCCTGTGGAGAGTCTCCTCAGGACTCCGACCTCCAACACGACATCATCTGGGACGCCACGTCCCCGCCTCCCCGCAGACCCGGTAACTGTGGTTAGACTGTTCACTGCTGTACCTGTCTGTTGGACACCTGGCTGACAGTTGAAGATGTTTGTGATGCCTTCAGGTAAAAGAAGTAAAAGACACGTTGCTGGAGTCACGAACATCTCAGAGATTGTCAGCAGGATTGCTCCAAAGGTCAGAAAATTCTGTTCAGGTCTGGTTCGGACCGTCGGACCGGGTCACTGATTACTGGTGTGGTCTTGGTGCAGTGCGGCAGGCCGCTGGCGGCAGAACCAACTCTACAGAGGTGGATCGGAGACAGTGCTGCCATCCCCAGCACTCCGGACCTCCAGGACCCCAGACCCAAGCGAAGATCCCCCAGGTGGGTTCGGTTAGGACTAGAAGAACATCTGCTGTGATGTTTGTGCTTCTGGTTCCACTGATGGAACCAAACCTAGCATAGAGCTACATTTAGATTAGAGTTCTTAGAACCAAGACCAGCACCCAGTAGTGGTCCTCTAGCAGATCTCGAGCAGCCGGGACCTCAGGCCAGCTGGAGGACTGGAAGGAAAACCTAATGCAGTTGTTAAAGGTTTTCATATCAACACTACGATGATAAAATACAAACAGTTGTCTGTTATTTATCCTGATATTTGATACATACTGTTATATATTGAGAAATACATTCTCACAAGTTATGAAAAGTGGTACCAGTATTGATTCCTAGGTACCGGGAATTGGTTTGAATGTGAAAAGTACCCATCCCTAGGGGGATTGGGGGTGCGTGAACATGGTTGGGACATAGGGGGGGGTGTTTGGGAACAGCTGCTCTAGAGTCAAAGGAGGTCCTTCTCAGGACTTTGATGAAGTCTGGTAGCTGTGGGTGACCTGAGGTCACGCTGCATCCACGGCGGTCGTCGTGGTTTCACCTCGGCTTTCGTTAGGTGAAGTAGAAACGTCCACTTTAACAAATCTGATCAACTTGAGCTAGGTTCAAAAATAGTTTTATCCTTTAGGATGGAATAAAGACTTGGTGGTAAAAGATGTTAAAGGTTCAGAAATCAAATCAGCAGAGTTGTTATTCTGACCATCGTCCTGTAATGAAGCTGCCTTAGAGCAGGTTTTGTCTTGAGCCTCGCCGGAACCTTGAAGGTGGAGAAGACTCCTGGGATCTCGAGGTCATCCTGGACAGCTGATCTGTCAAAGCGTTGAGGCTCCACTAGACTGGACTTGGTTTCTGTGTCTACTGTCTACATCAGGGATTCCCAAACTGTGGTGCGTGCACCCCCGGGGGTGCGCGAGCTGCCACTAGGGGGGGCGCGAGATGAAAGCTGTAATGGCGGAAATTTGAAATAATGACACATTTACAGTGTTTTTTTCCCCACTCAGTAAAAATGTGTAAATAAACATGTATACCATTATTGTGTGGAGCTGTGGGACAATATTTGGATGAACTCTGAGTCTTTTTTCTGTCAATCATGCTCTATCGAGCAGACTTTTATTTTGAAGGCGACGATAACTTTTACTATTAGTTCCGGGGCAAAGTTGCGAGGAGCTGCTGGACTGTTTACCTCGTCAAATGGATATTATTTATTCAAAGAATCCTTCTTGACAGCTTGTAACAACTCTGCTGATTGATTCCATGTGTGTCCTGATTTAATCAACTCCATGGTGAGTCGTTTTCTTTGTTTCTGTTGTTTTTACTAAAGATGGAGTGCTACTTTGGGCGCTGGGTGTTCATTTTTACATAATTTTAAAACACTAAGCAGTTAGTTAAGAGAACCGTCAGCTTAATCCAGTGAAGTAACCTCCTGCTCACTTCCACACATTTGATCAGCACCCCCCATACACACCCGCCATCTTTACAAGATAAGAGCATCACATGGAAATGCGAGGGGCGTTTACTGACCGTAGGACGCGCGACTCTCACAGTAATCCTCGGTTACATCTGATTTAATAACACTCAAAAGTATCGAAAATTAGTAACATTAATGATTCGTAGGTACCAGGAATTTGTTCAAATGTCAAAGGTCTCCATCCGGGGATTGGGGGTGAGAACACGGCTGGGACATAGAAGGGGGCGTGGCAAAAAACGTTTGGGAACCGCTGGTCTACATCATAAACCTGACAGGGAGTTAACAGGTTACACTGTCACTGCCACACTGTTCCTCCAGACAGATCAGACGTTAAATCACTTTATAAATCATTATTCATTCTGACATTATGAAACAGGAATGAATCACAAACTACATTCATTTTTGAATTTCAAGATTAAAGTGAGACGTTTTATGAATGAAGTTAAAATCTAAGATCAATGAGCATCGACTTCTAACTAATCTAGAAAAAACTGAACACATGAAGAAATGATCTTTGGTCAATAAACATTTTGATCTCATGTCCAAACCTATGAAAATGTTTTTGTTAGGACAGTAAATAGAAATGTTCTTTATTAAAGGTGTGAGTGTGAGTGTGACTGTGTGTGAATGTTGGTGGTGGTCAGAAGGGCCGATGGTCAGAATGTCAGCCTCTCTTCTGTCAGTCTGCCCCAGGGCAGCTGTGGCTACAGACGTCTGTCGTAGTTTACCACCACCGGTGAGAATGACTGTGTGAATGAATAATGCAACTCTGTAAAGCGTCTTTGAGTGACCTGAAAAGCGCTGTATAAAACTGATGCATTATTATTATTATTATTATTAGTCACTCGTTTTCTTATATTACTTTAGCAGTGTTGTCTGGTGTGACCAAAACGTGCCGGTACAATGTAAACGTCCATCCATTCATCCATATATATATATATATATATATATATATATATATATATATATATCTCCTCCACCTCCAGGGCTCCAGCACTCCACCGGCCGATAACGGCTGCGTTAATGCCAGACTCTTTATCGCGCGACAAAAAAAAATAACGCCATTAATCTAAATTGGGTTCCTGGGTCTGTACCAGCTATCATCAAATGGCGGACTCAGACCCAGATCCGGTTCTTTCCGGAGTCCGGACCCACAGCCCGGGAGAAGCGCCTCCTTCACGTGGATCCTGCATCTGGACACCGGGGGACTGGACCGGGAGCCGTGCAGGTGTCCCTTTAGAGCTAAGCCAGCGCCAACCTCAGCATACGCTCCCTCCTCCTGAACTGGACCGTACGAGGTTCGGTACCCGCTGCAGCTACTTGAGTTCACGCAGAACTCCGACCACACTCCTCATCATCAGGTCTGGACTGGCTGTCTGGTTCCAGGTGTTTCCTGGTGAACCGACAGCCTCGGCGGTGCACGCGCCTCTCGTTAATAAAGTGAATGTGTCAGTGTGCGCTGCTCTAACACGTTATTCTCAGTGTGACTGACAGCTGAACATTCATCCAGTCAAACAACATCAACACTAAAACACATCGATCTGCCAGTGACTTTATCACAGATAAATGTCCCTGTTGGTAATCCGAGTCTGTGTTTTGTGGTAGACTGAATGGCGTGGATGACCTGCTGAGACTCGCCAAACGCTTCGACCTGACCCTGTATCACCGTGATGAGGAGGAGGAGGAGGACCATCTGGACATCCTGGACCATCAGGACAAACGGCCTGCTGTGAGTGGGACCTCCATGCGGCTGGACCTGGATCTATCTCTGGAGGACGACCTGGACTTCCTGTTTGATGGACCGACTCAGCCTGTGGATGGAGACCTGAGTCAGGTTCTGTCACAGAACAGACCCATAGACGGTTCTGGGAAACCGCCTAAAACTCCACTGGGTTCTGTCTCATCGGTCCTGGAGAAGGACCCGTCTGCAGGGCGCTACCTGTTCCAGGACGACTGGGACGACGACTTGTTAAATGACTCACTGGTTCTGGAGATGACTCAGAACCCGCTGGACTTCATGGTCCCAAAGGTCTGCTCAGCCCAGAAACCAGCTGGTGTGCTGGATCGGACTGGACCGGTGAGTTCGGGGGAAGCGGCAGGTCCAGCCAGCGCTGTGGTTTGGGTCGGTCCTTCAGACGGAACCAAAACCGAGAAGGAAAACCTGAGATCGACTTTGAGACTGCAGCCGAACTCTCCTCTCAGAAGAGTCCAGTCACACCCGAGGACGGACCGGCACAAGGATCTTCAAACTCCAGAACCTCAGCCGAGCAGGTCCTCAGCTGACAGCAGACCGCCCCGGACCGAGCTGACATGTCGGTCAGAAGCAGGACCTCGGCGGTCCCACGCGGATCCGAGGAGTTCTGCAGGAAGTTCTTCATCAGCTCTCAGAACTGACCCCACAGACTGGGTCTGGGGCGACCCGGTCGACGACGACCTGCTGTGTGAAATGTGTGACGACCTGGAGAACCGGATTCAGAACCCGAACACCAACCAGAGAGCAGCTCTGCAGCCGACCCACAGAACCTGTGAAAACCCGGTCCAAACGGGCGCCGAACAGGTGAGGAGCAGCCGGTCAGCGCCGCCACGCAACACAAACCAACACTTTAGCTTCAAGAGGCCAGATGACTTGGTAACCATGGCAACCGGGAAAAGACTGGATCAGAGATCAGGTGAGTTTCACAGAGGGGTCAAAGTTCAGATGGGTCCTAAGTTAAGAGAACAAATAGAAACTGACTGACTCGAACTGGATCCCCGGGTCAGAAACACGTCTGAGGATTAATCCATTGATCCTGATTATTAATGATTATTATTTATTGATGAATAAATGACACCAGGGTTGAGTAGCACAGGTGACCTGAGTGTAGCAGGTCTGAAAACAGCGTCTCTCCCCGTCACTGGGTTTAGGCTGGACCTGGTCTGGCTCAGACTCCTGGAGGTGGTCCAGTTCCAGTTCACTAATAAAACCTAAAGCTGGGGAGGTCCCAGTACGACGTTACCACAGGTTTTTACCTGTGTGGTGGTTAGGGACGTGTGAAAGGCTTGATCAGGTGATGTCACTCAAACAGCAACAGGAAGTATGAAAAACAACCAAATTAGTATTAATCATTGGTTGTGTTAAAGCCGCACTCTGGAGCAGTTTTTGAATCTAGCGTCCAAAGGCTCCTCCTCAAAACATCTCGACACGCGCGTCCGGTCGCGTGTATACTTCGGACATGAACTGTACCGCTCAATGTGTAGGGTTTAATCACTCACAGTTCACAACTCTTATTCCAACACTACGAGGGTCTGAAGAGCCCTCTCTGTCCCTGCTGCTTCTGATATTAGCTCTGTTAGCAGAGAGCTGCTGCTGGACTCTGAAGCTGAACTTGACTCGGCCCTGGATGAACTTTCTGACCAAAATAAACGCGTAACCCTGTCAAGCCTTGCCATTCTGTGAGGTGAAAGGTTTAAAAATAAAAATAAATCCGTCTTTATCTGGAGAATGGGTAGGTTTTTAGTAGAAATGAGCTGTGAGTCCTCAGTGAACGGCTGAGACGGCAGAGAAACACACGGAGCGTCCTGTACGACAGCACCCCCTACTGGTACAGGTTTGGTCGATGCGTGTGCATGTTGAGAGAATGCAGACATTTGAATTTCATTGGCTGAAAAATGTCGGCGGCAAGAAATAATGGAAAGGGGTCTCTAGGAGGAAGGAGGGTCTTCATCAGAATGACAGATGTTGTGGAACTCAACCCATAGATCATAGTTTAGACCTGAAATATCATTTAGAACATTTAGAAAACTTTGATACAGAGAAAAATGCTCCAGAGAGCCGCTTTAATGTGGACCTTAAACGTAATGTATAATAAAAGAATCAACAATAAACTAAAAGATGTTCACTGAAATCATTCACACACAAACTTACACTCATTGGGATTCAAACCAACAACCATTCTACCCAAGTCTCTGAGTATGAACCAGTGGAGCGTTGTAGCAGCGCTCCACGCTGACGGGTCTGGTACCGGACAGGATACAGGGAAAACCATTCCTATGACCCTGAACTTTGACCTGGACTGAACACGTCTGTGTTTGGGTTTTAGTCCGTTCTGATGCCATTTAATCATGATGTCACCGTTTGAACTGACGATGATGTCATTTCCTGTTCTTCTGTAGCGAAGTGTTCGGCGGCTGAGATCGAGCTGAAGAGACAGCAGGCGGTGGAGAGGAGACGGCGCCGCCTGCAGGAGGTACAGAACCGACCCAGGATCACCTGAACCACCTGACCTGGGTCGGTTCTGTAAAAAGGTCCAGTTTCAGGTTCAAGATGGAACTTAGATTCTGTAAAGACCCATTTCAAATCCTGTTCTTCTGGTTTGTGGATCTGGTTCAGGTCTGTTGGACCCAGAACAGGTCCGGTCTCTGACTTCCCTTCATTCATGTCACTCTGGCTCCTGGACTCGACTGATTCAGACTTCAGTCAGAACACAAAGTTTATTTCTCTGATTTGATCAAACCTGTACCAATCATTGTTCTTCTCTGGAGCTGATGCTCCTCACTCAGATGAAAAGCAGCCAATCACTGGAGTTAAATAAATTCATAAATACAGCATGTGCACGGCATTGTTCTGAGTCATGGACTACATCAGTCGTTCACACTGATGGCAGTGAGCTACACCGTAGAACAGAAGCGTAGCGACCAGACACAGGCGCCACTAGACCTTTTGAGCTGGAGCTGGGGCCCTGGAGCTGGGGCCCTGGAGCTGGGGCCCTGGAGCTGGGGCCTGGGGCTGGGGCCTGGAGCTGGGGCCCTGGAGCTGGGGGGCTGGGGCCTGGAGCCGGGGCCCTGGAGCCGGAGCCCTGGAGCTGGGGCCTGGAGCTGGGCCCTGGAGCCGGAGCTCTGGAGCCGGAGCCCTGGAGCCGGAGCCCTGGAGCCGGGGCCCTGGAGCTGGAGCTGGGACCCATTGCCCTGGGTCATACTTGGCCTTGGTTCTGGAGTTAGGGAAGATCCAGTTAAGACGTGTTACCCACAGAATTGGTTTCTGGCCAACTGGTGTGAGTTCTAGGTGGGGGTTGGTGCACGTACTAAACTCAGGCTGCAGGACGAGGCAGATGGCTGCTGCCAGTTCATTGGTTAGACAATGAATCTTAAGGACAGTAGCAGCTGCTGCACCTTATCCTGTAATAATGAACTGCATGGGCGGGACTGTAACGGCTCGCGATGGCAACATGAATTTAGTAAAAGAACGACAGCTTGAGGAACACAGTACATGGCTCCAGGGCCAGACAGATGCAGTTACCTACTGAGGACCCCTGGACTACGAGATCTTTTAGATAGAGTAGGTCAACATAAAGATGAGCTTTCTTCAACAAGCGCTCGATTTCTTTTCAGTAGCATTTCAATCTGTGAATACTGTTGTTAATCCAAGGAGTAGAGTTTAACACAGAAACTGATTTGGTTCCAACAGGACAGATGTTGTCCAGAACGGAGAGGCAGTGATCACTGAAGAGCTCCTATCAGGGTTAGTGCTGTCATCAAACACCTGCCATATCCAGTCCTACTGGATTTATGTCTGCCCTCTGGTGGCAGACATATATACTATATATATATATATATATATATATATATATATATATATATACTACTTTATACTTAGGGGTGCACATGAGCACCAAAAATAATGCTTGGTTTTGTGAATGTAGACAGCAACATGTGAAAAGCTGATATAGAGTCTCACAGCCAGAGTGATACGAGTCCTTCCAGGAGCAGAAGCTCAGATGCTTTAAGACACGACAACCTGCAGCTAATTGGTGAATTTCTTCCAGTTCACTTCTGTCTTCTCCTCCAAGGGTGACGCCCTTTAGCAAGAGCAACAAACAAGAGTGATCTCTGATTGGTTCTCACCTGAGAACAGGTGAGCCAGACGCTCATTCAGCTGCTCTGCAGGAGGATCAGGTATCTGTCGGCCAGCTGGAGCTGCCCGACTGCCTGCAGACTATTTAAAAATGCTGAGCTGCAGAGAGAAGGGCGTAGTTCACAATGTGTTGGCATGCAGGACTGCCTCTGTGTGTGCGTGTGTGGCGTGTTGCTCAGTAGGTAGAGTGGCCGGTCTGGTAACTGGAAGGTCGCCGGTTCCATCCCCAGCTCCAGCTGGGTTAGAGTGTCATTGTGTCCTTGGGCAAGACACTTCACCACCTGACTGTGTGACTGTTGGTGGTGGTCAGAAGGGCCGATGGTCAGAATGGTAGCCTCTCTTCTGTCAGACTGCCCCAGGGCAGCTGGGACTACAGACGTAGTTTAACCTCCACCAGGCTGTGAATGAATAATGGAGCTTCTGTCAAAGCACTTTGGGTGTCTAGAAAGGCGCTATATAAATCCATTATTGTTGCTTTAGTTTAATAATAAAGCTGATTTTTACTTAATGTTGGTACTTGTTCATTTTATTAACAAAGGGAGTTCACTGAACATCAGAGAACCTAATCTGCAGGTCCAATCAGATTAAAGCCAACAAAATCCTAATATTCATCATTTCAGATTGATTTATTCATGTGTAACGCTACACCTACACTCTGGGTGTCTCTGAAACAAGGCCGTCCTACCTGGGTATTGATGACATCATTGATCTTCTGCATGAACAACACAGACCTCGTCTCATCTTCATGGACCACAACGCTCCAGGTCATCATCAGGGAACGGCTGCTGGAGACTGGGGGACCTCAGAGGGAGAGACCTGGACGTTCTCCAGACCTGAATCCATAGAAAACCTGTGGATCAGCTGAGTCTCCATGTAGAGGCTGGTAGCTCTGAACCCCAGAACCTGAATGACCTGAGGGCCCTTCAAGAAGAGTGGACACCACTGACTGAGGACAGCATGAGACGACGACGTCCAGCTGGAACTGATGCTCCAGGTCACATGACCAGTTATTGAGACATGGACCTGATTAGTTGGGGTATTCCCTCCACTGTTGTTGGCTTTGGTTCAACAAACTGATATGAGGAAGGGAAGTCACCATAACAAGCTTCTACTGAGACGTCACGAAACATGTTTCACCTGCTAGACGTCACTGACTTTATGAGTACATTCTATGTGGTTTGAATACTTTTTATTGCTGTTTTTTTTACTTTGATCTGTAAAGCACTTTGGTCAGATCTGGTTTTTTATGTTCTGAAGTCAAATGAGTGGGGACGGGGAGCTGCTGCTGTCTAATGGGGCGGTGATGGTCACGTGGTGGCAGGAACACTTTGAGGAGCTCCTAAATCCCCCACCAACACGTTTTCTGACGCAGAACCAGAGCCAAACGTCTACGCAAGGCTGGAGCCCCAGACCCAGAACTAGTCCCAACCTGGGTATCTCAAGGCTATATTGGACTGTCATGGTTGGTAGGTCTTTGCAGGGTCAGGGTTAGTCTATGGAGTGGCAGACCAGGTTGGTGGTCCCCATTTTTTAAAGAGATACTATGCAGTTTTGCTTGTTTTAGCACCCCCTAGTGTCCGTTTTAAATCACTGCAGTAAAAACGTTAGCATAGTTTCTGCTCAGAAAGCCCTAAATCTCCCTGTTAAACGTCTCCTCAGCCTTCACTGCTTTCTACTGGAGCGGTTCATCCCTCAGTCAAAGAAATCAGCTGTTCAAGCAGGGAGAGATGGGAAAAATCAGGAATCAGGAGCTAAAAACACTCCGGAGCTAGCATAACAGCTAGCCACATTGGGTTAGCCTAACCCTCTGAGATACGGGACTTTGTGAGACTTCAGGACACCGGACCAGAGACTCAGAAGTTACAAACGTGGTATTCTGGGTCCAAGCAGCAGATGGAGCTGAGGGACTTTTATTAACCTGTAAAGGGTCAGATTAGATCAGACTGGATCAGATTAGATCAGACTGGATCAGATTAGATCAGACTGGACCAGATTAGATCAGACTAGATCAGACTGGATCAGATTAGATCAGACTGGACCAGATTAGATCAGACTGGATCAGATTAGATCAGACTGGATCAGATTAGATCAGACTGGATCAAGGACAGGATTTAAAATAGGAAAAATTTGCAAAGGATGCCTTTAAAAAAGGGGACTAGATCATTGGTTCCCAAAGTTGGGGTCGTGACCCCATTGTGGGTCCTGAAACAACAAATGGGGGTCTTGGGATGTTCTCCAGAACTAAAAGTGAATTTTAAATCCTTGCTAATATCATCTATTTTCCCCTACAAACTGTTACAAACAGTTGAATAAACCTGGTATAATAGTTGTAGATGTTTGTGTTGTCATTATGTCCTTGTTTAATCAGTTTATTAGCAGTGTTTGGCTATTTTGCCAGTGATGTTTGGGGTCATGAGTCTCTGCCACTGTTATTTTGTGGGTCAGAAGCCAAAAAGTTTGGGAACCACTGGACTAGAGGGTGTGTTCCAACTACTGTACAGGGGGATCACACTCCTCATCCTCCTGGAAAGGTCTACTCCAGGGTCCGGTCGATGGTTGAATCTCACCACAAATCTCGAGGAAATCTGGTTCTGGTCAAACCAGCGGATTAAGGCACTTTTCTGTGTGACCTCTGACCTGTACCAGTGACCAGGCGACACATGGAGCTTGTTCAGCACTGATTTATTCTCATAAACCACTTTCACATGGAAAACAAGGAACCGTTTGGCAAAATCATTTACTGTGACTTCAACAAGAAACAAGAACTTCCAGGCTAATTCAGAAAGCACCATGTGGGAGAAAAACATCAAAAACACATTAAAGGCTTCACAGATTCATCCGCCACTGAAAGTAGTCCCAGACCACTACTTGGGGCTTCAGAAAGCCGCTGAACGGGACTTCGAGCGCCAGCAGCTGCTGGGAAAACGTTCAGCATTTCAGGATTTCTGTTTAAAAACAACTTAAAGTCAAACACGTTACCACAAAGTCAGCCAATCAGAGGACACCGTTCTAAAGTCCTGATCCAATCAGCTGTTCTGAAGATCCAGTCAAACCAGTTCTGTTGACTCAACCTTTGAGTTAGAAGGTCTGTTTCTGCCTGAATGATCCAGAGGTAAAAACAGTCCTCTGAAGAGGTTCAGAACCATTTTGAAGTCTGGATCAGAAGGTCTGGACTGGATCAGAGCTTCATGTTTCAGGTCTGGTGCCTCCTTGTCTTCAGCTACACCAGGTCTGGTTTCTAACATGTCCCTTTAAACCTCCAGATCCAGCAGAAGCAGTTTGGTCTCTGATTGAACGACAGACAGGAAGTGAAACTAAATGACTGTATTTAAAACGACCACGCCCCCCACCACCAGGTCCTGATGCTGCTGGCCCTCTGCGATGCGTCCAGACGTCCCGGCTCAGTTGAACGCCTCCTTGTTGATCCACATCAGGGTCCTGGTCTCGTTGGGTTTGCACTCGTACTCGATGTTGCTGAACTTGTTGCCAAACTGGCAGTGCTCCCTCTTGTAGTAGTTGTAGTACTTGGCCTGCCAGACCGTCTCAAACGTCCCCGCCTTGTTGAACTAGACAGAGAGACAGGTTGTCAAAACACAGACAAGCCCCGCCCCCTACCAGGTACCAGGTAAAGTACACACAATGAAGGGAGGGAAGGGAGGATTTCTTGTTAAAGCGGCACTCGGTAGATTGGTAAACAAGCTAGCTTAAAATGTTGTTTTCATTCCTCTTAACAACGTTATAACACAGCTATAAATATAATGTGGCGATAAAAAAATAAATCAATAAGGTTGTTTCCTCGCAGTTCTCTAAAGACCTCAGCCAATCAGACGTTTTGGACTGAAAGCAGCTATTGGACAATCCGGCTGTCCGTCTCCTGAAGCGCCTCACTTCCTCTCTGCTTGGATCCTCCATTAATGCTGCTGGAGCATTTTTCAGCAGAACATCCAGGAAGTGAGAGAAGGACAGAAACAGCTGTTAGCGCTAGTCTGAGCTGAACCCTCATCAGCGTTGAACAAGGCCCTCAGAGACACCTGGGTGCCTCTCTCTCTGCCTCCTCCTCCGCCGGTCAGGAGAAACTCTCAGACGGCTCAAAGAGAAATGCCTCCTTTAAACCAACAAGGGGGCTGATCAGGAATGACTTCAGCATGCCGGCTGGAATGCCTCCCTCGCTGACGGGACGTATCCACGGACTGTCCGGCGAGGTCCTCGGCGGGCACGCCTTCCAGGACCACCCTCCGGGTCTGGGGACCCCTCCTCAGCTCATCGAGAACCCAACGCCTGCCAGATCCAGGAACGTCCACACTCAGTAAGCAAAACCCCCCATTCTGATCGAGAGGCTTGCCTTGATAAAGCTTAATTCTTCCACACTAAATTAGGCCATCCAAATTCAATAGCAACTCAGATTAGCCCTAAATTGATTCTTAAAGTCCTAACTAGGTTAACTAAATTAACTAACTTCCCTAGTCATTAAACATATGCTACGGTCCGTTAAAACTCACAATTAAAACCATCTTTAACATCCTCAACATGTTTAAGAATATTAATTGTGTTTACATCAAACTTTCAAACTGTCTTATCTGTCTGTGTTCTTAGGTTTTTCAAATTAAACGATTGTTCAATCTTATCTGTCTCAGCTTCACATTATTTTATTTCACATTTATTCAATTCACTGTTACCAACTTCAAAAGAACCTAAAGATACCTTCAATAAATATTATCCATTCTATCAGGGTTAAATGACAGTTTATCACTTTTCATTATAATCCTTAAATGAGCTCCATGTTTATTAGAAGAGGGTGTAGCTACACCAGAGTCCCAAAAAGAAAAACACCTTTTCAGCTAGCAGAAAGCTAAAAACGTTTGGACATAGAAAGAGGAGAAACCTGGAGGAATGTTTCTACGACTGGTGTTTGGCTCTTTATTGTTGCTGTGGCAATGAACGGTCCCATGTCCGGAGGAGGCGTGGCCTAAAGATTATATCTGACGGGAGGGGTGAGAGCTCTGAGACGTGTTTGTGTAAAATAGCTAGAGATACCTAGCTGGTTTACCAATTTACCGAGTGCAGCGTTTATATTTTAACCCCGTGTCTGTAGAGCAAACAGAATAGATGTCTGAGTGCCAGAACAAGCCAACAGTGTTGCTGTTCCAGGTGAGACGTTACAGCCAGCTGTAATTCTGAGTGCAGCTTTAAATGTATCACCTTTAGAGGGCGTGCAGGTTTGTGATTTCCTTGTGATATTGAGTTGGGGTAATAGTATTTAACACTGAGGGGGTAATAGTATTTAACACTGAGGGTGTAATAGTATTTAACACTGAGGGTGTAATAG
>SSNR01000101.1:1070202-1073127 GCA_006937965.1 Callopanchax toddi | reverse complement strand
GTAATAGTATTTAACACTGAGGGTGTAATAGTATTTAACACTGAGGGTGTAATAGAAGACTCTTCATGGACGTCAGATCAAAGAGCCAGAGTACCCGGCCCGGAGGGTTACCGGGGTCTCACCCTGGAGCCAGGCCTGGGGTTGGGGCCCGTGAGCGAGCGCCTGGTGGCCGGGCTTTCGCCCATGGGGCCCGGCCGGGCCCAGCCCGAACTGGATACATGGGCTCATCCACCTGTGGGCCCACCACCTGCAGGAGGAGAGTGAAGGGTCCGGTGCATTGTGGATCGGGTGGCAGACCGAGGCGGGAGCTTTGGCGGTCCGATCCCCGGACAGGAAAACTGGCTATCGGGACATGGAACGTCACCTCTCTGGCGGGGAAGGAGCTGGAGCTTGTGGAAGAGGCTGAGCGATACCGGCTAGATATAGTCGGGCTCACCTCGACACATAGCGTTGGCTCTGGAACCCGAGTCCTGGAGAGGGGTTGGACACTTTTCTTTGCTGGAGTTGATCCGGGTGAGAGGTGGAGGGCTGGGGTGGGCTTTCTGTTAGCCCCAAGACTCTCTGCCTGTATGTTGGGATTTTCTCCGGGGGACGAAAGGGCAGCTTCCCTGCGCCTTCAGGTTGGGGAACGGGTCCTGTCTGTTGTTTGTGCTTATGCACCAAATAGCAGCTCAGAGTACCCACCCTTTTTGGAGTCCCTGGGACGAGTGCTGGATAGCGCTCCTATTGGGGACTCCATAGTCCTGCTGGGGGACTTCAACGCTCACGTGGGCAATGACAGCGTGACCTGGAGGGGCGTGATTGGGAGGAACGGCCCGCCCAATCTGAACTCGAGTGGTGTTCTGTTTTTGGACTTCTGTGAAAGTCTCAGTTTGTTCATAACGAACACCATGTTGGAACATAAGGACGCCCACCGGTACACCTGGTACCAGGGCAGCCTAGGTTACAGGTCGATGATTGACTTTATAGTTGTATCATCTGACCTGAGACCGTATGTTTTGGACACTCGGGTGAAGAGAGGAGCGGAGCTGTCAACTGATCACCACCTGGTGGTGAGCTGGATCAGATGGCAGGGGAAGATGCTACGCAGACCTGGTAGACCCAAACGTCTAGTGAGGGTCTGCTGGGAACGCCTGGCAGAAGAGCCTGTCAGGATGGTCTTCAACTCCCACCTCCAGCAGAGCTGTGACCGCGTCCTGAGAGCAGTGGGGGACATGGAGTCTGAATGGAGGGGTCATGGGAGTTTGCCCAACCAATCCACATGTGTTTAGTGGATTTGGAGAAGGCTTATGACCGTGTCCCCAGGGACACCCTGTGGGGGGCGCTCCAGGAGTACGGGGTGGATGGTCTTTTGTTAAGGGCCATTCAGTCCCTGTACCAGAGGAGTGTGAGTCTGGTCCTCATAGCCGGCAGTAAGTCGGACCTGTTCCCAGTGAGGGTTGGACTCCTCCAGGGCTGCCCTTTGTCACCGGTCCTGTTCAGAACCTTTATGGACAGGATTTCTAGGAGCAGCCGTGGTGTGGAGGGGGTTGAGTTTGGTGACAGGAGGATCTCGTCTCTGCTTTTTGTGGATGACGTCTCCTGGTTCTGCTTCCCTCTGGACCTTTGGGTCCCACCTCCTGCCACAATCGTGTCAGAGGGAAGCAGAACACACATATGTACATGTGTGTATAAATATGTATATACTAACTATATGTGTGTGTGTTTATGTATAGGTTGGTGAAGGTGAAGCTAGCTGTTGGATCTAGTTTATTGTTGAGGGTCAACAGAGGTCGAGCTGTTTATCCATCGCTATGGTTACCCTCTGAATCTGGTTACATCACAGTGGTGTCCCAGTTGTTAGCCCTTTTGCTTTGTTGCAAGAAGGTCACAGGTTTGAATCCCGGCTGCAGCCTTTCTGTGTGGAGTTAGCGTGTTCTCATGCATGTTCCTTCTGGGTTCTCCGGTTTCCCCCACAGATCAAAAGTCACCCTATAGGTTATTACCCAGGACTCCCTAGAAAAAGAGTTTCTGAAACTCTTCCTGGTAAAATAAAGGTGAAGGAGAGCGTGGATTATTGAGTTTATGTGTGGTACTTGAATGCACCATAAAATCTCTCCTCAGTTACAAACTCAGAGTTCAGGATGTCAGGAGCCGGTCCGACCATCAGACCAGGATTTCTACAGACTTAGTTTGAGACGTTCTCCTCAGGATCTCCTCCAGGTTCCTGAACACATCAGCATCATAAACCTGCAGGTCTGGGTCAGAGGACCAGTGTCTCCTCTGTTCTGGGCTCACCTCGATGCTGACTTGGACGGGTTGGCGGTCTCCGCTCTTTGTGTGGGGAACACCTTCAGTGTCGTACTGGCCATGATAAACCACCGAGTCCTGGTCCCTGGACTGCTGCTCCAGAGGGAAGACAACTCCTCCAATGTTCATATTGCTGAGGGAGAGGAGTGGTCATCAGAGAGGAAATAACAGATGCAACTGAAAAAAGCTTCACACAGTAGGGACTGACCACATAGTACTGCTTCAAAATGACAGAAGTACGGCGTAAGGGGATTAGAACACAAGTTATCTCAGAAACAGGAAACTATTTGAAAACAACAAATCAGGCCAAGAAGACATCAAATGTGGCGTTCCCCAAGGATCAATACTGGGACCCTAACTATTCAATCTCTATATAGATGACATCTGTGTAGTTTCTGACATATTACGACTAATTCTATTTGCGGACGACACAAATATTTTTCACAAGGAAACAGACATGAAGAGATGAGAGACTCCTCCACAAAAGAAAGGATACAAATCAAGAACTGGTGCAACAGGAACAAGTTGTCCCTAGACCGGTCCGGGACAAAACCAATACCTGGTGTTTGATACTGAACTAAGGAGGAAGTAACATAGATGGAGTCCAGTGGGACAAGTCAACAAATTCACATTTCT
>SSNR01000101.1:1057702-1060202 GCA_006937965.1 Callopanchax toddi | reverse complement strand
CCAGATCACTTTAGATCTGCTGAGACCCTGGGGTTAGATCTCTTTGGCTCTTAATTGTCCCTGATCAGGACGCCGCCTACAGTGTACTTTACCTGACTACTGTATTACTTTAGTCTGTTTTTATTCTAATTTTAGATCTGATCTATATTTATCATGGTTTTATTTTTACTTTTATCTGTAAAACACTTGGTCAGCTGTTGTGTTCTATAAATTAAAAAAGGTCCGTCTAAAGCGGGGAGGACAAACGTTTAAAGGGACAACCAGCAGCAGAGGTGACAGTGTGATCCATCTACACGCTCACTGGGTGAAACGGTGAGTTTTCAGGTGTTTTGTGAAAACCTCCACAGCGTCAGAGAGGCAGGCTGTTCCACAGTCTGAGGACCAGGTCCCACAAGGCCCTGATCCATGGGTATGATGTAGCCTGGACGGAGGCGACGTGTCTCCACCAATCATACGTGCAGCCCAGTGGACCAGGTGCTGTGCGCTGACCTGCGTCCAGGGGAAGGAGGCGTGTCTGGATGTGGACCGTGCTGGACTGGCCTATGGTGACGTCAGGCTGGACCGGACCGTCCTGGTCTGAGCAGCTCTTCCTGTGGTGACTCCAGCCTCTGACTGGGTGAAGGGCTGATGTAGTCTGACGCCGTTTGGGAGTTCTAGGACTCTGAAGTACAAGACATTGACCCTTTAGATGTAACGGCCTCACAGAACCGGGTCACGTGTCGACTACTAAAGTCATCGCCAAATATTTTGTCAACGTAATAATTAGTGACTAATCGATTAATCGTGGCAGCCCTGAACGCTAACCTGATTCAGACCCAAACCCTCCTGTTTCTCACCATAATCCACCTTTTAGTTCCCCTTTCTCCTCTCTGATGGAGGGAAAATCCAGCTCTCTGATTGGCTAAGGCTGCATTCAGCAGGGTCCATGCATTTTTAGACCATTCTGTGTGAAATTGTAGACCAAGAAGACACAAATAGGAAGGCAAATAATCTGAAAGTTCATTCATTCCATTACTAAACATTTAATGTTTGTTAGATGTTTCGTTTGACCCAAATGTCGCCCGCAGGTCGCTAGCCGAAGTGGTAGTGCGCTGAAGACTTTTCACGGTCAATCGATGTTTCTCCGCCTTGGCGTGGCGGGATTCGACCGCTTTTACACCCAAGGTCCCCGACTTGAGGTTTCTCTTGCAGCGAGCTTCGATTTATTACCAGGGAGCGCTTCCAGCCGACTGCAACACTCGCCACAGACGAGCCGCGCCGCGTTGAAAACGCACTTTCCCACCTCTTAACGACAAGCAGTCGACATATCCAACAAGGACCGCGAACAACACGCTAGCTACACTGGCCGTCTGGCGAGCTAACTCAGCATTTCCTGTCTTCTTCTTCTTCGTGTGATTCGCGGTACCGCAACTGGCTTCTGGATATCAGAAAGTAAAAAAACTTCAGAATACGGAGTTTTACTTAGAGTATTTGACCAACAACTGTCGGGAATAACATTTTAGACTTGACCTAATTAAATTTTAGACATTGGACGACAATCTGGGCGGTTTTTAGGCCTAAAATTTAACGTTTGAAATTTTAGACATTTTTTTGTCTTTTCAGTCCCCCTGTGTCGAGTCTGCGTGGTCGAGGCCAGCTAGCTGGGCTCACGTTCTGTTGACATGAACGTGTCCTGTGATTGGATAAGGACTTGTTTTGGCCCAGAGGCGGTGATATCTGAACTAAACTCACTAAAACAGTAACCGACAGCTGTCAGTGTATTTTAAACCCAGGATGGCTGAAGGAGGAGGAGGGATCCTGACCCAGCAGGATGATCCATCGAGTTCAGAAAAGGAACTGAACTTTACCTGGATAACCGCTTCAGAGAGACACTGGGACCATAGAGCTGGTACTGATGGATCTGGTGTCTGTAGCTGTGATTCATGTTGGTGAGTTCAACCATTTGATCTGTTTTTATTGTGTTTTTGTCATTTTATCTCATTAGTAATCAACCACCTGTAGCGTGTCACTGAGCTGAATCAGCTGCACCGCCGGTCAGGATGTGGTGTAACAGAGCCGGACCGGGTCGGTTCTGACCTGACCTGTAATGTGTGTGTGTGTGACTCTGTATGGATTGTGGAGCCGTGGTGTCAGACTGATGGTTTTATGAGGCGTATTCATTTAGGTTGGACTGAGGAGGAGAAGGCCCAGAGGCCACTGGTCCATGTCTTAGTGTGGTGTCTGTCGGCTTACAGAGTCACACAGTTACAGTATGGACTGACTAGGGACTAGGGACGTCCCCATCAGGTGTGTTGGCCTCGAGTCCGAGTCATGTGATTTTGAGCATCCAGTGATACCGAGTCCCGATCTGATACTTCTATCATCAGCATCATTTTTTAGAGTAACACTCCGGTTTTGATGGACCCGTTTCGTGGTTCTGGTTTCAGCTGGTCTCCGGTCCAGGAGGAGGGGGCGTGTCCTGAGCTGACCCCCCCCCCCCCCCCCCCCCCCCCCCCCCCCC
>SSNR01000101.1:1024630-1048046 GCA_006937965.1 Callopanchax toddi | reverse complement strand
AGAACGTTTCAGTTACTGACGTTTTAAACAGGAACCAGGATGAACCGTCAGAACGTTTCAGTTACTGACGTTTTAAACAGGAACCAGGATGAACCATTAGAACGTTTCAGTTACTGACGTTTTAAACAGGAACCAGGATGAACCGTCAGAACGTTTCAGTTACTGACGTTTTAAACAGGAACCATGATGAACCGTCAGAACGTTTCAGTTACTGACGTTTTAAACAGGAATCATGATGAACCGTCAGAACGTTTCAGTTACTGACGTTTTAAACAGGAACCAGGATGAACCATTAGAACGTTTCAGTTACTGACGTTTTAAACAGGAACCAGGATGAACCATTAGAACGTTTCAGTTACTGACGTTTTAAACAGGAACCAGGATGAACCGTCAGAACGTTTCAGTTACTGACGTTTTAAACAGGAACCAGGATGAACCATTAGAACGTTTCAGTTACTGACGTTTTAAACAGGAACCAGGATGAACCGTCAGAACGTTTCAGTTACTGACGTTTTAAACAGGCAGTTTCATGAAAAATACATGGAATCAAAAAGTTCAACTACTGAGACGAGTATTATGGTAATACTGTATACAGCCGGTGTTAAAAATAGCAACGTATCAGTGTCAGTACTGTCATGAAACACCTGCACGGTCAGGGCTGGACTGCCTGTGGGCCGATGTTAACGTTGGGCCGGTCGCTCAGCCCACGAATCAGCACTTCCTGTCGGCCTACGGCAGGGGTCATCAACTAAAAACCTTTGAGGGCCACATTCATTTTACCAGGAGTTTTCGCGGGCCGGGTGGGGGTGGGGGTGTGGGGGGGGTTGCACGCAGGGGGTGCTGGTGCTTAAAGTAATGAGGCACATAGAGCCTGACTTTAAAGGCAGAGCTGATATGTTTAAACTGTTTGAAATATAAATGTAGCTCAGTCTTCTTCTCACAGTGTCAGCCTTGAAAGGCTGAAATAGAAAAGTTGTAACCATTAGAACTTCAGTGGTTTCCTATCAGACACTGTAGTCTGGTGGTTAGTGACACTGACTTCAGAGCAAGAGGGTCTGGGTTCGATCCCTGGCCCTGACCAAATTTTCGTTATGTGTTAAAATGTTACTGATAGGGCATGACCACATGCACAATAACTCAGTCAGAAATAAACACAAACTCAGGGAAACACGGATCAGATAAATAAACAGAACGGTGGTTCAGATAAATAAATGGCGGCTGCCAGTTGTTGATCCCTGGCCTACGGTTACAGCTGGATTCATCCACACACTCCTATCTACAGTATGTACACACACACTCACTGACCACATTATGGCCTTTCTATCAGCTCCAACCAGTCTGGCCATCCTAATGCATCGAGCTGCCACCATGTGTTTGACTGATCAGTCATTTGTGTTAACGAGCAGATGGACAGGTGTACCCAATAAAGTGGCCAGTGAGTGTATATGTGTGTCAAAGGTCTGACAGTAGAGAAAATGGCCACATCTATTCACGTAGATCTGTAGATGGTTTTCAGATGTTCTTACAGTTTTTATGACATCACTGTTGCTGACCTCATGTATAAACATGGAGCTAATATTACTAATAATCAGGGGATTTGAATGTATTCGTATCAGACAGAACTACAGTCCCTTTAGCTAGTGTTGGACCAACTTCTACTAAGTGTTTATTCAAATCTTCCACCATCTCTTTTGGATCTTTCACTTCGTGGTTTGGCCGTTCAGCTATGGTCGACCGTTTGTGGATAATATTATTTAATACTTTGTTTTCTAAAACGTCATCACAGTATTGCTTCTTCCTGATCTTCATAATAGATCATTTATTTTTGTATTTCTTATATTTGTCTTCGTTTTCACTTGTTTTAAACATTTTTATAGTTTCATAATCTTTGTACTTGCCTTCTAAAGACCCTCCGTCGTCTACGGTTCTGTTTGTATTTACTCCATCTCCTATTGTCTAAAAGGGCAGGTTTTATTATTTGATTATAAGAAATTTGACAAGAATACATCCTAGGCGTGATTGGGATAGTTTTTTTTATAATCGTATTTAATATAAATACAGGAAGATGGTCACTACTGGTCACTGGTTAGCAGACCACTGGTTGTTTGACCATAAACATCAGTAAAGATATTATCAATAAGTGTCTTTAGTTAGAGCCCTAAACTAAACATCAGATTTAAAAATCAAATGTTCATTTATGCTTGTTCCATTTGATCAAATCCTTATTAAATTCACCACAAACTAATATTATTACTCTGGTCCCAGTCCAGTCCAGTCCTGGTGGTGGTGGTGACACCGTACGCCGTGAGAGGACGCTTTGATGATAGCGCCCAGTCCTGTAACGAGACTCTAATAACAAACTGAAGCGCCAACATTCTCATCCTTCTCTCCGTGTTCAAAACTCAAAAAAGTAAAAGGATGTTTGTTTGTTTTTGAAATGGATACAAAGCATTGAAAATTCTGTTCTCGGATCAAAACCTGAGATAGAAAAACGAATGAATTCAGTGTTTTTTTACTTCTGGGTTTTGATTGAAAAGGGAAATAATGGACAGGTCCAAACTCTCCTCAGCAGCTGATTTACCCAAAAATAAATAAAAGACAAAAGAAAGTGAAGGATTCCAGGTCACCACAGGTCCTTTTCTTCTTGTTATTTCTGTGCTTACATGCTGAGGAGGATGAGTGAAGGGAACAACTCAACAGAAAAGGCCTCAGGAGAAGAAAGGATGATGATGATGATGTACACCTGTACAGATACAGCTCAGGTCTGAGGGAGGGTCATCAGAACCCTGCGTCTCCAGCTGGTCCCTGCTGGTCCTCTGACTGACCTGAACCCCATAGAGAGTCAGTCCAGAGGGACATGAGTCACCAGATGACCTGAAGGCTGCTATCAGAGCTACCTGGGCTTCCATCAGCAGCCCCACAGGCTGGTCGCCATGACAACAAGCATTGATGCAGGAACTCATGTAGACAGAGGTCCAACCAGGTGTGGAGTGGATCAGAGGATCTAGAGAAATATTTATGGGGCAGCAAAAGACAGGGCAAGACTTTTTATGGGGTGGCACCATGTACAAGACTATTCTATATCTGTGCCGGCTGAGGTGCCAGCAGGGGTGGCAAGGCTTTCTTTTAGGGTGGCAACTGCCACCCTGTGGATCCGCCCATGGAGTGGATAGACCTGAACAGAAACCTGATGTTTCTGGTTTAAAGAACCGGTTTTATTCATCTGATGTAATACTCTGATAGCTCAGGTTTTCCTGTTTCCATCAGCTCTTCTTCTACGTTCTGAAGTAGCAGATGTTAAACAGCATCGCCCCCTGCTGTTAGGGAACACATCCGTTTTAGCCCGGCCTCAGGCCCACAGCCACGGACCCACCTCTGGGTTCAGAACCCACCAGTCGAGAATCTCTGCTCTAACTTTTGTTGTTTGTGTTTCCTGTTGGATCAGATCAGCGATACCAGAGTGTCCAGGTCCCACGGGCTGCTGGAGAACCGGGACGGACTGCTGAGACTCAAACCGGTACCGCAACAATCTGTTGGGTTGTTTCAGACGGGCTGCAGCAAAACCTGCTGGTCCAGACCAGAACTCCTGGTCCTGACCAGACCAGACCAGACCTCCTGGTCCAGACCAGACCAGAACTCCTAGTCCGGACCAGACCTCCTGGTCCAGACCAGAACTCCTGGTCCAGACCGGACCTCCTGGTCCATACTGGACCAGAACTCCTGGTCCAGACCGGACCTCCTGGTCCTGACCGGACCAGAACTCCTGGTCCAGACCGGACCTCCTGGTCCTGACCAGACCAGACCAGACCTCCTCGTCCAGACCAGACCAGAACTCCTGGTCCGGACCAGACCTCCTGGTCCTGACCAGACCAGACCAGACCTCCTGGTCCAGACCAGACCAGAACTCCTGGTCCGGACCAGACCTCCTGGTCCATACTGGACCAGAACTCCTGGTCCAGACCGGACCTCCTGGTCCATACTGGACCAGAACTCCTGGTCCAGACCGGACCTCCTGGTCCAGACTGGACCAGAACTCCTGGTCCAGACCAGACCTCCTGGTCCTGACCGGACCAGAACTCCTGGTCCAGACCGGACCTCCTGGTCCTTACCAGACCAGACCAGAACTCCTGGTCCAGACCAGACCTCCTGGTCCAGACTAGAACTCCTGGTCCAGACCGGACCAGAACTCCTGGTCCAGACCAGAACTCCTGGTCCAGACCAGACCTCCTGCTCCAGACCGGACCAGAACTCCTGGTCCAGTTCTCTAGACTTTCTGAAGAAGGGTTTTTTTTGGGACTTCAGCTGGTTTTTGACCCAGGTGCAGTTCTGGTACCAGAACATTTTCAGAGGAAATTCTTTACTCTGACCTTTGACCTCTGAGTCATTCAGGCAGAAATTCAAAAGATGATCTGGTTCTGGTACTAGTCCTGGTCATGGTACTAATCCTGGTCCTGGAACTAGTCCTGGTTCTGGTACTAGTCCTGGTTCTGGTACTAGTCCTGGTCCTGGAACTAGTCCTGGTCCTGGTACTGGTCCTGGTCATGGTACTAGTCCTGGTTCTGGTCCCAGTCCTGGTTCTGGTCATGGTACTAGTCCTGGTCATGGTACTAGTCCTGGTCATGGTACTAATCCTGGTCCTGGTACTAGTCCTGGTCCTGGTACTAGTCCTGGTCATGGTACTAGTCCTGGTCATGGTACTAATCCTGGTCCTGGTACTAGTCCTGGTCATGGTACTAGTCCTGGTCATGGTACTAATCCTGGTCATGGTACTAGTCCTGGTCATGGTACTAGTCCTGGTTCTGGTCATGGTACTAGTCCTGGTTCTGGTACTAGTCCTGGTCTTGGTACTAATCCTGGTCCTGGTACTAGTCCTGGTTCTGGTACTAATCCTGGTCATGGTACTAGTCCTGGTTCTGGTACTAATCCTGGTCCTGGTACTAGAGTGGTCATGGTACTAGTCCTGGTTCTGGTACTAATCCTGGTCCTGGTACTAGTCCTGGTTCTGGTACTAGTCCTGGTCCTGGTACTAGTCCTGGTTCTGGTACTAGTCCTGGTTCTGGTCCTGGTACTAGTCCTGGTTCTGGTACTAATCCTGGTCCTGGTACTAGAGTGGTCATGGTACTAGTCCTGGTTCTGGTACTAATCCTGGTCCTGGTACTAGTCCTGGTTCTGGTAC
The DNA here is from genome assembly GCA_006937965.1 of Callopanchax toddi. Lineage (NCBI taxonomy): Eukaryota > Metazoa > Chordata > Actinopteri > Cyprinodontiformes > Nothobranchiidae > Callopanchax > Callopanchax toddi. The sequence goes on along the minus strand of SSNR01000101.1, from coordinate 1,042,870 downwards.
TAATCCTGGTCATGGTACTAGTCCTGGTTCTGGTACTAGTCCTGGTCATGGTACTAGTCCTGGTTCTGGTACTAGTCCTGGTTCTGGTACTAGTCCTGGTCCTGGTACTAGTCCTGGTTCTGGTACTAGTCCTGGTTCTGGTACTAGTCCTGGTCATGGTACTAGTCCTGTTCATGGTACTAGTCCTGGTTCTGGTACTAATCCTGGTCATGGTACTAGTCCTGGTTCTGGTACTAATCCTGGTCCTGGTACTAGAGTGGTCATGGTACTAGTCCTGGTTCTGGTACTAGTCCTGGTCCTGGTACTAGTCCTGGTTCTGGTACTAGTCCTGGTCCTGGTACTAGTCCTGGTTCTGGTACTAGTCCTGGTCATGGTACTAGTCCTGGTTCTGGTACTAGTCCTGGTTCTGGTACTAGTCCTGGTACTAGTCCTGGTTCTGGTACTAGTCCTGGTCTGGTCCTGGTACTGGTCCTGGTCCTGGTACTAGTCCTGGTCCTGGTACTAGTCCTGGTTCTGGTACTAGTCCTGGTCATGGTACTAGTCCTGGTTCTGGTACTAGTCCTGGTTCTGGTACTAGTCCTGGTACTAGTCCTGGTTCTGGTACTAGTCCTGGTCATGGTACTAGTCCTGGTTCTGGTACTAGTCCTGGTCATGGTACTAGTCCTGGTTCTGGTACTAGTCCTAGTCATGGTACTAGTCCTGGTTCTGGTACTAGTCCTGGTTCTGGTACTAGTCCTGGTTCTGGTCCCAGTCCTGGTTCTGGTCCTGGTACTAGTCCTGGTCCTGGTACCAGTCCTGGTCCTGGTACCAGTCCTGGTCCTGGATTGTGTTTATTGATGACTCTGTGAGTCCAGCAGAGGGCGCTGCAGCCCAGATGAAGTCATCGTATCTGCTTGTGAACTTTTGCTGACTAAACAGATTCAGGTTGTTATGGTAGCAGGATTCAGACAGAAGTCCTGAAACAGTCTGGATCAAACCAACGGGGCCGGACCCCGTCCTGGGACTGGAGTTTAGAAAGATTTAGATTATTCAGTCTTTCATCTATCAACCCTTAGCACGTCTCTTCCTCCACACACAGCAGCTGGATCCTGCTGACCTCAGCTCTTTGGCTCTGAATCCTTTAGGTCAAAGGTCAGCACCCTTTACAGTGACTGAGCCATTGAACCATTCAGTCTCACGGGCTTCTACCAGAGCTCTGTCTGTCAGGACATCACATTTCTGTAGGAGTAACTCATTTAGAGATCAAACATGAAGTCACATCAAAACATATAAAACCATCAGATACATCAAGCCGCTGGAGATTTATCACTTAATAAACGACCAGTTCTAATGAAAACTACGCTCAGCTGTTAGAGCAACTTCACTCAATGTGCTCACAATCCTAGTTTTGGGTGAATAATGGGTGAAATGTGTTTGGATGTTTGGAGGCTGGCTCTGAGAGGATGGGATGCGTCTACGTACTGGACAGACAGACGTCACCTTCCTTCTCATTTAGAGACTCCAGGCTCTTATTGGGAAACAAGCTGGACTAAATACCATCACCATCCGTCAGTCGTCAGCCAGTGCAGTCGTGGTATTTAGTGCATACCTTGGAAACTTTCTGTGATGTCACAGTATTCCCCGACACACCTGATGCAGCAGACTCTGGAAACTCAGGGTCTCCTTTTGTTTTGCAGTGGGAGACTGAACAGCGCTGCAGCTGCAAGTTACGGTAATTACATGCGCGATGCGCCATTCTTCGCAGCACAAGTCTCATAGCATATCTTGTACTTTGCTCTGATCCCATTTACCGTTCCAAAATGCAGACACACTTTAGAGTTTTTCGACATTTTAACGCGGACGTCGCTACGCTTGTGGGACAACTGTTTTGAAAAGCAGAGGAGGGGCTGCCGTGTGTGTGTGTGTGTGTGTGTGTGTGTGTGTGTGTGTGTGTGTGTGTGTGTGTGTGTGTGTGTTGCTCTGCGCCTCCGCGTCTCACGTAAAACGTGGGGCGGCGCCCAGCCCTGTTGACGACCAGCTGACCTTTAAAGATCAGGTTGCTTCTGTCGCTTGTTCATGCCGCTTCGCTTTGTTCAGCATCCTAAAGATCAGACCAGACCTGACCCAGTCCACCACCCAGACCTACCAAGCTACCAGAACAGGGGCGTGCGTCCCTGTACCTCCTGAAGACCCAGCTCTTCAGAGAACATCTCCTAGACTAGCTCCTACCTTCACTACTCCTCTGGACTCTCTTCATGCTCTTCACTCTATCCTCTGTTCTTCTCCCTCCTGGTCACCTTAGAGACCAGAGTTAGACCGTCTAGTAGTTAGTTTAGGTTAATGTCAGGGTTAGCTATAAGTCAGTTATTGGGTACCACATCGTGTGTAAGGCGCTAGGTTAGTTAAATACAGAAACATTCCCTTCAGAGGTTGTCAGGTGAGGTTCTGGGTCTCTTGATAAATTCAGCTACCATAAACATTTCATTTCTCTGTAAGTCAACAAACGTTCAAATGTAGCAGCAGCTCAGATTGTTTCCAAACTGTAACCCTGACCCTGTGCGGTGTGTGACTGACCTCTGGTTGACCTTCAGACCCACCTGAACCCGTGTTTCGTACAGTCGTTTCTGAACGATGACCCCCGACCTCTGGAGAGAGGCTCTTGGCACCAGCTCCATCATGGAGACCTGTTCTCCCTCCTGCCAGACCAGCTGGTCTACAGGGTGGAGGCCGTGGGCGGAGACCAGGACAACCTCAGGTATACTCCATCAGGAGTGTTTCCATGGCAACATAGCCTCTGATGGTCCCTCACTGAGTCAGTCGTTCTACTCGCTGTCTGAGTCCAGTCCTCTCAGCTCATCTGTCTGATGTCTCCCCCACAGAGACAGTCAGAGCTCTCTTGTTTCTGATGAAGCTCCTCCAGCTGTTGAACCTCCATCTGGAGCGCCGCACCAGACCAACAGGCTCACACAGGTTAGTGTTACCATGGCGACAGAATGGTACATGTCCTGTACTCATACAGCACAAAGACTCCCAAAGCGCTTCAGTCATCCACCCACTGATGACAGTGAGCTACACTGGAGTCACCTCCACCAGGTCCCTCTGACCTCCACCAGGTCCCTCTGACCTCCACCAGGTCCCTCAGACCTCCACCAGGTCCCTCAGACCACCACCAGGTCCCTCTGACCTCCACCAGGTCCCTCTGACCTCCACCAGGTCCCTCAGACCTCCACCAGGTCTCTCTGACCTCCACCAGGTCCCTCTGACCTCCACCAGGTCCCTCTGACCACCACCAGGTCCCTCTGACCACCACCAGGTCTCTCTGACCTCCACCAGGTCCCTCTGACCACCACCAATAGACAAAGTGGGTGAAGTGTCTCCAAGGACACAAGCTGAACTGGGATTGAACCAGAGACCCTCTGGTTTACAGACAGCTGATCTACAAGCTGCCCCCAAAATAAAAATAATCCACAAATCAACTCAACCCTCCACTGAAAATAAAGGAATTGTCTGAATTTCTCTGAACTTTGTTCTGATTGTTGGCGTCCTGTGTTTGACCCAGAGACCTCACTCAGTGACTCAGAAGTCATGTGACTAAAACCTAGACGGGCAGCTTCTAGACGTCTTAGATTTTCTCCCTGGAGTCACAGCTGCAGCTCGGAGTCGTCTCAACTCTCTAGAACTTGTCAAACTCTCCTCACTCCTTTACCGTTCTGATCCCCGAACACATTATATATCAAATCCCCTCCAGCCTCCACTGACTTCAATGTTAAAACGGAGCTTTTTAAAAATCTTCAGAGTGGGTGGTGCCTCTGTCCACCGGCGTGTTGGTGGATCTTGAGGGCCGGGTGCTGGGGCCCCAGGTGGCTATCTGGCGGGGTCTGGGCCCTCTGGCTCTGTCGGTCCTCTTCTGGGGTCGGGTCGCCCTCGGGCCTTGGGTCTCTGGGTCCAGGGTGGATCTGCCTGGGTGTGGCCTGCTGCTGGTGGTGCCTGTCCTGGGGCTCTGGCGCGGCGGCTGCTGGGTGGCTCCACGGGGTGAGCCTCTGCGCCCCTGTGGTGGTTTTCCTGGGATTCCTGTGGTCTGGGGGGTCTCTGGATGTCTGGGGCTCGGATCTCCTCCCTGTCTTCCATAAATCTTCAATTCTGTTTGCTATACAGCTGGACTGGACACGGGGGGGGGGGTCTTCAGAGTGAAAGACGCCTCAGAAACCTGATGTCTCCTTCACTGGACATCCTGGAGACATGAAGGCTGACCTGATTCAGACCCAGACCCTCCTGTTTCTCACCATGAAGGAATGGTTTAGTCCACCTTCCAGTTTCCACACAGCGTCGTTTCTCTTCAGCCAGCTCTCTGAAGGAGGCGCCGCGACTTCTCTGGTTCCTTCATCACGTTTCTCTTCTCATTCAGGAGCTTCGTCAGTTCTAACTGGAACCTAAGAGTCAAGCTGATCAACTGTAGCTGCTTAACCAGCTCAGACCGGTTCCTTTGATTCACAGTCGTCTCAGTCTGTACATTTCCCTCATCTCCTCTGTTGTTCTTTGATCAGGTTGTTGTTGTTCTTTGATCAGGTTGTTTTTCTTTGGTCAGGTTGTTGTTGTTCTTTGGTCAGGTTGTTGTTCTTTGGTCAGGTTGTTGTTCTTTGATCAGGTTGTTGTTCTTTGATCAGGTTGTTGTTCTTTGGTCAGGTTGTTGTTCTTTGATCAGGTTGTTGTTCTTTGGTCAGGTTGTTGTTCTTTGATCAGGTTGTTGTTGTTCTTTGGTCAGGTTGTTGTTCTTTGGTCAGGTTGTTGTTGTTCTTTGGTCAGGTTGTTGTTCTTTGGTTAGGTTGTTGTTGTTCTTTGGTCAGGTTGTTGTTCTTTGGTCAGGTTGTTGTTGTTCTTTGATCAGGTTGTTGTTGTTCTTTGGTCAGGTTGTTGTTGTTCTTTGATCAGGTTGTTGTTCTTTGGTCAGGTTGTTGTTGTTCTTTGGTCAGGTTGTTGTTCTTTGGTCAGGTTGTTGTTGTTCTTTGGTCAGGTTGTTGTTGTTCTTTGGTCAGGTTGTTGTTCTTTGGTCAGGTTGTTGTTCTTTGATCAGGTTGTTGTTCTTTGGTCAGGTTGTTGTTGTTCTTTGGTCAGGTTGTTGTTCTTTGGTCAGGTTGTTGTTGTTTGATCAGGTTGTTGTTGTTTGGTCAGGTTGTTGTTCTTTGGTCAGGTTGTTGTTGTTCTTTGGTCAGGTTGTTGTTGTTCTTTGATCAGGTTGTTGTTGTTTGGTCAGGTTGTTGTTGTTCTTTGATCAGGTTGTTGTTCTTTGGTCAGGTTGTTGTTCTTTGGTCAGGTTGTTGTTGTTCTTTGGTCAGGTTGTTGTTCTTTGATCAGGTTGTTGTTCTTTGGTCAGGTTGTTGTTGTTCTTTGGTCAGGTTGTTGTTCTTTGATCAGGTTGTTGTTCTTTGGTCAGGTTATTGTTCTTTGATTTGGTTGTTGTTCTTTGGTCAGGTTGTTGTTCTTTGGTCAGGTTGTTGTTGTTCTTTGATCAGGTTGTTGTTCTTTGGTTAGGTTGTTGTTGTTCTTTGGTCAGGTTGTTGTTCTTTGGTCAGGTTGTTGTTGTTCTTTGATCAGGTTGTTGTTCTTTGATCAGGTTGTTGTTCTTTGATCAGGTTGTTGTTCTTTGATCAGGTTGTTGTTCTTTGGTCAGGTTGTTGTTCTTTGGTCAGGTTGTTGTTGTTCTTTGGTCAGGTTGTTGTTCTTTGGTCAGGTTGTTGTTCTTTGGTCAGGTTGTTGTTCTTTGGTCAGGTTGTTGTTCTTTGATCAGGTTGTTGTTGTTCTTTGGTCAGGTTGTTGTTGTTCTTTGGTCAGGTTGTTGTTCTTTGGTCAGGTTGTTGTTGTTCTTTGATCAGGTTGTTGTTCTTTGGTCAGGTTGTTGTTCTTTGGTCAGGTTGTTGTTCTTTGATCAGGTTGTTGTTCTTTGGTCAGGTTGTTGTTGTTCTTTGGTCAGGTTGTTGTTCTTTGGTCAGGTTGTTGTTGTTCTTTGGTCAGGTTGTTGTTGTTCTTTGGTCAGGTTGTTGTTCTTTGGTCAGGTTGTTGTTCTTTGATCAGGTTGTTGTTCTTTGGTCAGGTTGTTGTTCTTTGATCAGGTTGTTGTTCTTTGATCAGGTTGTTGTTGTTCTTTGGTCAGGTTGTTGTTCTTTGGTCAGGTTGTTGTTCTTTGGTCAGGTTGTTGTTGTTCTTTGATCAGGTTGTTGTTCTTTGGTCAGGTTGTTGTTCTTTGGTCAGGTTGTTGTTCTTTGGTCAGGTTGTTGTTGTTGTTTGGTCAGGTTGTTGTTGTTCTTTGTCAGGTTGTTGTTCTTTGGTCAGGTTGTTGTTCTTTGGTCAGGTTGTTGTTCTTTGATCAGGTTGTTGTTCTTTGGTCAGGTTGTTGTTCTTTGGTCAGGTTGTTGTTCTTTGGTCAGGTTGTTGTTCTTTGGTCAGGTTGTTGTTGTTCTTTGATCAGGTTGTTGTTCTTTGATCAGGTTGTTGTTCTTTGATCAGGTTGTTGTTCTTTGGTCAGGTTGTTGTTCTTTGATCAGGTTGTTGTTCTTTGATCAGGTTGTTGTTGTTCTTTGGTCAGGTTGTTGTTGTTCTTTGGTCAGGTTGTTGTTGTTTTTTGGTCAGGTTGTTGTTGTTCTTTGGTCAGGTTGTTGTTGTTCTTTGGTCAGGTTGTTGTTGTTCTTTGGTTAGGTTGTTGTTGTTCTTTGGTCAGGTTGTTGTTCTTTGGTCAGGTTGTTGTTGTTCTTTGATCAGGTTGTTGTTCTTTGGTCAGGTTGTTGTTGTTCTTTGATCAGGTTGTTGTTGTTCTTTGATCAGGTTGTTGTTGTTTGGTGAGGTTGTTGTTCTTTGGTCAGGTTGTTGTTCTTTGGTCAGGTTGTTGTTGTTCTTTGGTCAGGTTGTTGTTGTTCTTTGGTCAGGTTGTTGTTGTTCTTTGGTCAGGTTGTTGTTCTTTGGTCAGGTTGTTGTTCTTTGGTCAGGTTGTTGTTGTTTTTTGGTCAGGTTGTTGTTCTTTGGTCAGGTTGTTGTTCTTTGGTCAGGTTGTTGTTGTTCTTTGATCAGGTTGTTGTTGTTCTTTGGTTAGGTTGTTGTTGTTCTTTGGTCAGGTTGTTGTTCTTTGGTCAGGTTGTTGTTGTTCTTTGATCAGGTTGTTGTTCTTTGGTCAGGTTGTTGTTCTTTGGTCAGGTTGTTGTTCTTTGGTCAGGTTGTTGTTGTTCTTTGGTCAGGTTGTTGTTGTTCTTTGGTCAGGTTGTTGTTCTTTGGTCAGGTTGTTGTTCTTTGGTTAGGTTGTTGTTGTTCTTTGGTCAGGTTGTTGTTCTTTGGTCAGGTTGTTGTTGTTTTTTGGTCAGGTTGTTGTTCTTTGGTCAGGTTGTTGTTCTTTGATCAGGTTGTTGTTCTTTGATCAGGTTGTTGTTCTTTGGTCAGGTTGTTGTTCTTTGATCAGGTTGTTGTTCTTTGGTCAGGTTGTTGTTGTTCTTTGGTCAGGTTGTTGTTGTTCTTTGGTCAGGTTGTTGTTCTTTGGTCAGGTTGTTGTTTGTGTTAAGTCCTCTAACTGATGTTTCCTCTCCTCAGGATGAGGACCTGAGCCGACCTGCTGCTCCGCCTGCTCCCAGGAGGAGGGTTCTACCTGCATGGATGATGGCGGTTGTCTCGGCCGAGCGTCCGCCTCCGGTTCTAACAGGTTCTACTAGCAGAACCCTTCTGATAAATGTTTGGAGGTGGGGTTTAGGTACTAGGATTGAACAGCTAGGTGGTCCAAACGGGCCGATTCTGAAGCTGATTGCTGCTTCGGTTCCTTCAGTTTTGGTTCTCCAAACGAGGAACCATCTCAGTCCAGGTTCTCAGATCAGCTAGGAAGAACTCCAGCTGTAGAGGGGTCAGGAGGTCAGAGGTCCAGGACCCAGGCATGGACTAGGTCTTAGTCCAGGTCTGGAGACTGAAGTTCTAAAAGATGATTTATGGTTTCTCTCCTTGTTTGTTTACTTCAATCAGCTGTGAAGAAACATAAACAATCTGCTACATCATTAGCCCAGCAGGCCACGCCCACTGGGGGGGCGGGGCTCAGTGAGGAGGAGCCGAGAAAGAAAAGGAGGAAGACGAGCGACGAAGAGGAGCATCAAACTGAAGCAGTTGAGTTTACTTTATATCAGCTGATCCAGAACAGGACTCCTGATCCGGACCAGGACTCCTGATCCGGACCAAGACTCGTGATCCGGACCAGGACTCCTGATCCGGACCAGGTCTCCTGATCCGGACCAGGACTCGTGATCCGGACCAGGACTCGTGATTCGGACCAGGACTCGTGATCCGGACCAGGTCTCCTGATCCGGACCAGGACTCCTGATCCGGACCAGGTCTCCTGATCCGGACCAGGACTCCTGATCCGGACCAAGACTCGTGATCCGGACCAGGTCTCCTGATCCGGACCAGGTCTCCTGATCCGGACCAGGACTCCTGATCCGGACCAGGACTCCTGATCCGGACCAGGTCTCCTGATCCGGACCAGGACTCCTGATCCGGACCAGGACTCGTGATTCGGACCAGGACTCGTGATCCGGACCAGGACTCCTGATCCAGACCAGGACTCCTGATCCGGACCAGGACTCCTGATCCAGACCAGGACTCAGACTAAAACGTGTCCTCTGGTTCTCAGGAGGATCTTCTGGATTTGTCCACATCCAGATTTCAGGCTCAACCCAGCAGGTCAAAGGTCACAGATGAGTTGGATGACGTCAACTCAAAGACAACGCTCCAGGTGACTGAGGAGGACCAGGAGAGGTCAGGGTCCCAGGTCAGAACCCCGTGTCCGTACGGGACAGCCTGCTACAGGTATGTTCACCTGGTGGAGCTCCTGTTGGTCTGAAGGTCCTGAGGAGGCTGCAGATCTTCATCTCTTCACCTTTAAACCTTCAGGAAGAACCCGCTCCATTTCCAGGAGTGTAGTCATCCTGGTGACCTCGACCACGAGGAGGAGGAGCGACCCGAGTGTCCATATGGAACCGAGTGCTACAGGTCAGACCTGCTGGACATCAGCTGCTTCATCTTTTCTGTTTTTATTCATAAATGAAGTCGCTGTTCATCAGAACTTCATCACCTAGACCCGTGGTGTCCAAAGTCGGTCCTCAAGGGCCGGTTTCCAGCAGGACCTGTTCCTGCCTCGCTCCAACACACCTGGGTCAGGTGTAATCACCTGTTCTGCAGGTCACCAAGCTCTGCTGCAGGTCTTTAAATGAAGCAGAGACCTCTGAAGCATGGCGGCCCTCCAGGATTAGGACCACCCTCCTGAAGCCTTTAACCTCAGACTCCTGGTTTCCTGTGTTCTGTTGATGTTTCTTCTGTTTTTCACCTGCAGGAAAAACGTTCTTCACAGGAAACAGTTCCAACACACAAAGACACCAGGTGGGTGTCATGACGACCACGGCGTCCCCGTAGGACCAGGTCTGATCGATCGTTTAAGACGTCAATAACAAAAACTTCTAGAAGAATCACTGAACAGACGGTCAATAAAACATGTTCAGATACTGATGAATAAGACGAAGTGTAATCATCTACGTTCAAGTGAACTTCAACAACCTACTGCATAAAGATACACTTATGATAATGAATCTATAATCTATTCAATCAAACTGACTTTGATGTATAAACGTTGAGTTTAGCTGCCTGAACAGAAATCAGATGAAACACTAAAGTAGAAACTTTAAAGGTTTTATTGTTTGTCCAAAGTGTTGATTAGTTTAAATCTGAGCGTGTTAGCGGAGCTCTGGGATGGTCAGGAGCCAGTCTGTGAGCGGTCTTCAGTGGATTAATGACATCAGCTCTGTGCTGCAGCTATGACAGCGTAGCAGCGTTTTCACACTACAGCTCCCTGATCACTGGAGCGTCTCTGTGACCGTCAGAGTGGCGCCTCAGCGTTAGGATCTTAAACAGGAAGTGTCCACCACTCACGCTGCTTTGTCTTTATCTCTGCAGCTCGATCAACTAGAAGCATCACCAAATGCCTCCCTGAAGATGAGGACGACTCCAGGAGCAACGACAGCGAGGACTTCGGAGACGATTCAGACTTCATCCCACCGGACTCGGATGACAGCGACCAGGAGGAGGTCCAGAGGCCGCAGAGCGACGCCAAGGACTTTCCGAAGAAGAGGAAGTAGCCACACCTCCTCCCCTTAGGGGGGCAGGGTCTCTGTCCTGCAGGTCTTAGATGTTTCCTGCTTCAGCACTTCTGAGGTTGATGATGTCATTAATGATGGGGAGGAGTTTTATGGGAGCAGAAGGTCTGAACTCAGTCAACATGCTGCTGATTTTTGTTTTCCAGTTTAGAATGAAGTCTCCTGTCAGGTTTTTATTCAGATTTATCAATAAAACATCTGCAGATGGTTCTGTAGGTTCTTCATTCAGTTATGAAACGCTGACAGTAAACACTGAGGGCCCCTCTATTACAGACTTTATGGTAAACTAAACAGGAACATTTTCTCTTTAATAAACGTCTCAAAATGTTCAAAACTAAAATGATTTCTTTCACATTTGAACTCAAATGAGAGGAGGATTTGTGGTGCGTTCAAGTACACCCTGTATAAATGTGTACCTGAGTGTAAAATGTTTAAGTTTGTTCAACTGGATCCTGAACTTTGATGAAACTCATCTGTTCTGACTTTACATCCAAACTGTTGAGAGTGATGGAGTCCTGATCTGGGACCTGTAGTCCCCATGTAGCACGGTGCAGTAATCCACTGTTTTCACTGGGTTTGTTGGAGGATCCGTCTGGTCTGGTCGGTTTTCCATCAGGACTGTTGGTGCTCTGCCTCAGCCGAGTCCCCTCCTGGGGCTCAGTCTCCCTCAGGGAGGACGTTTGAGCTTCGCCTTCGTCCAGCGACTTCCTGCTGACTAAACTCACCAGCTTCAGTGGAAACACGCCCATCTTCTTCAGGTGCTTGATGTTCCGGACGCTCATGAAGCAGAGGGTGTTGATGACCCCGTTGCTCATGGCGATGCACTCGATGACGTAGAAGGCCACCAGGGAGTTCCTACTCCTGGAGATCAGGCTGGGGTAGAAGTCCCGCAGCAGGGCGAAGCCATAGTACGGCGCCCAGCACAGGACATAGGCCACCAGCACCAGAATCAGCACCACCACCGTCCGGCGCCGCCGGTGAAGTCTCTTCTGAATCTGCTCCGTCTGGAATCCTGGAACCACTTTGAACCACAGTTCCCTGGAGATCTGTGCGTAGCAGGTGGCCATGATGGTCACCGGGCCCACGAACTCCAGAGCAAAGACCAGGAGGAAGTAGGAGCGGTAGTACACCTGCTGGTCCACAGGCCAGATCTGAGCACAAAACGTCTTCTGGGCTAGACCTTCCTCGTTGGGGTACGTCATCTCTGATGCCATGTAGGCTGAAGGGATGGAGATGAAGGCTGGAATGATCCAAACCATCGTCATCACAAAACACGCCGTCTGGTTCTTCATCCGAGGCCTCAAAGGGTAAAGGATCACCAGGTACCTGAAACACCAGACACTCGATAAACCACTGGGTTCATATCAAACGCTGGTCCCTCCATCAAAAGAACCATCTGGAAATGTTGCTGCTAAACATTAAGTTCAAAAGAAACTTGTCTTTGTCCATTTCTGCTGAGCGTCCACTATGGAGGCAGGTCAAAGGGCACAGGTACGGAATCCCTACAGGTCCCTCTGACCTCCACCAGGTCCCTCTGACCTCCACCAGGTCCCTCTGACCTCCACCAGGTCCCTCTGACCTCCACCAGGTCCCTCTGACCTCCACCAGGTCCCTCAGACCTCCACCAGGTCCCTCTGACCTCCACCAGGTCCCTCTGACCACCACCAGGTCCCTCTGACCTCCACCAGGTCCCTCAGACCTCCACCAGGTCCCTCTGACCTCCACCAGGTCCCTCTGACCTCCACCAGGTCCCTCTGACCTCCACCAGGTCCCTCAGACCACCACCAGGTCCCTCAGACCACCACCAGGTCCCTCAGACCTCCACCAGGTCCCTCTAACCTCCACCAGGTCCCTCTGATCATCACTAGGTCCCTCTAACCTCCACCAGGTCCCTCTGACCTCCACCAGGACCCTCAGACCACCACCAGGTCCCTCTGACCACCGCCAGGTCCCTCTGTCCTCCACCAGATCCCTCTGTCCTCCACCAGGTCCCTCAGACCTCCACCAGGTCCCTCAGACCTCCACCAGGTCCCTCTGACCTCCACCAGGTCCCTCTGACACCACTAGATCTCAGACCACCACCAGGTCCCTCTGACCTCCACCAGGTCCCTCAGACCACCACCAGGTCCCTCAGACCACCACCAGGTCCCTCAGACCACCACCAGGTCCCTCAGACCTCCACCAGGTCCCTCTGACCTCCACCAGGTCCCTCTGATCATCACTAGGTCCCTCTAACCTCCACCAGGTCCCTCTGACCTCCACCAGGTCCCTCAGACCACCACCAGGTCCCTCAGACCTCCACCAGGTCCCTCTGACCTCCACCAGGTCCCTCAGACCACCACCAGCTCCCTCTGACCTCCACCACGCCCCTCTAACCTCCACCAGGTCCCTCTGATCATCACTAGGTCCCTCTGACCTCCACCAGGTCCCTCAGACCACCACCAGGTCCCTCTGACCACCACCAGGTCCCTCAGACCACCACCAGATCCCTCAGACCACCACCAGGTCCCTCAGACCTCCACCAGGTCCCTCTGTCCTCCACTAGATCCCTCTGTCCTCCACCAGGTCCCTCTGACCTCCACCAGGTCCCTCAGACCTCCACCAGGTCCCTCTGTCCTCCACCAGGTCCCTCAGACCTCCACCAGGTCCCTCTGTCCACCACCAGGTCCCTCTGACCTCCACCAGGTCTCTCTGACCTCCACCAGGTCCCTCTGACCTCCACCAGGTCCCTCTGACCTCCACCAGTAAACCAGGAGGGTGAAGTGTCTCCAAGGACACGATAAAGTGACCCATCTGGATCTGGGATCAACCGGAGACCCTCTGGTTGTCCGACGCCGCTCTGAGCTGCACGCCGTCCCATCTACATCTGTTTCTTGAATGAAGGTCAGAGTTTTCTCTTTATTTAGGAGTCAAACAAACTAAGCCGAGGTTTTATTGGTAGATTTGTTCTGACAGGAGAATTATCTTCCTGTAAACGTGAGGATAACTCTCTCAGATGTTTGGATGTAAACAGACTGAACCTGGAGCCTCTCTGACAGTCCTGAGATTACCCATCAGGCCTTTGTATAGATGGCTGCAGCTCTCCGACATACATGATGGATGAAACAGCAGAGAGCGGAGGTCTGGATGGATTACACTCAGAGGCCCAGGAGAGGCTTTTATTGCAGCGGGGTGTAAATCACATCTAGGCTGTTCTGAAATCTGTTTGAAGTGAGATACCTGCTCAGCCTCACCAAAACCACTGTTCCAGGGTCAGACAACAATTAGCTCCCCAACAGAAAACGTTAGGACGATGAACAGATCCATCAAAGACCTGAACCAGAACCTGAGACCATGAGTCCATCCTTCAGTTTCCAGGAATCTCCTCATCAAAGCTAAAATTCCCTTTTCTGTTACGACAAGTCTAACTAGATTAGAAGCTGGGATGACTGAAACCAAATCCTCCTGTGCTCTCTGGAGGAGTCTAACATTTAAAAACAGCATTAGTTCAAAAACAACGACAGGCGATGGGCTCAGCCTATCGTCTGATCGCCCTGCCCTGATACGTCACAAATAAAAGTGGTTTTTATAGCATTTAAAGTCACACTATGTAACTTGTTCCTATTTTAAAGCTCCTCCTTGATCCAGTCTGATCTAATCTGATCCAGTCTGAGCTAATCTGATCCAGTCTGAGCTAATCTGATCCAGTCTGATCTAATCTGATCCAGTCTGATCTAATCTGATCCAGTCTGATCTAATCTGATCCAGTCTGAGCTAATCTGGTCCAGTCTGAGCTAATCTGATCCAGTCTGATCTAATCTGATCCAGTCTGATCTAATCTGATCCAGACTGATCTAATCTGATCCAGTCTGATCTAATCTGATCCAGTCTGATCTAATCTGATCCAGTCTGATCTAATCTGATCCTTTACAGGTTAATAAAAGTCCCTCAGCTCCATCTGCTGCTTGGATCCAGAATACCACGTCTGTAACTTCTGAGTCTCTGGTCCGGTGTCCTGAAGTCTCACAAAGTCCCGTATCTCAGAGGGTTAGGCTAACCCAATGTGGCTAGCTGTTATGCTAGCTCCGGAGTGTTTTTAGCTCATGATTCCTGATTGTTCCCATCTCTCCCTGCTTGAACAGCTGATTTCTTTGACTGAGGGATGAACCGCTCCAGTAGAAAGCAGTGAAGGCTGAGGAGACAGAATCTATCAGCTGATCGATCAGCCAGTCATCATCTAGAACTCTGTAAACTCTCCTCCATCCATCAGAGTCTGACTACTGACTGCATCACAGAGTCATTGACCGACACTGTTAATGTCTAGAATTAATAGGAGTGGCCCCAGAACTGGTCCCTGAGGAACGCGTTCTTGATGAGTAATTCCGTCGCTGTTTGGTTGAAACAAACTAAACAAATGGTGCCTTCTGGGACATCATCACTATTGAGCCTCTAACCTCCTGAAGCATCCAGATAGAGGATGAGGATTAGCACCTTCATCAACAACCTGCACATCCAGCCCTCTGCTGCCCCCTGGTGGAGGAGGATCTACAGCTGGAAACCATCTTTTTTACTGTTTCATCATTTTATAATTACATAATAAAATAAGACTATTCTATTAATATTCACCAGTTCTGTTGTAAAAACTAGATTCTTAAACTATTTTTCTCATATAGTTAGAAAATCTGCTGCTAATTTGTCACCAATCATCAACAGTGTCTCTCCTGATCTGACTAACCACGAATACTGATCCAGTCAGAGGACTACTTCCTGTTTCTAGTGATGTCACTGGTGGGTGTGGTCCTGACTGTAGATAAAGACCACCAGCCTCTGAGGTTGCTACAGGTCAACCATGATAGGATTCTAAAACTACAACCAGCTGGAAACTAGAAGAAACCTGAGCTGACCTAACTGTGCTCTTCTTACCATGTCTGCTATTAACCAAACTCCCAAAGATCTGCAGAACTTTACTCAGCTCTTGAGCTGCTGAAGCTCAGTCCTGATTAAATATTTTGTAAGAGGTTTGAGACGTTCTGTAAACCCACAGATCCTAAAGGTGAACCTGTGTTGCAGCTAGCCGACAGGAAGCTGACTTTGGCCTGAGGTGTAGGTGAACCCACCTGTCCACAGCGATGGCCAGCAGAGCATTGGTGGACACGTAGAGCGAGACTGTTCTCAGGTAGTTGGTGGAGGCACAGAGCAGCAGGCCGTGGTCCCACGATAGCTTCTTCACCACGTAGTAGTCCAGCAGGAAGGGGCAGCACACGACCGCTACCAGGACGTCCGACACAGCCAGGTTAACAATCAGCAGGTTGGTTAGATTCCTCAGCTGCTTGAGGTGAACTAGGCTGGCGATAAAAAGGCAGTTCCCCACTCCGCAGACCAGCATGATGCACACCAGGACTACAGCAATGATGATGGTGGCTACAAAGAAGGCCCTGCCCTGTGTGGTGTCCGGGACCTCATCCAGAGGAACCTCATAGTCCAGCCCGTAGCTGGTCAGGTGGTGGTCCGTCACAGCCAGGCTGCTGTTGGTCAGGTCGTCCATTTTCAATCAGGACCTCATATTCAGAGAGTCGAGTCTGTGGTTCAGAGAAAACATGGTAGATGTTTTATCTCCCAACATTCACTTTCTGAACAACAACTCAGCTTCATTCACCATCTGACCTCCAAGACTGGACATCCTACCGAGTTCCTGTCCACTACGATGTAAAATCCAGCAGAGACCTAGCAAAACCCCGAAGATCCCGAATAAAACTGGCTCTGTCACCACAACTCTGTAGGCACGTTAGTTCCCTGCTGGTTTCCAGTAGTTTTCCATTAGTTCCCTGCTAGTGTCCCATTAGTTCCCTGATAGTTTCTCATTAGTTCCCTGATAGTTTCTCATTAGTTCCCTCATAGGTTCCCATTAGTTCCCTCATAGTTTCTCATTAGTTCCCTGCTAGTGTCCCATTAGTTCCCTGCTAGTTTCCCATTAGTTCCCTCATAGTTTCTCATTAGTTCCCTGCTAGTGTCCCATTAGTTCCCTCATAGGTTCCCATTAGTTCCCTCATAGTTTCTCATTAGTTCCCTGCTAGTTTCCCATTAGTTCCCTGCTTGTGTCCCATTAGTTCCCTGCTAGTTTCCCATTAGTTCCCTAATAGTTTCTCATTAGTTCCCTGCTAGTGTCCCATTAGTTCCCTCATAGGTTCCCATTAGTTCCCTCAGTTTCTCATTAGTTCCCTGCTAGTTTCCCATTAGTTCCCTGCTAGTGTCCCATTAGTTCCCTCATAGTTTCCCATTCGTTCCCTCATAGTTTCCTATTAGTTCCCTGCTAGTGTCCCATTAGTTCCCTGCTAGTTTCCCATTAGTTCCCTCATAGTTTCTCATTAATTCCCTGCTAGTTTCCCATTAGTTTCCTCATAGTTTCCTATTAGTTCCCTGCTAGTGTCCCATTAGTTCCCTCATAGTTTCCCATTAGTTCCCTCATAGTTTCTCATTAGTTCCCTGCTAGTGTCCCATTAGTTCCCTCATAGTTTCCCATTAGTTCCCTCATAGTTTCCCATTAGTTCCCTGCTAGTTTCCTATAAATTCCCTGCTAGCTTCCCCATTAGTTCCCTCACCACTGCAGCATGTATCAAAGTTTGTCCTGGCTCCCTTTAAATGCCAGACACAGGTATCACTGGTTTCTGTTTACTTTTAAGTGTATATTTTTTTATTTCCCAGAGTATTTAAAATTGTATTTGGTTCCTTTTGATTGTCAATATATGATTAGGTCTAATGAACAACTTTCCTTTGTTGTACCTGCTTTTAAGAAAGAAGCTGAAGAACAACCTTTTCTGTTAAAGCTCCAGTAGATTGGAACAGGCTCCCTGTGGAAATCAGGTCGACTACTCCTTTTAGATTATTTAAAAACAAGGTTTATTTACACGTGGCATCGTTTTGTGATTGTACTTGTCTTTGAGTTTGTACCTGTTGTTTTAAATCATACCTATGAAGTGAAGTTACTTTTTTACTCTGAGTGTAGAACAAATAATTTATTTTTTATTTTTTATTCATTTTAATTGTTAGTATTGTTTAAATGTTGTATTTTTAGGATTTATGTATTTATTTAGGTTCTCTGATATTTTCTTTCTAAACACTTGTGTT
This sequence comes from Callopanchax toddi, assembly GCA_006937965.1. Classification (NCBI taxonomy): domain Eukaryota; kingdom Metazoa; phylum Chordata; class Actinopteri; order Cyprinodontiformes; family Nothobranchiidae; genus Callopanchax; species Callopanchax toddi. The sequence continues at coordinate 1,025,621 of SSNR01000101.1, read as the reverse complement.
TTGCCGTCTTATACTGTTTTGTGGCTTCCTTGAAAACGAGATGGTTCATCTCAAGGGGTATTATCCTCTTGAAATGTAAGTAGGTAGGTCGGTCGGTCGGTCGGTAGTTAGGTAGGTCGGTAGGTCGGTAAGTAGGTAGGTAGTTAGGTAGGTAGGTAGGTAGGTAGGTAGGTAGGTAGGTAGGTAGGTAGGTAGGTAGTTAGGTAGGTAGGTAGGTAGGTAGGTAGGTAGGGTGACTTTAACTTCCACATTGATAACCCTGAGTGTAACACAGCAGCTGATTTCTGATCCATCACTGATTCTTTTAACTTTGTACAGCATGTATCAGGACCAACCCATAATATGGGTCACACTTTGGATCTAGTCTTCTCTCTGGGTCTAAACATCAATCAGCTACATGTTGAGGAGGTTCATGTGAGTGACCACAGCTGTGTTTTCTTTAAGATTCAGTCTAACGTTGATCCTGTCCCTCACAAACTGAGTTCATCATTAATCAGTCAGCAGCTGATGGTTTTTCTGTAATGTTTGATAGAAACTTAGTTCATGGTGAAGATGCAAACTCCTTCATCCAGTCATTTAATCAGCAGTGTTCTACTATCTTAGATAAAGTAGCTCCAGTTAAACAAACAGCGGTATCTCATAGAAGGAACAGTCCCTGATGAACGAACATATTTATAATCTCAGAAGGACATGCCGTAAAGCTGAGAGGCTTTGGAAATCAACAAGAATGGAAATTCACCGACTGTACCTTAAGGAATTGATAACATCTTTAAATGAAATGGTTAAAAACTCCAGAGCTGTTTACTTCTCTCAACTCATTTCCTCAAATAAAAACTCCAAAGTTCTGTTTGACACGACCAATCAGATAGTTTCACCTAAAACGCCCCAAATCCCTGTGTTCTCAAGGTCTGATTGGAACAACTTCCTTTCATTCTTTGAGAACAAAATTAGAAACATCAGGTCAGGTTTCTCACCCCCATCTGCTCCCTGT
>SSNR01000101.1:1005855-1019725 GCA_006937965.1 Callopanchax toddi | reverse complement strand
CTGAGGTCCACAGACCAGAATCTACTAACAGCTCCAACCCGAGTCCTCAGGTCCACAGACCAGAATCTACTAACAGCTCCAACCCGAGTCCTCAGGTCCACAGACCAGAATCTACTAACAGCTCCAACCCGAGTCCTCAGGTCCACAGACCAGAATCTACTAACAGTTCTAACCCGAGTCCTCAGGTCCACAGACCAGAATCTACTAACAGCTCCAACCCGAGTCCTCAGGTCCACAGACCAGAATCTACTAACAGCTCCAACCCGAGTCCTCAGGTCCACAGACCAGAATCTACTAACAGCTCCAACCCGAGTCCTCAGGTCCACAGACCAGAATCTACTAACAGCTCCAACCCGAGTCCTCAGGTCCACAGACCAGAATCTACTAACAGCTCCAACCCGAGTCCTCAGGTCCACAGACCAGAATCTACTAACAGCTCCAACCCGAGTCCTCAGGTCCACAGACCAGAATCTACTAACAGCTCCAACCCGAGTCCTCAGGTCCACAGACCAGAATCTACTAACAGTTCCAACCCGAGTCCTCAGGTCCACAGACCAGAATCTACTAACAGCTCCAACCCGAGTCCTCAGGTCCACAGACCAGAATCTACTAACAGCTCCAACCTGAGTCCTCAGGTCCACAGACCAGAATCTACTAACAGTTCCAAGGACCAGATTTAAAGTCCAGGTGATCTCTCCTTCCAGTCTGTTGCACCTCGACTTTGGAATGACCTTCCTTTAGTCTGACGCTGTATAGACAGTCTGGACTCCTTTAAAAAGCAGCTGAAGACCCAATTATTCAAAACTGCTTTTAAATAACTCTTTTATGTTCTCTTGTTGTTGTTTAATGATTTTGATTTGTAATGATATTTTGTTTGTTTTATTGATTTTATTTGTTTTATCATGTTTGATTCCTTTTTCTGTGAAGCACTTTGTGATTTTTTTCTGTGAAAGGTGCTAAAGAAATAAACTTTACTTACTTACTAGGTAGGTAGGTCGGTCGGTCGGTAGGTAGGTAGGTTGGTAGGTAGGTAGTTAGGTAGGTAGGTAGGTCGGTCGGTTGGTAGGTAGGTAGTTAGGTAGGTAGGTAGGTAGGTAGGTAGGTTGGTAGGTTGGTAGGTAGGTAGTTAGGTAGGTAGGTAGGTAGGTAGGTCGGTCGGTTGGTAGGTAGGTAGGTAGGTCGGTCGGTTGGTAGGTAGGTAGGTAGGTAGGTCGCTTGGTAGGTAGGTAGGTCGGTCGGTTGGTAGGTAGGTTGGTAGGTTGGTAGGTAGGTAGGTCGGTCGGTCGGTTGGTAGGTAGGTAGGTCGGTCGGTTGGTTGGTAGGTAGGTAGGTAGGTCGGTAGGTAGGTAGGTCGGTCAGTAGGTAGGTCGGTCAGTCAGTAGGTAGGTAGGTCAGTTGGTAGGTAGGTAGGTCGGTAGGTAGGTAGGTAGGTTGGTCAGTAGGTAGGTAGGTAGGTCGATAGGTCGGTCGGTAGGTAGGTAGGTAGGTTGGTCGGTCAGTCAGTAGGTAGGTAGGTCAGTTGGTAGGTAGGTAGGTAGGTCGGTCGGTCAGTAGGTAGGTAGGTAGGTAGATAGGTCGATCGGTAGGTAGGTAGGTAGGTTGATAGGTCGATCGGTAGGTAGGTAGGTAGGTCGGTCGGTCGGTAGGTAGGTCGGTCGGTCGGTCAGTAGGTAGGTAGGTAGGTCGATAGGTCGATCGGTAGGTAGGGAGGTCGGTCAGTCGGTAGGTAGGTCGGTAGATAGGTCGGTCAGTAGGTCAGTCGGTAGGTAGGTTGGTAGATAGGTTGGTCGGTCAGTAGGTTGGTCGGTCAGTCAGTCAGTCGGTAGGTAGGTAGGTACGTAGGTAGGTTGGTAGGTAGGTTGGTCAGTAGGTAGGTAGGTAGGTCGGTAGATAGGTAGGGTTGTGTGTTAGCCTCTGCTCCCACACCCTAGTTCTTGTTTAGGATGAGACCCTCATGGAAGGATGAACCAAACACCGATATTCTTCCATTCAAGCGAGCTTTATTTTACTGATGCTCATCAGGGAGATTGCATTCTAACCTCTGCAGATCTCAGAGGAGCGGTTCCTCTGCTGCTCACATTTATACTATCCTCCTTAGTCTCATCAAAACACGTCACATCGGCTGATGTGGCCTTTCCCAGTTGTTTGTCAGTCTAGTGGTCATGGCCTCCTGTCAGTCAGACCTGGACCTTGATCCTGTTGTTTCTGCCTCAACAGAGACAGAAACCTGTCCACTATTGATTAATGCATCTGCTTGTAACTAACACACATTAACAAAGAGGAACTTTATGTTCCTACAGCAGAGTATACAACTAAATATGTATGTAAAGATGACACTCTTATTAAGTGGAGCAGACTGTTCTTTAGAACTAGGGCTAGCAGAGTAATACGTTTCTCTTCAGTAGGTCGGTTGGTCAATAAATAAATAAAAATAGTTCCCTGCTAGTTTTCTGTTAGTTCCCTGCTATTTTTCTGTTAGTTCCCTGCTATTTTTCTGTTAGTTCCCTGCTAGTTTTCTGTTAGTTCCCTGCTAGTTTTCTGTTAGTTCCCTGCTAGTTTCCCATTAGTTCCCTGCTAGTTTTCTGTTAGTTCCCTGCTAGTTTTCTGTTAGTTCCCTGCTAGTTTTCTGTTAGTTCCCTGCTAGTTTTCTGTTAGTTCCCTGCTAGTTTTCTGTTAGTTCCCTGCTAGTTTCCCATTAGTTCCCTGCTATTTTTCTGTTGATTCTGTGCCAGGTTCGTGCTTGTTCTCTCTGCTTGCTCCTCGTTTGTTGAGGCGGTTGTAGCTCACTGCTTGTCATTAGAAGTCAGTAACCAACCGTTACTAAACCTTTAAAATTCATTTAACGTTCTTACCGTTCTGCTCTGTGAGAGGTTTAATAAACGAGTCCCTGCAGCTGATCCGATCTGTGTGGTTCTGGAGTTCACAAAGTGTTCATGAGCAGAGTCAGACCTTGTTCCATCTGTCAGCAGGTTGAGGAATGTTACACTCCAGCTCTGAGACGACCTGAGAGTTTTATATCAAACACGTTGATGGATGATGTGACTCTAAACCGGATCGGTCTGAGACCAGAACCTGATATTAGATCAACACAGGGACCAACAGCTGAGTTTTCATTTAGTTCATTAAACTCGACCATCTAAACTATTAAGGTTACAAAACAGCATGAAGCTTAGTGTCAAACAGCATAAGGACAAGTGTAATATAACGTATAGGAATGACCACGCAGTCTTTAGGCTTTTCATCTTTTTCTATTTTTAATCTTAGCTTTAATTAGACTGACTGTTTTATTCTTGCACTGAAGATGTCTCCTAGCTACAACGACTAAAGATTCAGAGTCTAAGGACGGAGCTGAAGCTGGTATTCTCTCAACATTTGATCTGGTGAATTCTCCCTGAGAGCAGCTTGGATCAGCTGTGGGCTCTGATCCCCTTCAGCTGCAGCAATAAAATACTTCAGAAAAACTTCAGACACAAAACAGGATTTACAGATCAAAGCTTTAGACACCAACCTGAAGCTGCTCAACTCCGAGTCCTGAGTGCTCTCACTGCTGAGGAGGAGGAGGACCTTCATCACCGAACACATGAAGATACAGCAGGTCTGAGGTCAGCAGATCAGATGTTTTGACTGACATCAGGAACTGGTTCAGAACCAACAACAAAAGGACACGTAGAGACAGAAATGTAGAAGGGTTCAGTCCAACGGTCTGAGGATTCTGACTTCATCTTCCTGACAGCAGCGGACTGGACTCGGATCAGAACCAGATCCTCATGGCCTCAGTAAACCGCCCCTCTTCATCAGACCACCTGTTAGTCTTCATGGAACTCAAACTCTCTCTGGATTCTCACCGGATCAACGAAGACTAAATAAACTCCTGTCCTCCAAAAAGCTGCTCTAAACCTTTACATTAGGGATGTTCTGATACCACTTTTTTCAAAACCGATCCGATACCGATACTTAAAGCAGCACTCTGGAGGATTTCATCAGGAGAGCAGTTTTTGAATCTAGCGTCCAAAGGCTCCTCCTCAAAACATCTCGACACGCGCGTCCGGTCGCGTGTGCGCGCGTGCACGCGGCGCATATACTTCGGACATGAACTGTACCGCTCAGTGTGTAGGGTTTAATCACTCACAGTTCACAATCTTATTCCAACACTACGAGGGTCTGATGAGCCCTCTCTGTCCCTGCTGCTTCTGATATTAGCTCTGTTAGCAGAGAGCTGCTGCTGGACTCTGAAGCTGAACTTGACTCGGCCCTGGATGAACTTTCTGACCAAAATAAATGCGTAACCCTGTCAAGCCTTGCCATTCTGTGAGGTGAAAGGTTTAAAAATAAAAATAAACCCGTCTTTAGCTGGAGAATGGGTAGGTTTTTAGTAGAAATGAGCCGTGAGTCCTCAGTGAACGGCTGAGAACGCAGAGAAACACACGGAGCGTCCTGTACGACAGCGCCCCCTACTGGTACAGGTTTGGTCGATGCGCGTGCATGTTGAGAGAATGCAGACATTTGAATTTCATTGGCTGAAAAATGTCGGCGGCAAGAAATAATGGAAAGGGGTCTCTAGGAGGAAGGAGGGTCTTCATCAGAATGACAGATGTTGTGGAACTCAACCCATAGATCATAGTTTAGACCTGAAATATCATTTAGAACATTTAGAAAACTTTGAGACAGAGAAAAATGCTCCAGAGAGCCGCTTTAAATCTGAGTACTCGCCGATACCGAGTACCGATACCGATACTTCTACCACACAAAAAAATGCAACAAATTGGAATACAGGTTTTATTTTTTCTTCTCTGCTTTTTACAAAAAATAACTGAGTTAGATTAAAAAAAAATATATATATATATATATTCATAAAAATGATCACAAAACTAAAATATAAGGTGAAAAATAACCATTTTCTGTGATTTCACAGTGAAATTATTGCAGTTTTCCACATTTTAACCAAATAAAATGAACTATTTGGCACCATCTCCAGCTCTCAACCCACACTGTTCCTCTTTAGCTCTATAGCTCCCCCTAGTGTTCAATATAGGACACTACAACAGAAATCACAAGTCACAGACAGTAGTGATGTGACGTTCACGAACGAACCGAATCTTTTGAACGGCTCTTCACTGTGAACGAGGAGAACCGAGTCTTTGTAGAGAACCGTTCATTGTTTTGGGGGTGACTGTAAGCACTATGCACGCCTGCTTTGTATTCACTTTTTAATTTCATGGCGAAACAAACAAAAGCCTGTTAATGCAGGCAGGGGGTCTGAGGGTGAAAGGGAGGGGTGTGGAGAGGAGTTACTGTTGGGAAAGGGCTTGGGTGATGAATCGGTTGGAGGTGTGAATGGCTGTTTTTCAATAGGATGAGTTGAAACTTTCAAGATAACAAAAGAAGTCAAGCTGCCTTCATTGTCAAAGGTGCAGCTGTGCCAATGGGTGTGGCTGTCAGTTGTGAACAGACCACTGATCAGTGTTAGTTGGTGTTGATTAGGACACTGCTTATTCAGAATATTGAAAAAAAAAACCCCATAAAAGAGCCAGTCTTTTGAACGACTCTTTGAGGTGAACGGCTCCCTTCAAAGAGCCATAAGTCCCATCACTAACAGACAGTGAAGCCACTGGTATCGGGTAACTTTAACCGATACCAATACCAGTATCGGGCCGATACAGATACCAGTATCGGTATCCCTACTTTACATGATGTGTGGTCCTGATCAAAACCACCAACCTGTCAATCATCTGGTCCCCATTTATCCTCTACATTTATCTGATCATCAGGATTCTCCCCTTTTCAAAACCTACTTGTTGAAAAAACTAAATCTCACCTTTTATAAAGATTTATTTTTAGAAAATATCACAGATAGTATTCTTATTGAAAGTATCGTAAAATCTACAACCACATGTAAAATGAAACACTTTTTATTGGAATAGCTTGCCATACAATAATTAGTGACTAAATGTAAGCTTGTTCCTTATATGTACAGTATGTCCATACATACATAAATACTTATACATGTGTGTATTTATGTACACACATGTAGACTCCGTCTCTACCACTAGAGTGAAAGAACCACCAGCATTCAGAAGTGACCAAACCATCAGCCAGAAAGCAGAAGACAGGAGAAGTGGTCTGTGGTCGCCTCCTTTACTGGCCAGGTCCACCTGTTGCATCTGACCAACAGCTGATGGTCAGTCAGTGCTGCTTCCTGAGTGGACGCTTTGATTTCACATGTGGCAGGATGCTCCTGGTTTTATTGGCCACAGCTGTAGCTTTTGATTACTCACAGGCCAGTGGTGGTATAACGCCCTGTCAAGGGAGCCAGGCCCTCTGCAGAGGCAGCAGCTGGAGCGGTGCACCCTCAGGCTTGTGTCCTGCCCCCTGCTGGTGGATCTCCACTGTGTGGTTCAGACTCATGACTGGCTTTCTTTTCAAAATAAATCATTTATTTGAAACATCCTTGGTCCTGTCTCCTTTATGAACATCCACTCTGTCACATACACACACGTGTGATTGACCTGGAGTTACAGGGTGTTGTTTAAGTGTTCCCTTTAGTTTTTAGAGAGGTGTACATATATATATAAAGTAACGGAGGTATATTGTACTGTGGTAGTACTGAGGTACCTACGGTACTGATAGGAGTAACATGGTGGATCTCCAGCAGGGTTGGGTTCAGTCAACATCGTTTTGGACCTGGAGCGATACACCGAGTCCTGAGTAGCACGTCCTCACACGGTACCACCTTTGGTCTCTTTAGTGTGGAGAGCGCTCTATAAATAAAGGTTGATCATTTGAATGTAAATAGGACTGATTTGAAAAACAAAACTAGTTCCCTGTCATTATCATGACTGTTAATAAGAACCTGATGAAACTCATCCAGTGGATTCTCTAAGATCTAAAATGATGCATTTCAACTCATCCTGGTCTGAAGACTTAAATGATGAAGGTTAAAACTGATTAACATTAATATCAACATGAGACTGGAGTTCTAGTGAAGAATGCTTTAAAATCATTAGGAAAAGACCAGATAATCAGATTAAACCGTTAAAGTAAACTGACTTAGTCATGACTTCTAAACAAACACTGATTAAATTCATCTAAGAAAACCAGTCTGTTTTATTTGTTAATGGTAAAAATGAGTTGACGCTTCATCCTGCAGCGTTCTGGTCTCCTGTAAAGATCAGAGTCAGGACTAGAGCAGTCTGTTCTGACGGAGGTCAGAGGTCAGGTCGTGGTCTGGAGACGTCTCTAAACAAGGTGGTGATGTTAAAACGAAGACCGTACCCTCACCAAGGGACAGGCGGAGGATTCACCCAGAGTTACATGACCTTTGACCCACATGACTTTCTGGACGTTACACTACACTCCCGTTAGCTCCGTGCTACGTCCCCGTTAGCTCCGTGCTACGTCCCCGTTAGCTCCGTGCTACGTCCCCGTTAGCTCCGTGCTACGTCCCCGTTAGCTCCGTGCTACGTCCCCGTTAGCTCCGTGCTACGTCCCCGTTAGCTCCGTGCTGTTTAAGGTCTGAGATCTGGTTCTGAATCACCTGACCCAGAATGACCCTAGGGCCTGGGGAACCACCAGCTGGGTTTACAGATCAGGCATTTAGAACAACACCAAATCAACAGGTGGCCGTTTTACGTTACATTATATTTTGGCTCTAGTCTGCAAAAACAACAGGAATTCATCCACCAGAGAAAGTAGTCCCTCTGAAGCTCTGATTGGTCCGGTCACTCTGGGTAATTGTACTCATGTTTCAGTCAGCATCAGGAAGATCTTTAATTCTTTATTTTACAAAATGAAACAATGCTCAAAGAAAAAAAACAATAAAAACAAGAACAAAATAAACCGAGCTGCATTTACAAAAACCTTATCAAAAAGTCCCCGCCCCCCTCGGAGTCTCTGTGTCCCGTCTCAAACTGGACCTGAGCTACTTCTTGGCGTAGGTGATCTTCATAGCGCAGGTGGCCGTGATCCTGAAGCCCTGCAGGGCGTCTTTAGCCACGCCTGCCTGAGTGTCACTCTCAAACTCCACGAAGGAAATGTCGTGTTTCCCCGGGACGAGTCGCACCTCTTTAAAACCAGGAAACCTGCAAAACAACAGTAAAACGGTTAAAAGAAGGAAAAACTGTAAACGGTCATTAAAACTATCGACAAAACGGTGACTCTGGTGACGTGACAGATCAGGCAGCCATGTTTCTATCCAGTCATTTCCTGTGAGGGTCAGGGAGCTGGCGTCTCTCCAGAGGTCATAGGGCGAGAGGCGGGGACACTCTGGACATGTCTTTTCTTTTTGATGAACTCTTGTTTTGTTTCTGAGAAAAACTGAAAGAAAACTAAAACAAAATGTCTTCAAACAGTCGTTTGTGAACATTTTCTGAAGGGTTTGGATCCTGATAGGTTTTCTGTCAGAAAACAGCTTCAGGTCTGGGTTGACTTAGACTGGTCCAGGACTCTGGTTCTGACTGGTTTAAACTGGTCCAGGACTCTGGTTCTGACTGGTTTAAACAGGTTCAGGACTGGGTGGACTTAGACTGGTCCAGGACTCTGGTTCTGACTGGTTTAAACTGGTCCAGGACTCTGGTTCTGACTGGTTTAAACAGGTTCAGGACTGGGTGGACTTAGACTGGTCCAGACTCTGGTTCTGACTGGTTTAAACTGGTCCAGGACTCTGGTTCTGACTGGTTTAAACAGGTTCAGGTCTGGGTTGACTTAGACTGGTCCAGGACTCTGGTTCTGACTGGTTTAAACTGGTCCAGGACTCTGGTTCTGACTGGTTTAAACAGGTTCAGGTCTGGGTTGACTTAGACTGGTCCAGGACTCTGGGTTGACGAAAGGCCAATTCATCCTCTACGAGAAGAAAGAACTTTCCAGTTCGGCAGCGCTAACGGCTTGTTCTTGTGCACATCAGCCGAGCCGAACTTTTTTCGGCAGGAAGTCTGAGAACAACTGCTGTGATTGGTCAGAAAGGGAGGATGAGCGTGGTTAGTGCGGTTAGCGGTTTTCTCCGGCGCCTGCTGTGTTGCTTTGTGCGGACGGACCTGAAGGGTCACGGTCTGGATCGACCCGAGCTAGGAGGACCAGTGCGGACCATGAGGGTTTGTGCCCTGAGACCCGTATACCTCCACTCCTCACGTAGCGAGGACAGATTGTTTTAAACTGCACACACACACCTGATACGCACACCTGTATGACACGCTCGGGCTGGGCGATCAGACGAATGTATCGACCGTCGGCGATGGGCTCAGCCAATCGCCTCCCATTTTTCAAGAACGATTTATTCGTCCCACTCTAAATTAATTTCTTAATTATTAACGTTTGGTTGAAGTCAAAGGACGCAGCCCACGTAAAAATAATAAATAATGCTCTTTTTAAACTCCTCCCAGCTGCAGCAGCAGCTCCTTTTCCCTCCTCCTCCCCCGAGAGCTGGCGGAGCAGCGGTGTTTCCTCAGTCCGTAGTAGACAGACAGAGAACGGCAGCAGCTTGTGTTCAGAAAATAAATGTATCTAAATAATATCTATGGTGTGGTGGGGAGGAAACCATCAGAGACTGGCTTTGTTCCAGTTAAACCGTGTTTACGCGTCGGCTACCGGTGCTAGGAATATTTAGCGAGTCATAACACCGATCTGGTGTTCAGCTGTCTTCAGCTAAGTCTGATAAACGACAAAAACAACATGAAACTAAAACTGAAATACCAATAAAAACCCTTCAGTGAACGTCGCTTCCATCAAATAAACCTCCGCTGCAGTTTGAAGTCTTTTTGAGCGATTTTGGTGACGGAGCAGCAGCAGCTAGCTGCTAGCTCTGTGTTAGCTTAGTTAGCACACAGCAGAAGGTAAACACTCGATGTCGGAGCTCTTTGCTGCCACTAGACGTCTGTTTAAAGCCAAAGTAGCCCCAAACAGGCCACGCTGTGTTTTTTACAACTATTTCCTCAATTTTGGTACTTCTGAGTTCTAATTTGGTAAATCCATTAGTGTGTGTTTACATAGCTCCGCCCACAAATATGTCAACATGTCACCTGCGCCAATAAATCGTCCATCGTCGATTTTTGGACTGACGATGGACGATTGGACAAAAGTTACACATCGCCCAACCCTATGACACGTTGCTGAAATAGTTTGACAACTGAGTTATCGTGGAGCATGAATGCTCTCTGCCGAAACAAACTTTTTTCTTGTTTTTGGCGCTCCCCAGCGAGAACACATTTATTTCTTCTCATGGAGTATGAACAGGCCTTTAGACTGGTTCAGGACTCTGGTTCTGACTGGTTTAAACAGGTTCAGGTCTTGGTCTCTGGGTTCTGGAGCGGAGGCTGGACTCACTGGTTGAAGAGCATGGAGAGCATCATCTCATTGGTCTCCTCAGGAAGGTTGGTTAGGAACAGGATGTGGTTTGGAGGATTGTCTGGGACCTGAAAAGAAAACACAAGACCCAAAAGAATCAGAACCAGACCAGAATGGGACCGGTCCATTTAGGAGGCACACAGACTTGTGAGGTTTGGGTCTTCTTACCTGTGCTGCAGGTGTCTGGACAGGTAGAGCTGAAACCTGCAGGGAAACAGATTATTAAACAGTGTTGGTTTGCTCTGGTCTGGTTCTAGTCACCAGGACTTGGACACACCTGATCCAGGTAATCAACAGCAGGAACAACAAAGATAGTTGGAAAACAAGCAGGACTGTGGCTCTCTAGGACCACGGTTCAGTACCCCTGCTTTAGACAGTAAAAACTACAGGGCTCTAAACTGACTTTAAAGTGATAATATGACATTTTGTTTGTTTTTAGCTCCCCCTAGTGTCCATATTAAGTCACTGCTGTTAAAACGTTAGCATAGTTTCTGCTCAGAAAGCCCTAAATCTCCCTGTTAAACGTCTCCTCAGCCTTCACTGCTTTCTACTGGAGCGGTTCATCACTCATTCAGAGAAATCAGCTGTTCAAGCAGGGAGAGATGGGAAAAATCAGGAATCAGGAGCTAAAAACACTCCGGAGCTAGCATAACAGCTAGCCACATTGGGTTAGCCTAACCCTCTGAGATACGGGACTTTGTGAGACTTCAGGGCACCGGACCAGAGACTCAGAAGTTACAGACGTGGTATTCTGGATCCAAGCAGCAGATGGAGCTGAGGGACTTTATGAACCTGTAAAGGGTTAGATTAGATCAGACTGGATCAGATTAGATCAGACTGGATCAGATGAGATCAGACTGGATCAGATTAGATCAGACTGGATCAGACTGGATCAGATTAGATCAGACTGGATCAGATTAGATCAGACTGGATCAGATTAGATCAGACTGGATCAGATTAGATCAGACTGGATCAGATTAGATCAGACTGGATCAGATTAGCTCAGACTGGATCAGATTAGATCAGACTGGATCAGATTAGATCAGACTGGATCAGATTAGATCAGACTGGATCAGATTAGATCAGACTGGATCAGACTGGATTAGATTAGATCAGACTGGATCAGATTAGATCAGACTGGATCAGACTGGATCAGATTAGCTCAGACTGGATCAGATTAGCTCAGACTGGGTCAGATTAGCTCAGACTGGGTCAGATTAGATCAGACTGGGTCAGATTAGATCAGACTGGATCAGATTAGATCAGACTGGATCAGATTAGATCAGACTGGATCAGATTAGCTCAGACTGGGTCAGATTAGCTCAGACTGGGTCAGATTAGATCAGACTGGGTCAGATTAGCTCAGACTGGGTCAGATTAGATCAGACTGGGTCAGATTAGATCAGACTGGATCAGATTAGATCAGACTGGATCAGATTAGATCAGACTGGATCAGATTAGATCAGACTGGATCAAGGAGGAGCTTTAAAATAGGAACAAGTTACATAGTGTGACTTTAAATAAGTGCAGGGGACACGTCCCCCTGCACCCCCTAAATTACATCCATATCTTCCACCAGGCACCGCTGGACGCGCCTTGGAATGGCTCACAACACCACCAGGCCAGTGGTGTCCTACTGGAAACCAGTGGCCAGCGCTGTGCTGAGATGGCGGTGGTAACTGTGAGCGGTCGGTCTGGTCACTGGACTTTTAACTTATTGTGCTGGACTGGTGGTCCGGTCGAGCAGGTCGTTTTAATTTACACTTCCTGTTGCAGCGGGGCTCAGATAAAGAGCGCTCTAAAAGGTGACCCCGGTGCGGCCATCAGCTGTCTGTTAAGTCGCTGCTTCACGTGTAGATCACCTGATCACTTCCTGAAAGTTGTCCTCCATCAGCAGGTGAATGACTGATGGAAAAACGCTCTACAAATGTGAGACACTACATTTACATGACTAGAAATAAACTTCTCACAGGAAGCCTTTATGGTTCTGATACTGTTCCTCGTGTTTTTATAACGTACTAAATGTCTGTACGATGAGAGCGCGTGACAGCGAAGACAAATTCATTGGTTGTAGCCAATAAAGCTGACTGATTCAATCCAACACAGAGGGGTTTTAAGGTGCACTTTTTACTTTTTGCACTCAAGTACTTTTTAGAACCTGTACTTAAGTAAATAAACTCAGCCAGTACTTTTGCCATCTCTGTTTGTAGGACCGGAGAGATCTGGGCCTCAAGGTGGTCAAGCAGAGAAACAGTGTTGACCTGTAGCAGAATGTTCTGTGGTGGACCCAGAGCCCGACTCTGGACCAGGTCAGACAGGGTACTCACTGCTAACGGTTTCTTGGAGGCATTAGCTGCCTGCTCCTGGGCCTTCTTCTTCTTCTCCTTCTTCTTTTCCTTGTCGCCATACGTTCCCTTCATCTTGGCGATGACCTCAGAGTCGTTCTTTGCGTACTGTATCCTCTGAAAGACAACCAGACCCGGGTTAGACCTGCAGGGGGGCGGAGCCTGGCTGAGCGGGGCAGCGGCGTACCATGGGCTTGTTGTAGAAGGGGAAGCCCTGAAGCTGCCTCAGAGCGTTGGTGGCGGCAGCGAGCTCTTTGAAGATGACGAAGGCCTGACCCCTCATCCTCTCAGTCTTCATGGCCACGATGTCGACGATCTGACCGAACTGAGAGAAGAGAGCGTAGAGCGAACGCTTCAGCTCTGCAGGAGGAGGGAGGGTCAAAGGTTACCAACAAGCCAGAACCTGGATCAGAGTCCCAGCTCCATCACTGGATGGGTGGTCTGCATCAGTGACAGAATACTGGACTAATAAATACTACCAGACAGAATACTGGACTAATAAATACCACCAGACAGAATACTGGACTAATAAATACCACCAGACAGAATACTGGACTAATAAATACTACCAGACAGAATACTGGACTAATAAATACTACCAGACAGAATACTGGACTAATAAATACCACCAGACAGAATACTGGACTAATAAATACTACCAGACAGAATACTGGACTAATAAATACCACCAGACAGAATACTGGACTAATAAATACTACCAGACAGAATACTGGACTAATAAATACTACCAGACAGAATACTGGACTAATAAATACCACCAGACAGAATACTGGACTAATAAATACCACCAGACAGAATACTGGACTAATAAATACCAGACAGAATACTGGACTAATAAATACTACCAGACTGAATACTGGACTAATAAATACCACCAGACAGAATACTGGACTAATAAATACTACCAGACAGAATACTGGACTAATAAATACTACCAGACAGAATACTGGACTAATAAATACTAGACAGAATACTGGACTAATAAATACTACCAGACAGAATACTGGACTAATAAATACTACCAGACAGAATACTGGACTAATAAATACTACCAGACAGAATACTGGACTAATAAATACTACCAGACAGAATACTGGACTAATAAATACTACCAGACAGAATACTGGACTAATAAATACCACCAGACAGAATACTGGACTAATAAATAC
>SSNR01000101.1:969338-993863 GCA_006937965.1 Callopanchax toddi | reverse complement strand
CGGGCTCTGGTCTGGATCCAGCCGGGTTCTGGTCTGGGTTCTGGTCTGGATCCAGCTGGGTTCTGGTCTGGGTTCTGGTCTGGATCCAGCCGGGCTCTGGTCTGGATCCAGCTGGGTTCTGGTCTGGGCTCTGGTCTGGATCCAGCCGGGCTCTGGTCTGGATCCAGCTGGGTTCTGGTCTGGGCTCTGGTCTGGATCCAGCCGGGCTCTGGTCTGGATCCAGCCGGGTTCTGGTCTGGGTTCTGGTCTGGATCCAGCTGGGTTCTGGTCTGGGTTCTGGTCTGGATCCAGCCGGGCTCTGGTCTGGATCCAGCTGGGTTCTGGTCTGGGTTCTGGTCTGGATCCAGCCGGGCTCTGGTCTGGATCCAGCTGGGTTCTGGTCTGGGTTAAGCGTTCCTCTTAATCTGGGTTCTAATTAGATTAAATGCTTTTCTCTGTTTTTAATCTCTGAAAACCAAACAGCTGATCAACTGGAGGCTTCCTCAACCTGATAACTGGAATTGACCAATCAGCTCCCTGATTCGTGTCCTTTACCAGCATCGATCGCTGTTCGGATTTTGTCCTGATAGTTTTATCTTTGTCTGATAAATTGTTCAACAACAAGATTAAAGTAGAGAACAAACATTCTGAAGTCACCACCTTCCCAGGGTATAAAGTTTAAAAACCTGATTTATTCCCAGATCCAGTGAATGTAGAGGTTCTAAACATGAATTAAACGGTTTTATAAATATATGAATCCATGTTTTCTAAATCTATATATTTTGGTGACGATGCTCTAAATCAGAACAAAGGAACTTGTGACCTGAACCAATCAGATTCAAGGTGCTGAGTGACTCAGCGGACTAAACATTAACGAGGTCGTTTATTAAATCTAAAGGAGAATAAAGCAGATGATTTAATCCAAACAATCTCTCTGCTTTATTCTGCACCGTCATTTAAATAACTCTTATCTACCAAGCAGTCTATTATTAGTAGGATTTAACCCTTTAATGCCAGGTTGATTACTTCATATCCTTTTTGTTATTCTATAAAACCCTGTGAGAACGCCTCAGCTGCCTGCCTGGCTCAGGTCCAGAGCCTCGGAGTAGTACTGGACAGTACCCTGTCCTTCCAGGGTCCAGAGCCTCGGAGTAGTACTGGACAGTACCCTGTCCTTTCAGGGTCCAGAGCCTCGGAGTAGTACTGGACAGTACCCTGTCCTTTCAGGGTCCAGAGCCTCGGAGTAGTACTGGACAGTACCCTGTCCTTTCAGGGTCCAGAGCCTCGGAGTAGTACTGGACAGTACCCTGTCCTTTCAGGGTCCAGAGCCTCGGAGTAGTACTGGACAGTACCCTGTCCTTTCAGGGTCCAGAGCCTCGGAGTAGTACTGGACAGTACCCTGTCCTTCCAGGGTCCAGAGCCTCGGAGTAGTACTGGACAGTACCCTGTCCTTTCAGGGTCATATTAGTTCACTCACCCAGTCCACCTACTATCATCTCCACAACATGAATCGCCTGCGCCCTTCGCTTACTGATCATACCGCCGCCATCTTAGTGAATAGTTTGGTCACCTGTTGACTAGACTATTGTAACTCACTTCTCTTCGGCCCACCTCAGAAATCTCTCTAAACTCCAGCTGGTGTCACTATGAAAACCCCTTTTGCCTCTCACATCACTGTTCCTCTACAGCTGCACTGGCTGCCAATCAAATCCAGGATCACTTATAAACTACTTCTGCTCACTTTTAAAGGCCAAGTCATCCTCCATGAGGAGCTCCGAGAACGAGAAAAATTCAATTTCAGCAGCAGGGATCGTTCATACTCCCCGAGAACTCAGCTACCGAACTTGTGTGTGTGTGTGTGTGTGTGTGTGTGTGTGTGTGTGTGTGTGTGTGTGTGTGTGTGTGTGTGTGTGTGTGTGTGTTAGTTAAAGATCCCTCCTCGGGTCAGGAGGCATTCAGGTCTGGATTGACTCGCGGCCCACACTGGTCCCGGACCTGAATGTCTCCTCAGGTCCGTCCGCACTGGAGAAAAGTTAGACCAACGTACAACGCTAACCTCTACCCGCACTAACCACGCCCACTCCCTTTCTGACCAATCACAGCGGTTGTTCTCGGACACCGTGCTGAAAAAGTTCAGCTCAGCTGACGTGCACAAGAACAAGATGTTAGCGCTGCAGAACTGGGTCTGGAGAACTAAATGACATCATTGTTGTTGATAAAGTTTAAGTTAACATTACACCAAAGAGAAGGACTGAGTATTTCTGTAAACGGTGTAAAGTTATGGAGACAGATGATTTAAAGTCAGTGATTATACTGTAGTAAAACTGAGTTTAAGAGTTAGAACAGGAATGTGGTGGAAACTGGTTTTAATGGATTTTGTTTTGTTAAGAGACAGACCTGACCCGGACCAGAACCTGACCTGACCCGGACCAGAGCCTGACCTGACCCGGACCAGAGCCTGACCTGACCCGGACCAGGTCCTGACCTGACGTCACGTGACTAGCATGTGACGTGGACTAGTTGAGCCGTGTCACAGCTTCTTAAAGGGACACGGAGATCCGGAACATACTCACTTCTTTTAATAAAAACCAACTCAAACATATGGTTAAGGGTAAAATGACATCGATTAGAGTTATAAGATTTGATATTTGATTATTTTTGATCAATGGCCCAGGCCTACTCTGATGATCTGACTACAGCTGTTGGTTTCACTCCTGGACCGTCGCTGCTCTCAGTTGTCACTGGAGAGTTTAGTATTTCCCCCCCGCTCCGAGACGCGTCGGTGTGACCATGAAGGTTTCTG
Organism: Callopanchax toddi; assembly: GCA_006937965.1. NCBI lineage: Eukaryota > Metazoa > Chordata > Actinopteri > Cyprinodontiformes > Nothobranchiidae > Callopanchax > Callopanchax toddi. Next base: position 991,081 of record SSNR01000101.1, on the reverse strand, counting down.
TTGTAGTGCCTCTGGTTTAACGTGTGTCTGCTGAGCCTCATGGAGACCTTCAGCGTCTGCACCTGCTCCTACAGGTCGTAGCAGAATCCCCGTTCTATAGGATCGGTTTTGGTTCCACCTTTGGGGAATTAGGTCTCATGTGACCAGTTTCACTCTAGAGCTCTGAGTGCTTTACATTGTTTTAACATGTATTTAAAATGAGCCTTAATTCTGGAGGCAGCTTTTATTTAGCCGTGGGGATCAGTTACACGTAGAGGAAACCCTGGAATGAAGGTTTAACATCTCAGGAAACTGTGAGTTAAACCCTTTAGAGGCGTTCCAGTGTGAAGCTCATCAGTTCCCTGGCTGAGACGTGACTTTATTTGTTGGATAAGCTTCATGTTTGTCCTGAAGGTGAGACAGACGTTGAGCTGTTCGTCTCTTCCAGGGAGAAGGACCTGTCTGCAAAGTGCATCATCAGGATGGAAGGAACCAAAACGTCCATCACCAACCTGAAGGTTTGTTTGTTCCTGGAGGAGCAGGAGACGGACTCCCAGCCCAGTTCTGACCATGTCTCCTGTGTTTAGATCCCAGAGAGCATCGTAGGAGATTCCATGAGGGAGCGAATCAGAACCTTCACGTATGACTTCTCCTACGATTCAATGGACGGTGTCGGCTCCACGTTCGTCTCGCAGGAGAAGGTAACGGCTGGTTTTCCTGTCTCTCGTTACGTTGCTCCTCTGGCTGAACCTTTTCCTTGATGCTCTTCAGGTTTTCAGAGATCTGGGCTCAGATGTGCTGAAGGCGGCGTTTGAGGGCTACAACGCCTGCGTGTTCGCTTACGGGCAGACCGGCTCGGGGAAATCCTACACCATGATGGGAATTCCAGTAAGACCATAAATATTTAAAGTGATAATATGCAGTTTTGCTTGTTTTGGGCTCCCTCTGGTGCCCGTTTTAAATCACTGCATTACACTAGTTAGCATATTGTTTCAGCTTCTAAACGCCTAAATCTACCTGTTGAAACGTCTCCTCAGCCTTCATAGCTTTCTACAGGAGCGGTTATTTACTCCTTCAAAGAAATCAGCTGTGTTCAAGCAGGGAGAGATGGGAAAAATCAGGAATCATGAGCTAAAAACACTCCAGAGCTAGCATAACAGCTAGCCACACTGGGTTAGCCTAACCCTCGTGAGACACGTGACTTCCTGGGTACCGTGACGACGACGGAGATCTTGCAATCGTGGTATTCTGGATCTAACCACCAGATGGGGCTAAGTGACTTTTCATTAACTCTGTAAAGAGTCAGATTAGCACAGACTGGCTCAAGGAGAAGATTTAACATATGAAAAAGTTGCATATTATCACTTTAACTTCCCTCCCAGATGATCTAATCCATAACGGCATGTCCATCCCGTCTCTCAGGCGCCGCCGTTCGATAAGCTCATTGATCCGTCTGAAGGTTCCCGACTGTCTGTAGAGGAGTCTGGACAGACGAGGCTCCCTGACTAGAAATCAGCCTGAAACGGACTCATCTGATTGGTCAACATCTGTGTTTACATGATGCTCCGCCATCGTTAGAACATTTACCTGGAAGTAAAACTTTAAAGTTCAGGAAGTCTCTGTGTAAATATTTATTATTACTGCCGTCCATTGAGCAGGAGAGTAAACCTCAGGGACTTCCTGCCCTGTGGCGTGTTATATCACCACCATTTTATTTCCCTGATGTAGGTTTTTAGTGATGACTCGGCACTCTGCGACCACACCAGGATTCAGCTCTGACTAAAACACGAGCTGAATTAAAGTCATCGCCTTGATTTCAAAGGCAGAAAATAGTTGGGTTCCAGGATCATTGAGGTTGCCCTGGTAACCGTGTCTGTGTGAGACGTAACCTGACCCTCTGCTGGAAGCAGCCTTAGCCAATCAGAGAGCTGGATTTTTCCTCTGTCAGAGAGGAGAGACGATGCTGTGTGGAACTAGAAGGTGGATTAAAACCATTCTTTAATGTGAGAAGCAGGAGGTGGATCAGGTAAAAGGGTGGCGTTGCCGTGGAGACGGGTGGGAAACGGTGGAGATGCTGACTTCAGATTTCCGTCTCTTTCCAGGGAGATGCAGGCTTGATTCCGAGGATCTGTGAGGGTCTGTTCAGTCGGATCTCTGAGGCCACTCGATGGGACGAAGCTTCGTTTCGTACCGAAGTCAGGTGAGTTCTAATGAACCTGGAGCGTTCTCACTAGAACACTAGAAAACCGAAACACTGAAATAAATGATTAGAACCACAGCATTTATGGCTACGATGTGTTCTAACCTCACTAAAACCAAGGCACTATAAACCAATTAGAAAACGGAGAGAGGAGGGAAAAGACTGTGTGTCTGGAGATGTGACGGCAGCAGCCCCGACAGGGAGAACAAACAAAAACCTCTCCGGTTCTGGTCTGACTCGGGTCCAGTCGGGGCTGGAAAACGTCATGGCAGCTCAGCGTGATGTTTGGTTTCTGTCCGGGAGGACTGAGGGCTGTAAGCTGTGTCACACACGTGTACGCCACCTGTCACTCGGAGCCGCTCAGCGCTCTGCAGCGGGAGGAGAAAGGAGCCGCGGTGCGGTCCGGTCCGGCTCAGAATCACGAGCAGAGACGGTGAAGTCGGTCCACACTGCAGACGTGCTGCTCTGATCCTCGTCTCTGCGCTGTTTGCTTGTGACATCACACGTTTCGGCCGTGTAATTTCGGTAATTTGGGCGTTTCGGACGAAAACCCAAGATGCACTTTTGCATTTTTGTAAATTTCTGTGCATCCCTAGTTCAGATGTAGATCCTCAGACCCGCCTCCTGCATGTTCTTCAGACATGATGACTTACCAGGAGTCACGTGACTTCCTGTAATCAGCGACGCTCCTACAGAGCACCTGGATCCGGGCCGTCTAAGGATCCTGTTTAATCCGGTCTCCGTCTTGTTTTCAGCTACCTGGAGATCTACAACGAGAGAGTGAGAGACCTGCTGAGGAGGAAGTCCTCTCATACCTACAACCTGAGAGTCAGGGAGCATCCTAAAGACGGGCCCTACGTAGAAGGTAGACCCCAGAGCGGGAACTAGCCCCGGTTCCTCTGGATTCAATAGTTTTATAGGATCTGAAACTAAAACATGAAGTCAAACCATGACCTTCACATACAAACAGGAAGTACCTTCAGTGCTGTCTGCTTCAAAATAAAAGTACCCAGTTTGTTTCACAGCAGGACCAAATCCTGTCTTCCTCTCAGATCTGTCCAAACACCTGGTGCAGAACTACAGCGACGTGGAGGAGCTGATGGAGGCAGGAAACATCAACCGGACAACCGCCAGCACCGCCATGAACGACGTCAGCAGCCGCTCGCACGCCATCTTCACAGTCAACTTCACACAGGTGGGTCTGAGGGGAGGGACGGGTCCCTCTGGTGTCTCGTCTGGTTCTCTGATCCTCGTCCTGGTTTCAGGCTAAGTTTGATGCGGAGATGCCGTGTGAGACGGTCAGTAAGATCCACCTGGTGGACCTGGCAGGCAGCGAGCGTGCAGACGCCACCGGAGCCTCTGGCGTCCGTCTGAAGGAAGGAGGAAACATCAACAAGTCTCTGGTCACGCTAGGAAACGTCATCTCTGCTCTGGGTGAGCAGCAGGAAGAGGACCTGGTTCATGGGTCAGGTCCGGTTTCTTCTGACCCGTCTGTCTCTGTCTCCATCCAGCTGACGCTACACAGGACGGCGTGAACACCAACCTGAAGAAGAAGTCTGTGTTCGTCCCCTACAGGGACTCTGTGCTGACGTGGCTGCTGAAGGACAGCCTGGGAGGGAACTCTAAGACCATCATGATCGCCAGTGAGCTCCGACGCTTCAGGGTCCTCTCAGACCGCCGCAGGTCCTTAGATCAACCCAACTATCCTCTCTGTTGCAGCGGTGTCTCCCGCCGACGTGAACTACAGCGAGACGCTCAGCACGCTTCGCTACGCCAACAGAGCCAAGGACATCATCAACAAGCCCACCATCAACGAGGACGCCAACGTCAGGCTGATCCGGGAGCTGAGGGCGGAGATCGCCAGGCTGAAGGCTCTGCTGGTTCAGGGTAACCAGGTAGAGCTAAACACCACACCTAGACTGCCTGTCTGACCCGGTTACAGAAACACAGCTAGTCCTGAAGGTTTAGGGGGTCCTCGGGTCCTCATCCAGGTCACTGGGTCTTAACAGGCTTCTTCAGAACCAGGAGACTGATGAGGAGGAGCCAGAGTCACAAACATCTAAAAAATCCAGGAGCACCAGGTACTGACCAGAACCCCTGACCCGGTCTAGACCTTCCTACATGGTTCTGGATCATCACAGCTCCAGACTAGGGTTGGGCGATGTGTAACTTTTATCCAATCGTCCATCGTCAGTCCAGAAATCAACGATGGGCGATTTATTGGCGCAGGTGACATGTTGACATATTTGTGGGCGGAGCTATGTAAACACACACTAATGGATTTGCCCAATTAGAACTCAGAAGTACCAAAATTGAGGAAATAGTTGTAAAAAACACAGTGTCGCCTGTTTGGGGTTACTTTGGCTTTAAACAGACGTCTAGTGGCAGCAAAGAGCTCCGACATCGAGTGTTTACCTTCTGCTGTGTGCTAACTAAGCTAACACAGAGCTAGCAGCTAGCTGCTGCTGCTCCGTCACCAAAATCGCTCAAAAAGACTTCAAACTGCAGCGGAGATTTATTTGATGGAAGCGACGTTCACTGAAGGGGTTTTTATTCATATTTCAGTTTTAGTTTCATGTTGTTTTTGTCGTTTATCAGACTTAGCTGAAGACAGTTGAACACCAGATCGGTGTTATGACTCGCTAAATATTCCTAGCACCGGTAGCCGACGCGTAAACACGGTTTAACTGGAACAAAGCCAGTCTCTGATGGTTTCCTCCCCACCACACCATAGATATTATTTAGATACATTTATTTTCTGAACACAAGCTGCTGCCGTTCTCTGTCTGTCTGCTACGGACTGAGGAAACACCGCTGCTCCGCCAGCTCTCGGGGGAGGAGGAGGGAAAAGGAGCTGCTGCTGCAGCTGGGAGGAGTTTAAAAAGAGCATTATTTATTATTTTTACGTGGGCTGCGTGCTTTGACTTCAACCAAACGTTGTTCATAATTAAGAAATTAATTTAGAGTGGGACGAATAAATCGTTGTTGAAAAACGGGAGGCGATTGGCTGAGCCCATCGCCGACGGTCGATACATTGGTCTGATGGCCCAGCCCTAGTCCAGAGCCTAGAGAGTCAGAAGACCTGTAGATCTAGGACTACGTCAGCTGATCACGGGAAAGTCTGGACCAGGACCCAGGGCTCTGAACCGGACATGAAGAGGACAGGAGGATATAAAAGATGAGACTTCAGACATGGTGACCTGATGACCCGGTGACCTCCTGACCCGGTGACCTCTAACATTTATCCACTGCAGATTTTTGACCTTCACTCAGGCTGTTAAACCCAGTTGTGAAACTGCGAAGGGCAGTTTGTGCGTTGACCTTTGACCCTTGTGGTTTCCAGATTGCTCTGCTGGACTCGCCCACAGCTCTGAGTATGGAGGAGAAGCTCCACCAGAACGAAGCCAGAGTAAGTTTCTGTTTGTGTAGCGGAGCCCCGTGACCCTCCTGATCTCCTGGTCCAGTGTTCTGAAGGTCTGATTGTGTTCCAGGTCCTGGAGCTGACCAAGGAGTGGACCAACAAGTGGAACGAGACTCAGAACATCCTGAAGGTCACACCTGGACGGTTTGATGGTTCATTCCTCCTCGGTTATCTTTGAACACTTCCTGTTTGTGTTTGTTGTTCAGGAAGAGACTCTGGCTCTGAGGAAGGAAGGCATCGGCGTGGTGCTGGACTCAGAGCTGCCTCACCTCATCGGCATCGACGACGACCTCCTCAGCACCGGCATCATCCTGTACCACCTGAAGGTAGGCCAGGTTCTAGTTGGGTTCTGGATCATGTGGTTGGAGGATCATTTGAAGAACAGATTTCCGTATTTTGGATAAAACCAGTTTAGTTTATGACCTGCAGCCTGTAAGGTCCCTTTTCCTCCTGGTTCTGGTCCTCCTGACCCTGAAGGCGATATCATGAACCTTAAATCATCTGAGTCCTGTAGCTGAGAACGTGTCTGGTTTTCCTTCAGGAGGGACGGACGTACGTGGGACGAGAGGACGCTTCCAGTGAGCAGGACATCAGTGAGTTGTTTTCTTAAAGTTTGACTCACCAGTGCAATTCAGATCCATGTCTAGACCTGAATCCACTAGTCTCTCAGCAGACTGGAGGAGTAAAAGCATCCTGGTGGTTCTGATTGTGAAACCGGACCTGGTTTGTGTTTCTGCAGTTCTGCATGGTCTTGACCTGGAGAGCGAGCACTGTGTGTTTGAGAACCAGAATGGGACGGTGACCCTGGTGCCGCTCAGCGGGGCTCAGTGCTCCGTTAACGGGGTTCAGGTGGTGACTTCCTCCCAGCTCAATCAAGGTGAGAACTCACATTAGGAACCTTGTCCTGATGTTGAACATCTCCAGTTGTACCTCGGATTGACCGGTGGATGGTTCTGGGTTTTAGAAACGGGACTCTTCGTGTTGATGTTTCATCTGAGTCACTGCTGAACGTGACTAGCCTCAGACGGTTCTAAAGGAGGAGAAATGTTTGTCAGACACTTTTATCCAAAGAGACTTACAGATGATATTGTAACCAAGACGTTACCATCGAGGCTAACAAACCACTAACCCTGACATTAACCTAAACTAACTACTAGATGGTCTAACTGGTCTCTGAGGTGACCATGAGGGAGAAGAACTCAGGATAGAGTGAAGTTCATGAAGAGAGTCCAGAGGAGCAGTGAAGGTAGGAGCTGGTCTAGGAGACGTTCTCTGAAGAGCTGGGTCTTCAGGAGGTTCTTGAAGATGGACCCTGTTCTGGTAGCTTGGTAGGTCATTCCTCCACATGAGAAGAGTCTGGACTGTCCCAGTCTGGACTGTCCCAGCGTGGTGTAGCTCTGCTAGCTGATGATCCTCTGACGACCGCAGTGACCGAGCCGTGACGTCAGCCTTAGCCAGAGGATTCCAGTAGGTGGCGCCGTTCCTTCAGGACCCTGTATGCTAGTGGTAGAGACTTGGATTGATGCAGCAGCTAAAGGTAGCCAGTGGAGCTCCATGACCAGAGGGGGGACATGTGCTCTTTTAGGCTGACTGAAGACCAATCTGAACCATCTGTAGAGGTTTACCAGTCCAGACTGGAGACCAGTTAGAAGGACATTTCAGTGGTCAAGGAGGGAGAGGACCATAGACTGGACCAGGAGCTGGTGGTGGACTGGGTCAGGTGGTCTGGTCTTTAGGATGTTGAACAAAGAGAAGCGACCTGATCTTTAAAGGTTAAAGGTCAGCTGGTCGTCAGGTCTCAGCTGTCTCTGATGGACCAGAGACAGGGACTCAGTCTGGACTGAGGTCTTGTGTTGATGGTTGGTTTGACTGGGAGGACAAGCAGTTCAGTTTTAGAGGTGGAGTTGGAGATGATGGACTTTCATCTCCATCTATCAGAGACAGTCTGAGACTCACTCTGAGACTGTGAGGTCATCAGGTGGACTGATGGGTAGAGCTGGGTCTGGTCTGAGACTGTGAGGTCATCAGGTGGACTGACAGGTAGAGCTGGGTCTGGTCTGAGACTGTGAGGTCATCAGGTGGACTGACGGGTAGAGCTGGGTCTGGTCTGAGACTGTGAGGTCATCAGGTGGACTGACGGGTAGAGCTGGGTCTGGTCTGAGACTGTGAGGTCATCAGGTGGACTGACGGGTAGAGCTGGGTGTCGCCAGCATAGCAGTGGTAATGGACACATCGCACTGTAAACAAACTGCGATCTGTACGGACTTCAAGTTGACTCTGACGTTTCCCACAGTTCAGCCATAAAGTAGTTGACCCGTCTTCCTGTCCCTCTGGTCCAGGTGCTGTTATTCTGCTGGGCAGGACCAACATGTTCCGCTTCAACCATCCGAAAGAAGCGGCCAAGCTGAGGGAGAAACGAAAGGTGAGTCCGTTGGGTTCTGGACCTTCTGAAGTTCTCAGTCTGAGTGAGTAAGAGACATTCATGTCTCCTCAGAGCGGCCTCCTGTCCACGTTCAGCCTGTCCATGACCGATCTGTCCAAGTCCTGTGAAAACCTCTCCACCGTGATGCTCTACAATCCAGGGTGAGTCCAGATCAACATCTGCTGCATGGGATGAGATGCTCAAGTCTGAGTCCCACATAAAACATCAGCGCTGCTCCGCGTAGCGCCCGAGCCGTGATTTAGAATAAAAACCATTGTAATCAGATAAAGTAGTCCCCTAGATTCACCACGTCACGCCCCAGATGTGCTGGTCCGCTCCACGGCTCTAAAGATACGTGACGGTTCAGTTTCTGATCCGAGGAGCGGCTGAGACGCGTGTCGTGACACTGTGGAGAACTTTATGATGTAGAAATGACCACAATACGCTGAACCGCTACTGGTACAGCAAACATAAACCACCACCACCAGTACACGGAGAGGAGCGCTTCGTTGTGGAGTATTTCTGTATTTGAGCTTTTAGAAACAGACTCTTCCATTAAACAGCTGACTGACCCGTTGATGAAGAATTAAAGATAATCCCACAAAACACCACGCTGGTTCTGACCAGCTACAGACCAAAAGAGGAGCTTCAGACTTCCTGTTCTCACTTCCTGTGAGATATTGTGACTATCGCCTGATTTTGCAAGCTGTGTTCAACGGCGCTCTGCTTCTGGAGACTAGAAGACTCGTCAAAGACGCTCTACCACGGAGCGGCGCTCACGTCTCCTGTGGGGCCCAGGCTTCAGCCTCAAAGCGCACATCCAGGTCCAAAACCTGGTTCTCAAGGAGCGTTCCAAGTCGAGTCCTAAAGTAACAACCTCACCGCAGACGCAGCCGAGGTTCATCTTTATGTCTCACCCTCACACAACGCCAGGCGGTGGGACCAGTCTGAAACCCAGGAGTCCTCTAGAGCAGGGACCAAAACCATCTCCATGTTTTATTAAGACCAAAGAGGGACGGGGTCACGTTACGGAGACCACCACATTTAACAACTTTACATCATCACAAAATCCTAACAGGTCGTTAGAGTGATGGACCAGAGCCATTATTATTATTATTATTATTATTATCATTATTATAGAGCCGTCCACAGGAACAGGAAGTGAGCTAGCTTTAGCCTCACATTAGCTCACTTTCACATGAAAATGCATCAGTAGGAAGATGTTCAGACGCCTGTAGAGGACATGAACCATGAACTGAACTCGACTGGTAAAAAACCACTTCACTAAAAACTGTTTAAATAACGAGTTTAGCTCATTTACCGTAATTATCATTATTTATTCAAAACAGTTCATTTTTTCTAATTGACCGTTATTGCTCTGAATAAATAACAAATGCAGAAGGAAATAAAATATTGTTGATTTGGAATTAGAGTTCGTCACAGGCGACTTCCTGTGAAAAAACCACAGAAGAGGCATCCTGAGTGAGTGCGACTAGACTTTACTCTAGAATCATGTAGTAAAACCCCAGGTTTTATAACACTATACCAGTATGAAATATACTGTTATAGAAGCATTGTACTAAGGTACATACAGGTACTTTGGTACTGAGGAGGTATTTACGTAGTAGCTAAAACGGTTTGCTGTATTTTTGTTTGAGTTACTTCAGATTCATGCCATTTAGAGTATTTTTCTTAGAAATTTTAAGTCTCTGTAGAACACAGAACAACTGGGTGATCAACCTACAGCCAACCGGTTCTAACTGGTTCCAGCTGGAGCTGTCCGGTTCCAGGTTGTTCTAAAAGTTCATCACCAGTTAAACCCCTCAGACCTCCAGAACCGATGGGACAGGATCCAGTTCTGAAGAGACTCTAAATAACTCCATTACCCAGCAGCGGTCTGGGCCTGGCAGGTCTGGGCCTGGCAGGTCTGGGCCTGGCAGGTCTGGGCCTGGCAGGTCTGGGCCTGGCAGGTCTGGGCCTGCCAGGTCTGGGCCTGGCAGGTCTGGGCCTGGCAGGTCTGGGCCTGGCAGGTCTGGTTTGATATCTGATTTAAGGTTTCAGAGTTTAGATCCTGTTGGTTGTAATGAAAACCAGATCATGGATCAGAACCGGTCCCGTCCTGATGGACCTGCTGTGAGCTGGTCCAGATCAGAGCCAGAACCCACCTGGAGGTTCTGACTTTATTTTAAAAACCAGGTTGACTCTGAGCTGATGAAGGGGTTTAAGGTCATTAGTTCAGTGTTTTTCCTCCTCTAAATCTCAGGGTGATGAAACATATTGGGGGAAACTAAAATGTGAATGTTTTCATTTCCAGCTGTTGAGATATATTTTGTCATGAAGGTGAATTTATTTACTCTATTATTTCTGTTCATTTCTATTCTTTGCTTTTTTCCTATAACTTTATTTCTGTTTGACTTTTATTTTACATTTTTGAATTCAGTTGATTCATTATGTGAAGAAGAGTTTTTATAAGTCAATAATAAAAGTATTGATTGAATAGAATCCTCTCCTGATCCGCCACCACTACCTAAACTATATACTAAGTGATACTATATAGTCTAGTACTGTACTATATAGTAACACTATATAGTATAGTGTTACTATATAGTACTATATAGTAACACTATATAGTATAGTACTATATAGTAACACTATATAGTATAGTACTATATAGTAACACTATATAGTATAGTACTATATAGTAACACTATATAGTATAGTACTATATAGTAACACTATATAGTATAGTACTATATAGTAACACTATATAGTATAGTAACACTATATAGTATAGTGTTACTATACTATATAGTGTTACTATACTATATAGTGTTACTATATAGTACTATATAGTAACACTATATAGTACTATATAGTAACACTATATAGTATAGTGTTACTATATAGTACTATATAGTAACACTGTATAGTATAGTAACACTATATAGTATAGTACTATATAGTAACACTGTATAGTATAGTAACACTATATAGTATAGTACTATATAGTAACACTATATAGTATAGTACTATATAGTAACACTATATAGTATAGTACTATATAGTAACACTATATAGTATAGTACTATATAGTAACACTATATAGTATAGTACTATATAGTAACACTATATAGTACTATATAGTAACACTATATAGTACTATATAGTAACACTATATAGTATAGTACTATATAGTAACACTGTATAGTATAGTAACACTATATAGTATAGTACTATATAGTAACACTATATAGTATAGTACTATATAGTAACACTGTATAGTATAGTAACACTATATAGTATAGTACTATATAGTAACACTATATAGTATAGTACTATATAGTAACACTATATAGTATAGTACTATATAGTAACACTATATAGTATAGTACTATATAGTAACACTATATAGTATAGTACTATATAGTAACACTATATAGTATAGTACTATATAGTAACACTATATAGTATAGTAACACTATATAGTATAGTGTTACTATACTATATAGTGTTACTATACTATATAGTGTTACTATATAGTACTATATAGTAACACTATATAGTACTATATAGTAACACTATATAGTATAGTGTTACTATATAGTACTATATAGTAACACTGTATAGTATAGTAACACTATATAGTATAGTGTTACTATATAGTACTATATAGTAACACTATATAGTATAGTACTATATAGTAACACTGTATAGTATAGTAACACTATATAGTATAGTGTTACTATATAGTACTATATAGTAACACTATATAGTATAGTGTTACTATATAGTACTATATAGTAACACTATATAGTATAGTACTATATAGTAACACTATATAGTATAGTACTATATAGTAACACTGTATAGTATAGTAACACTATATAGTATAGTGTTACTATATAGTATAGTACTATATCATATTTAGTTTAAACTGAACTAAACAACTTTATTGTAAATGTTTTGATCCACTGATTAAAAAATAAAACCAGGAAGAAACTAGATTAAAATCAATGTGGAGGAAATACGTAAAGTCTAGTTTTCTATTTTTAGTTCAGTTGAGGAGTCAGTCCACCCCTCTGAGCTGTGGGACAGGCAGGACACGTGGACATGTAGGACATATGCTCTGAATAACCAGGTGATTAAATGTTTTGGATGCTGTCTCGACTGGTGGAGGATCTAACTTTGTCCACCCTGTCCCGTTGACAGTCTCTTCACTGAGAAGGGCCCCATCTTCCTCAGGTAGACCCAGTCGTCCACTTCCTGTCTCATAACTGTCCCGTTTTGACCCAAAGGCGTCTAACTTGTCCAGCCTCCACCCTTGTTTGTGTCTTTTTGCTCATTAGTTTGCTGCTTCTGTTCTCACTGTGACGTGGAACTTGTTTTATTTTCTGTTGGCTGCTGTCATCGTCTGTCTGTCTGTCCTCGCTGTGTCCACCAGTGTCCCTCTGTGTGGTCCTGATTGGGAAGGCTGATGGAGGTGTTTGTTCTTCCAGGTTGGAGTTTGAGAGGCAGCAGAGAGAAGAGCTGGAGAAACTGGAGATGAAAAGGTAAAGTTTCAAACTTTATAGCTGCTCACTTTTAAACTCTGAAACTTTTCTGACTGAACTCATTTTGTCTGAACGGAAAAGGCCCCCAAAGCTGACTGTCGTCTGCCTGAAGAGAAATGTTTTTAACTCCAGTATTTCCTTTAAAACCTGCTGTGAAGGATCATCAGCTGATGATCTGATGGACTTCGGTAGCTTGTTCCTCCATCATGGATCCACAGAGACTGAGTCCCCTTGTTTGTTGTCAGAGAGAAAATGATGGTCTGGACCAAGAGTTGTCAAACTGAGTCAGACATCAGTTGATTTTAATGAGGGACAGAAACTGGACAGAGAGAAGAACTGGACCTTTTTCAGAACACCATGTTGACGTTGAGGAACCAGAGCTGGGAGACCTGGGGACGGACTGTCCAATCTCTGGGACAGAAGTCTCTGAGGTAGTCAGACAACTACACAGTGGCGGAGCCCCGGGGGTGGATGAGATCAGACCTGGGTATCTGAAGGCGATGGATGTTGTAGGACTGTCGTGGCTGACACGTCTCTGCAACATTGCGTGGTCATCGGGGGCAGTTCCTGTGGAGTGGCAGACCGGGGTGGTGGTTCCCATTTTTAAGAAGGGGGACCAGAGGGTGTGTTCCAACTATAGGGGGATCACACTCCTCAGCCTCCCTGGAAAGGTCTACTCCAGGGTACTGGAGAGGAGGGTCCGGTCGATGGTTGAACCTCAGATAGAAGAGGAGCAATGTGGTTTTGGTCCTGGAACTGTGGACCAGCTCTTTACCCTCGCTAGGGTGATGGAGGGGTCATGGGAGTTTGCCCAACATGTGTTTAGTGGATTTGGAGAAGGCTTATGACCGTGTCCCCAGGGACACCCTGTGGGGGGCGCTCCAGGAGTACGGGGTGGATGGTCTTTTGTTAAGGGCCATTCAGTCCCTGTACCAGAGGAGTGTGAGTCTGGTCCTCATAGCCGGCAGTAAGTCGGACCTGTTCCCAGTGAGGGTTGGACTCCTCCAGGGCTGCCCTTTGTCACCGGTCCTGTTCATAACCTTTATGGACAGGATTTCTAGGAGCAGCCGTGGTGTGGAGGGTGTTGAGTTTGGTGACAGGAGAATCTCGTCTCTGCTTTTTGCGGATGATGTGGTCCTCCTAGCTTCATCAGGCTCTGACTTACAGCTCTTACTGGGGAGGTTCACAGCCGAGTGTGAAGCGGCTGGGATGAGGATCAGCACCTCCAAGTCTGAGGCCATGGTTCTCGGTCAGAAAAAGGTGGATTGCCAACTCCAGGTTGGGAGAGAGGTCCTGCCTCAAGTGGAGGAGTTCAAGTATCTCGGGGTCTTGTTCTCTAGTGAGGGAAGGAGGGAGATGGACAGGCGGATTGGGGCAGCGTCTGCAGTGATGGACGCTGAACCGGTCTGTTGTGGTGAAGAAGGAGCTGAGCCGGAAAGCAAGGCTCTCGATTTACCGGTCGGTCTACGTCCCAATCCTCACCTGGTCATGAGCTTTGGGTAATGACCGAAAGAACGAGATCGCGGATACAAGCGGCCGAAATGAGTTTCCTCCGCAGGGTGGCCGGGCTCAGCCTTAGGGATAGGGTGAGGAGCTCGGACATTCGGGAGAGACTTGGAGTAGAACCGCTGCTCCTCCATGTAGAGAGGAGCCAGTTGAGGTGGTTCAGGCATCTTGTTAGGATGCCCCCTGGACGCCTCCCCAGGGAAGTGTTTCAGGCATGCCCTGCCGGCAGGAGGCCCTCGGGTCGACCCAGGACACGCTGGAGAAAATATATCTGGTTTGGCCCTGGAGCGCCTTGGGATCCTGCCGGAGGAGCTGGTAGAAGTGGCTGGGGAGAAGACCGTCTGGAACTCCCTAGTTGGGATGCTGCCCCCGCGACCCGGACCCGGATAAGCGGAAGAAGACGAGACAAGATGTTGACGTTTAGAGACCTTCTAGCATCACAGGGAAGTTTCTTAGGAAGATTGGGTTCAATCTGGTATTATCTGCAATGGATTGACCCAGAAGTGATGGACACGAGAAGATGGTGTTTAATGGAAAGGAAATAAATCCAAATGTGAAGCCAGAGGGCACTGAGGATCCAAGTCCTAGTACAGAGCCCTGAGGCCCTCCTCTGGAGGAGGGATCCAAGTCCTAGTACAGAGCCCTGAGGACCTCCTCTGGAGGAGGGATCCAAGTCCTAGTACAGAGCCTTGGGACAGTCCTCTGGACTATGAGGAACCTTCTAGTCATGTTTGTCCCTCAGTTTAAATACATAAGTTTGATGCAGTTAAACTCCGCATCTCTCCTAAATTATCCAGCTCAAAATTTGTAAACGGCAGACGGATCTGAGAGGATCTTCGGTTCTCTTCAGAGACTTGAATATTGAGTGGTCACACGGTTCCTTTAACAGGAATGAAGGCGACCGGTCTAAACAGGACCAGGGTTTAGAGAAACATTTTCACCATTACAGTCGATGCCTGTCAGACTCGACTCTGGGCAAAGCCGTCCAAGGTTGACCTGAATCTGATATTTGAATAAAGAGTAAACATTTCTGACCTGATCAGCTGTTTGTACCTGGAAACAAACTGCTTTCTGCTCCTGCAGGAGGCTGATCAAAGACATGGAGGCCAAGCAGCTGAGTGAGAAGGCGGAGCTAGAGCGCCTCCAGCAGGAGGTGGAGAGTCAGCGCAAGGAGTCCGAGGAGGTCCAGCAGCGGATCCTCCGTCAGGAGGAGAGCCTCCGTCACCGTAGCCAGGACATTGAAGGCCGCCTGCGAGACTTCCTGGTTGAGAAGGAGCGCTTTGAGGAGGAGAGGCGCTCCGAGATCCACGGGCTGGAACTTGAGTGCAGGAGTCGTGGGAAACGGCAGCAGGAGAGTGAAGTGGATGAGGAGGAGCGGCGGCAGCAGGAGGCTGCGGAGCAGACAGAGATCTTTCGTGAGCTGGAACGACTGAAGAGGGAGCGTGAGGAGCAGAAGGTTCGCCTGGAAATGGAGCGGAGGCGACTGGAGGAGCAGGAGAGGGAGCAGCTGAGCCTGGTGGGGAGGCTGGAGGAGCAGCTGAGGGAGAAACGTGATGCTGCCACTACATTGCTGATGCAGGAGGATGTCCGGCGCCTGGAGGAGGAGCGTCAGGCTCTGGCTGAGATCAGAGAGGTCCTCCTTCGAGCTAAGGAGGCTGCAGAGCGGACAAATGAGGAGGAGGCCAGAGAGGAGGCCAAGTCTGCTCAGAACCGCTACATGGATTTTAAGGAGGCTCAGGTAAAGGAGCTCGGCCAGCTGGAGGACGAGCTTCAACAGCAGAGGGAGTGCCTGGAAAAGGAGGTCGCTGCTGAGAGAAGCACTCTGCTGCTCCTCGCCCACAACCTGAAAGAGCGACAGCAGCAACTTAAGGAGGTGCAGGAGAAGGGAGCGCATGATGCCACGGCCGTCTGCCAAGAGGAGCAGCTGCTCAAACAGGCAGAGCACAGACTGCAGTTCAAGGAGCGACAGCTCGCCAGCCTGGCCGATGGCCTCCTCCCTGCTCTGGCTGAGGAGAAGCAGAGGGCTATGGAGGTGCTGGAGCGAGGAGCCGGGAGCAACGGGAGCTGTGGCGGTCCGCCGGGACTGGACAACACGCTGTTCCAGGTGGAGAAGGAGCTGGAGGACAAAGAAGAGAAACTGCACCTCCACTGGCACAGCGCTCAGCAGCTGCAGCAGCTCCAGGAGACGTACGAGTTCACAGCCAACGTGGCGCGGCAGGAGGACAAGGTGAGGAGGAAGGAGAAGGAGATCCTGGAGTCCAAGGAGAAACAGCAGAGGGAGGCTATGGAGCAGTCGGTGGCCCGGCTGGAGAGGAGGCACGCTGCTCTGAGGCGCAGTTCCTCCCAGGAACCGGACTCTGAGGAGAAGAGACACGGGACTTTGATGACCAGGACCACGAGGACCGGCGTTGATCTAGACCAGCAGAGGTCAGAATCCACGCAACTGGTTTCTACGGAGCCAGATGGTGAAACCAGATCTGAGTCTCGTTTTCTCTGCAGAGTGGAGCGTGAAATTCAGAAGCTGCGCCAGAGGCTCAACGAAGGAGACGACAACAGAACCAACTCGGAGGAGAAGTCTGGTCACAGTGGCTCCCCCGTCAGCCACCTCCAGAGTCTGAACACCCTGCTGCCGCTGTCGGACGATAGGTACAACCCTCTCTGCTCAGCCCGGTAGACTCTGGAGGTTCTGCTGCAGCCTAAACACTTTGCTTCTAACAGGATCAACGCGTACATCGAAGAGGAAGTCCAGAGACGGCTACATAAGATCAACCTCCTCAACAACGGCAGCAACATGAACCTGTCTGTGTCCTGCGAGTCGCTCAGAGTAAGATCCAGTCTCTGATCAGACCTTTCATCATGAAGCACAACAGAATCAAGTCTGACATGTAACTAGAATCCTCCAGGAGCTGACGCGTACTGGTTACAGTGGTGAAACATGTACTGGTTACAGTGGTGAAACGCGTACTGGTTACAGTGGTGAAACATGTACTGGTTACAGTGGTGAAACGCGTACTGGTTACAGTGGTGAGACGCGTACTGGTTACAGTGGTGAGACGCGTACTGGTTACAGTGGTGAGACGCGTACTGGTTACAGTGGTGAGACGCGTACTGGTTACAGTGGTGAAACATGTACTGGTTACAGTGGTGAGACGCGTACTGGTTACAGTGGTGAGACGCGTACTGGTTACAGTGGTGAGACGCGTACTGGTTACAGTGGTGAGACGCGTACTGGTTACAGTGGTGAAACATGTACTGGTTACAGTGGTGAAACATGTACTGGTTACAGTGGTGAGACGCGTACTGGTTACGGTGGTGAAACGCGTAGTGGTTACGGTGGTGAAACGCGTAGTGGTTACGGTGGTGAAACGCGTAGTGGTTACGGTGGTGAGACGCGTACTGGTTACAGTGGTGAGACGCGTACTGGTTACAGTGGTGAGACGCGTACTGGTTACAGTGGTGAAACATGTACTGGTTACAGTGGTGAGACGCGTACTGGTTACAGTGGTGAGACGCGTACTGGTTACAGTGGTGAGACGCGTACTGGTTACAGTGGTGAGACGCGTACTGGTTACAGTGGTGAGACGCGTACTGGTTACAGTGGTGAGACGCGTACTGGTTACAGTGGTGAAACATGTACTGGTTACAGTGGTGAGACGCGTACTGGTTACAGTGGTGAGACGCGTACTGGTTACAGTGGTGAGACGCGTACTGGTTACAGTGGTGAGACGCGTACTGGTTACAGTGGTGAGACGCGTACTGGTTACAGTGGTGAGACGTGTACTGGTTACAGTGGTGAAACGTGTACTGGTTACAGTGGTGAAAAGTGTAGTGGTTACGGTGGTGAAACGCGTACTGGTTACGGTGGTGAGACGCGTACTGGTTACAGTGGTGAGACGCGTACTGGTTACAGTGGTGAGACGCGTACTGGTTACAGTGGTGAAACGTGTACTGGTTACAGTGGTGAGACGCGTACTGGTTACAGTGGTGAGACGCGTACTGGTTACAGTGGTGAGACGCGTACTGGTTACAGTGGTGGAAAGCGTACTGGTTACAGTGGTGAAACATGTACTGGTTACAGTGGTGAAACATGTACTGGTTACAGTGGTGAGACGCGTACTGGTTACAGTGGTGAAACATGTACTGGTTACAGTGGTGAAACATGTACTGGTTACAGTGGTGAGACGCGTACTGGTTACAGTGGTGAAACATGTACTGGTTACAGTGGTGGAACATGTACTGGTTACAGTGGTGGAACATGTACTGGTTACAGTGGTGGAACATGTACTGGTTACAGTGGTGAGACGCGTACTGGTTACAGTGGTGAGACGCGTACTGGTTACAGTGGTGAAACATGTACTGGTTACGGTGGTGAAACGCGTACTGGTTACGGTGGTGAAACGCGTACTGGTTACGGTGGTGAAACGCGTACTGGTTACGGTGGTGAAACGCGTACTGGTTACGGTGGTGAAACGCGTAGTGGTTACGGTGGTGAAAAGCCTAGTGGTTACGGTGGTGAAACGCGTACTGGTTACGGTGGTGAAACGCGTAGTGGTTACGGTGGTGAAACGCGTAGTGGTTACGGTGGTGAAACGCGTAGTGGTTACGGTGGTGAAACGTGTACTGGTTACGGTGGTGAAAAGCGTAGTGGTTACGGTGGTGAAACGTGTACTGGTTACGGTGGTGAGACGCGTACTGGTTACAGTGGTGAAACATGTACTGGTTACAGTGGTGAAACATGTACTGGTTACAGTGGTGAGACGCGTACTGGTTACAGTGGTGAGACGCGTACTGGTTACAGTGGTGAGACGCGTACTGGTTACAGTGGTGAGACGCGTACTGGTTACAGTGGTGAGACGCGTACTGGTTACAGTGGTGAGACGGGTACTGGTTACGGTGGTGAAAAGCGTAGTGGTTACGGTGGTGAAACGTGTACTGGTTACGGTGGTGAAAAGCGTAGTGGTTACGGTGGTGAAACGTGTACTGGTTACAGTGGTGAAACATGTACTGGTTACAGTGGTGAGACGCGTACTGGTTACAGTGGTGAGACGCGTACTGGTTACAGTGGTGAGACGCGTACTGGTTACAGTGGTGAGACGGGTACTGGTTACGGTGGTGAAAAGCCTACTGGTTACGGTGGTGAAAAGCGTAGTGGTTACGGTGGTGAAACGCGTAGTGGTTACGGTGGTGAGACGCGTACTGGTTACAGTGGTGAGACGCGTAGTGGTTACGGTGGTGAGACGCGTACTGGTTACGGTGGTGAAAAGGGTACTGGTTACGGTGGTGAAAAGCGTAGTGGTTACGGTGGTGAAAAGCGTAGTGGTTACGGTGGTGAAACGCGTAGTGGTTACGGTGGTGAAAAGCGTAGTGGTTACGGTGGTGAAAAGCGTAGTGGTTACGGTGGTGAAACGTGTACTGGTTACGGTGGTGAAAAGCGTAGTGGTTACGGTGGTGAAAAGCGTAGTGGTTACGGTGGTGAAAAGCGTAGTGGTTAGGGTGGTGAAACGCGTAGTGGTTACGGTGGTGAAACGCGTAGTGGTTACGGTGGTGAAAAGCGTAGTGGTTACGGTGGTGAAAAGCGTAGTGGTTAGGGTGGTGAAACGCGTACTGGTTACGGTGGTGAAACGCGTAGTGGTTACGGTGGTGAAACGCGTAGTGGTTAGGGTGGTGAAAAGCGTAGTGGTTACGGTGGTGAAACGTGTACTGGTTACGGTGGTGAAAAGCGTAGTGGTTACAGTGGTGAAACATGTACTGGTTACAGTGGTGAGACGCGTACTGGTTACAGTGGTGAAACATGTACTGGTTACAGTGGTGAGACGCGTACTGGTTACAGTGGTGAGACGCGTACTGGTTACAGTGGTGAGACGCGTACTGGTTACAGTGGTGAGACGTGTACTGGTTACAGTGGTGAGACGCGTACTGGTTACAGTGGTGAAACATGTACTGGTTACAGTGGTGAAACATGTACTGGTTACAGTGGTGAGACGCGTACTGGTTACAGTGGTGAAACATGTACTGGTTACAGTGGTGGAACATGTACTGGTTACAGTGGTGGAACATGTACTGGTTACAGTGGTGGAACATGTACTGGTTACAGTGGTGAGACGCGTACTGGTTACAGTGGTGAGACGCGTACTGGTTACAGTGGTGAAACATGTACTGGTTACGGTGGTGAAACGCGTACTGGTTACGGTGGTGAAACGCGTACTGGTTACGGTGGTGAAACGCGTACTGGTTACGGTGGTGAAACGCGTAGTGGTTACGGTGGTGAAAAGCGTAGTGGTTACGGTGGTGAAACGCGTAGTGGTTACGGTGGTGAAACGCGTAGTGGTTACGGTGGTGAAACGCGTAGTGGTTACGGTGGTGAAAAGCCTACTGGTTACGGTGGTGAAAAGCGTAGTGGTTACGGTGGTGAAATGCGTAGTGGTTACGGTGGTGAAATGCGTAGTGGTTACGGTGGTGAAATGCGTAGTGGTTACGGTGGTGAAACGCGTAGTGGTTACGGTGGTGAAACGCGTAGTGGTTACGGTGGTGAAACGCGTAGTGGTTACGGTGGTGAAACGCGTAGTGGTTACGGTGGTGAAACGCGTACTGGTTACAGTGGTGAGACGCGTACTGGTTACAGTGGTGAAACGTGTACTGGTTACAGTGGTGAGACGCGTACTGGTTACAGTGGTGAGACGCGTACTGGTTACAGTGGTGAAACATGTACTGGTTACAGTGGTGGAACATGTACTGGTTACAGTGGTGGAACATGTACTGGTTACGGTGGTGAAACGTGTACTGGTTACGGTGGTGAAACGCGTACTGGTTACGGTGGTGGAACGTGTACTGGTTACGGTGGTGAAAAGCGTAGTGGTTACGGTGGTGAAACGCGTAGTGGTTACGGTGGTGAAACGCGTAGTGGTTACGGTGGTGAAACATGTACTGGTTACAGTGGTGAGACGCGTACTGGTTACAGTGGTGAGACGCGTACTGGTTACAGTGGTGAGACGCGTACTGGTTACTGTGGTGAGACGCGTACTGGTTAGGGTGGTGAAACGCGTAGTGGTTACGGTGGTGAAACGCGTAGTGGTTACGGTGGTGAAAAGCGTAGTGGTTACGGTGGTGAAAAGCGTAGTGGTTACGGTGGTGAAAAGCCTACTGGTTACGGTGGTGAAACGCGTAGTGGTTACGGTGGTGAAACGCGTAGTGGTTACGGTGGTGAAACGCGTAGTGGTTACGGTGGTGAAACGCGTAGTGGTTACGGTGGTGAAAAGCGTAGTGGTTACGGTGGTGAAAAGCGTAGTGGTTACGGTGGTGAAACGCGTACTGGTTACGGTGGTGAAACGCCTACTGGTTACGGTGGTGAAACGCCTACTGGTTACGGTGGTGAAACGCGTAGTGGTTACGGTGGTGAAACGCGTAGTGGTTACGGTGGTGAAACGCGTAGTGGTTACGGTGGTGAAAAGCCTACTGGTTACGGTGGTGAAAAGCGTAGTGGTTACGGTGGTGAAATGCGTAGTGGTTACGGTGGTGAAATGCGTAGTGGTTACGGTGGTGAAATGCGTAGTGGTTACGGTGGTGAAACGCGTAGTGGTTACGGTGGTGAAACGCGTAGTGGTTACGGTGGTGAAACGCGTACCGGTTACGGTGGTGAAACGCGTAGTGGTTACGGTGGTGAAAAGC
>SSNR01000101.1:954085-965275 GCA_006937965.1 Callopanchax toddi | reverse complement strand
GTCCATGACAGACCACTAGAAGATCCTTCCTGTCCATCACAGAACACTAGAAGGTCCTTCCTGTCCATCACAGACCACTAGAAGGTCCTTCCTGTCCATCACAGACCACTAGAAGGTCCTTCCTGTCCATCACAGACCACTAGAAGGTCCTTCCTGTCCATCACAGACCACTAGAAGATCCTACCTGTCCATCACAGACCACTAGAAGATCCTTCCTGTCCATCACAGACCACTAGAAGATCCTTCCTGTCCATCACAGACCACTAGAAGATCCTACCTGTCCATCACAGACCACTAGAAGGTCCTTCCTGTCCATCACAGACCACTAGAAGATCCTACCTGTCCATCACAGACCACTAGAAGGTCCTTCCTGTCCACAGATAAACATCCATGATCCTACAATGACTTTAGGAGAAAATGTAAATGAGCTACTGGGATTGAAGGAGATTTGATTTGATTATCAGTCAGTGAGGCAGCATGGCCTCCTTCACTGTTGTTGGAAGTAGTCTGCTTCATTTCATCACAACCTTACAGCAGAGCAATCAGCTTAAAGAAACTTGTTTTTATCAGCTGACGCTCTCTGAAGGTTTCTATGTGTCATGTAGTCGTCGTTCCATAAATCAGCCCTGTTGGCCTTGGTTCAGGTCTTGGTTCAGGTCTTGGTTCAGGTCCATCAGTGGTTTTATGGATCCCTGTCCAGACTAATGTGTCAAAGAGATTTTATTGGTCTACATTTCCTGAAAAAAAAGATTTTTGCCTAAAAGCAACAGTTTCACGCTGCCTGTTGATAAAGTAAAGGTGTTAAAAAAATCTTTATTTTTCATTCCAAATTTCTAAATGATGAATTTCAAGGCCCAAAATATATTTAGTCAGTGTCTGATAGAAGTGCTGCTTCGTTCTAATTGTAGAGGTTGTTCTTCACGTTATGTAATGAAACACGATGTATATAAAGTATTATATAAAGTACCTTTTTAATTATATGATATGATTATATATTAGATAGATTAGATCTTTATATTATGGACTGCTAAGGGTTAAAACGTTGCATTTTGTTTTCAGGAGGACGAGAAGCTGCAGAACATCAACCCGAGGAGGCATAAATACGAGGTAAGACCCGGGTCTGGTTGAGCTGCTGGGATCTGGAATCCTGCTCCGTGATCGATGAGCGTTTGCTTTGGTCGCATGTAATTAACACAAGAACCATTAACAACATCTTCTGTAGAATTTAATCCTCTGTCAACATTTGGGCTTTTGATGGAAATGGAGGCTCTGGTCTCTGGAACTCTTTGTGATTGAAACATTTTGAGATCATTTTATTTTTCGGGATCTGTCGG
Organism: Callopanchax toddi; assembly: GCA_006937965.1. Lineage (NCBI taxonomy): Eukaryota > Metazoa > Chordata > Actinopteri > Cyprinodontiformes > Nothobranchiidae > Callopanchax > Callopanchax toddi. The sequence continues at coordinate 963,941 of SSNR01000101.1, read as the reverse complement.
CTTGATTTGCATGTTGGACCTCCTCACACAGTTGATCTCATCTGAGCACCTGGTGACTCTAATTGTTCTCTGGGTGGATTTCCTTCATTCAGGACCTTTTTCCAGTGTAGTCACAGACACCCTCCCCTTTGTGCACACAGAAAGCCTGCTGGTCTAACCTTCTGGCCTCACTGGACCTCCAGATCAGTTCCTCTATTGATGTCCAGGAGAACACGTTTGAAGAATCAGAGAGAGACTCCCTAAAACCTCACAGAAACCTCCAGTCCTCAGTTGGACTCTTCATTCAAAAGGATCTGGACAAAAGCAGCTGGTGGAGGGAAACAAATATTTATGTTGAAAATGAGAATCAGACTGGTCATGGACCAGATCGTTTCATGAAAAGAGAAGAAATAAACGGATTGAATAAAAACAAGAATCTGTTTTATGGAGGGAACTCGTTCTGCTGCGTTTTTGATGATGAACAGGACGAGCCGCTGAAGGAGGATCAGGAATCTGAGCCGCTGAAAGAGGATCAGGAATCTGAGCCGCTGAAAGAGGATCAGGAATCTGAGCCGCTGAAGGAGGATCAGGAATCTGAGCCGCTGAAGGAGGATCAGGAATTGGCGCCGCTGAAGGAGGATCAGGAATTGGCGCCGCTGAAGGAGGATCAGGAATCTGAGCCGCTGAAGGAGGATCAGGAATTGGCGCCGCTGAAGGAGGATCAGGAATTGGCGCCGCTGAAGGAGGATCAGGAATTGGCGCCGCTGAAGGAGGATCAGGAATCTGAGCCGCTGAAGGAGGATCAGGAATCGGCGCCGCTGAAGGAGGATCAGGAATCGGCGCCGCTGAAGGAACACATCCATTCATTTTTCCAAAAAGAAACTAATCCAACAGGTTACCCACAAGAAACAGAACAGTTGAAGTGCCAGAGCAGTGATCGCTTTAGCTGTGAGCAGATCTCGGATTACATTCGTTGTCTGGAGGAAGAAAGAAAAATGTTGGAGATTCAGAACTTTGATTTGAAGGACTTTGCTGTAGTCCATAACAAAACACAAGACCTAGAGGAGTCAGACGAGTCTCAGGGCTCCATAACCAATTCCAACGAGATGCCAAAGTTCATTAATGGTCACGTGGAAGAAGACGACAAAGCAGAAGCAACAAAGGTGTCCACCAGCAGGAGCTCCATCTGGAGGTACTTGGATAAAGTCAAGAACCAAGCCCTCCACCCTTGGACCGCAGAAGAATCGGAGTCACAGGGTTCTGGTAGGGAACATACCGGCTCCAGACAGGATTCAAACTCTGGCTATGTGTGGAGATACGTCACCAATATCAAGAACCAAACTCTTCATCCATGGAGAACAGAACTTGGGTCCGATGTCTTCAAGCAGGATCCAAAGAAAACTGGGGGAGAAACTGAACCAGAAACGGATGAAGTTCCAACCAGCAGGAACTTTGTTTGGGAGTACGTCAAGAAGGTCAAGAACCAAGCGCTCTACCCGTGGAGACCAGGATTAGATCCTTCCAGAGATCCAAAGTTCCAGAGCTCTGAAGGTGATTATATCAACCTAAAGCAGGACTCAAGATCTATTACAGAACCAGTGGGACCAGAATGGCATGAAGCAGCAGAAAGGGCATTGGCCAGCAGGAACTGCATCTGGGACTATGTAGAGAAAGCCAAGAAACAAACATTTAATTCATGGAGAGCACAGGAACCAGAAGTCTCCAGGGACCAGTCAGTGGATTCATCGTGGAGGTCTGGGAGAGGCTCCATACAGGATTTAAAAGAGGCTGGCAAGAACTTTGTTCTGGGTTTCTTTTCTGAAAAGGTTTCTGAGGCATACAGAGATGCAGAGAGACGTCTTCAGGACATGCGAGATGTTCTTCAGAGCATCGGCCTTCATGAGATGAAGCTCGTTGTGTCACGGTACGTCAACGTGACCTCCAGAGACCCAGTCCACCTTCAGCTGCATCCTGAACCACTTAGTAGCACTGGAGATCAAGTCCATTTGGATCTGTTGAGTGATGGACCTCCTCAGGGTTTGACTGCCATCTCGGGAACCTCCAACTGGCCCGAGGGTTCTGTATCTTTAGTCAGAACCTCAAAGCCAGAGGAGTTCCACCAGAGGCTGATCCAGCTGACCCCGAGTCTGTCTTGGCTTCAGAGTCTGTCATCGCAGAAGATCCTGGAAGAAATTGAGTCTTTGGCTCCTCAAGGAGGACTTGGAGAGATTCTGAGCATCTTTTGGGTCAAAGCGGCCACCTACCAAAAACCCATTCCAGAACCTGTATGTCTCCTTTTGTCAGAAAAAGACCTGACTGTGGTTTCAGCTGGTTCTAGCTCTGAAGACGCCCTGACTCTCTTTCATTGTTTTGACCTTCTGGAGATCAAGGAGGTCCAGATCGGCCTGGCAGGGCAGCACGTCCGTCTGATCGGATGTGCTGAAGATTCGGTTTTGGCCGTCTTCACTTACAACAAAGAGCTGACTCAGGAGTTCTGCAAGGTGCTGCTAAAGGCTCGCTCTCCTAACGAGTTCTGTGAAGGTCACCCGTTGCTCTTTGGTGACCTCATGACCCTCTCCCTGGACTGGACCTCCATTACTCCTGACCTTGTCTTGGAGAGTGGTGTCCACGTTACCTCCAGGTTCAAGCGGATCCTAGCAGACCTACTGTACATCGTCCAGGGAAACATGGCTGATCCAGGTGGACCTTCTCTAGCTGACGTTTGTCCTCTGCTCTACACCAGTGTCAAGCATCAGGACGCCATCTTCCAGCTCCTTCTGACTGACACCCACATGGCTCTTCTTCAAGAGGACGGGGTCTTTCATCCAGTTCCGCGGGGGTCCAGTGTGGTTCCAGCCCAACCCCAGTTCCAGGGACTCAAACTCTGCAGACGTTCAGACATCAGGTGTCTTCTTGTGAGGAAGGGAGAGAGCTGCCTCTCCATTGATGTGGTGTTTACTGATCTCCAGAAACGGCTCTTCAAACGGGGAGAAAAGCCAAGGCGTGGCTTGGTGGACGGTTCTGCTTCCAGAGGACCAGCAGACCCCTGGAAACTGGTCTTCAGCTGCTCCTCAGATGCCCAGCTTCTAATCCATCATCTGTGCCTCTAAAGTCAGATGGGTTCCTGTCAGGATGGAAAATACTGAAATGTCCTCAAAGTTTTCAACAGAGGATTTTAAATGTTTTAAACTTTTTTAAAAACTTTTCACTGAGATGTAATAAACTTTAATAAAGGGAGAAGTGGGAACAATTTGATTATAAAGTTTTATAGTTGTTGATCTGTTTAATTTTAAATGTTAGTCTCTTTGTAAACTGAGTATCTGGACAGACATCTGAAGGATCAAGTTAATTTCAAACGTTCAGCAGTTTTTACCCCTAATGATGTCAAAATTTGTTAATAAAGACTTAAATTAATCTGAAGTCTTTTGTCTTTTATTTATTCTGGAGGTTTAAACCAAAATAAATCCAGATGTTTCTTCTGAGTCGACCTGTTTCTCTCGGTTCTGGTTCCTCTGCAGCACCTGGTGTCCCGACCTGTCGGGTCGAGCTGTGCCGGGGTCCAGGAGCCCGTTAAAGTTAGCATTCCTCGTTACGTCCTTCGTGGACAGGGCAAGGATGAGCACTTTGAGTTTGAGGTGAAGGTGAGTCCAACTGCCTTCCTCTGACTGGTTTTACAGAACTTTGAATATAAACAAATGATACAGTTTTCCTGCTGTCAGACCTTGAAAATACATCAACAATTAAATTCAATGAAGATAAAAAAGCAAATGTCTGGATGGATGTCTAGATGGTCGTCTTGATAATTGTCTGGACGGATGTCTGGATGGTCGTCTTGATAATTGTCTGGACGGATGTCTGGATGGTCGTCTTGATAATTGTCTGGACGGATGTCTAGATGGTCGTCTTGATAATTGTCTGGACGGATGTCTTGATGAATGTCTGGACGGATGTCTAGATGGTCGTCTTGATAATTGTCTGAACGGATGTCTTGATGAATGTCTGGACGGATGTCTAGATGGTCGTCTTGATAATTGTCTGAACGGATGTCTTGATAATTGTCTGGACGGATGTCTAGATGGTCGTCTTGATAATTGTCTGAACGGATGTCTAGATGGTCGTCTGGATAAATGTCTGGACGGATGTCTTGATGAATGTCTGGACGGATGTCTAGATGGTCGTCTTGATAATTGTCTGAACGGATGTCTTGATGAATGTCTGGACGGATGTCTAGATGGTCGTCTGGATAAATGTCTGGACGGATGTCTTGATGAATGTCTGGACGGATGTCTGGATGGTCATCTAGATAATTGTCTGGGCGGATGTCTAGATGGTCATCTTGATAATTGTCTGGACGGATGTCTAGATGGTCGTCTAGATAATTGTCTGGATGGATGTCTAGATGGTCGTCTTGATAATTGTCTGGACGGATGTCTAGATGGTCGTCTTGATAATTGTCTGGATGATGTCTAGATGGTCGTCTTGATAATTGTCTGGATGATGTCTAGATGGTCGTCTAGATAATTGTCTGGGCGGATGTCTAGATGGTCATCTTGATAATTGTCTGGACGGATGTCTAGATGGTCGTCTTGATAATTGTCTGGATGATGTCTAGATGGTCGTCTTGATAATTGTCTGGATGATGTCTAGATGGTCGTCTAGATAATTGTCTGGATGATGTCTAGATGGTCGTCTAGATAATTGTCTGGGCGGATGTCTAGATGGTCATCTTGATAATTGTCTGGACGGATGTCTAGATGGTCGTCTGGATAAATGTCTGGACGGATGTCTGGATGGTCGTCTGGATAAATGTCTGGACGGATGTCTAGATGAATGTCTGGACGGATATCTGGATGGTCATCTTGATAATTGTCTGGACGGATGTCTAGATGGTCGTCTAGATAATTGTCTGGACGGATGTCTAGATGGTCGTCTTGATAATTGTCTGGACGGATGTCTAGATGGTCGTCTTGATAATTGTCTGGACGGATGTCTAGATGGTCGTCTTGATAATTGTCTGGACGGATGTCTAGATGGTCGTCTAGATAATTGTCTGGACGGATGTCTGGATGGTCATCTAGATAATTGTCTGGATGGTCGTCTGGATAAATGTCTGGACGGATGTCTTGATGAATGTCTGGACGGATGTCTGGATGGTCATCTAGATAATTGTCTGGGCGGATGTCTAGATGGTCGTCTAGATAATTGTCTGGATGGTCGTCTAGATGGTCGTCTTGATAATTGTCTGGACGGATGTCTAGATGGTCATCTTGATAATTGTCTGGACGGATGTCTAGATGGTCATCTTGATAAATGTCTGGACGGATGTCTAGATGGTCATCTTGATAATTGTCTGGGCGGATGTCTAGATGGTCATCTTGATAATTGTCTGGACGGATGTCTGGATGGTCATCTAGATAATTGTCTGGATGGTCGTCTGGATAAATGTCTGGACGGATGTCTTGATGAATGTCTGGACGGATGTCTGGATGGTCATCTAGATAATTGTCTGGACGGATGTCTAGATGGTCGTCTTGATAAATGTCTGGACGGATGTCTAGATGGGCGTCTGGATAATTGTCTGGACGGATGTCTTGATGAATGTCTGGACGGATGTCTGGATGGTCGTCTAGATAATTGTCTGGACGGATGTCTAGATGGTCGTCTTGATAATTGTCTGGACGGATGTCTAGATGGTCGTCTTGATAATTGTCTGGACGGATGTCTAGATGGTCATCTAGATAATTGTCTGGATGGTCGTCTGGATAAATGTCTGGACGGATGTCTTGATGAATGTCTGGACGGATGTCTGGATGGTCATCTAGATAATTGTCTGGGCGGATGTCTAGATGGTCATCTTGATAATTGTCTGGACGGATGTCTAGATGGTCGTCTAGATAATTGTCTGGATGGTCGTCTTGATAATTGTCTGGACGGATGTCTTGATGAATGTCTGGACGGATGTCTGGATGGTCATCTAGATAATTGTCTGGGCGGATGTCTAGATGGTCATCTTGATAATTGTCTGGACGGATGTCTAGATGGTCATCTTGATAAATGTCTGGACGGATGTCTAGATGGTCGTCTAGATAATTGTCTGGACGGATGTCTAGATGGTCGTCTTGATAATTGTCTGGACGGATGTCTAGATGGTCGTCTTGATAATTGTCTGGGCGGATGTCTAGATGGTCGTCTTGATAATTGTCTGGACGGATGTCTAGATGGTCATCTTGATAATTGTCTGGACGGATGTCTTGATAAATGTCTGGACGGATGTCTGGATGGTCATCTAGATAATTGTCTGGACGGATGTCTGGATGGTCATCTAGATAATTGTCTGGATGGTCGTCTGGATAAATGTCTGGACGGATGTCTTGATGAATGTCTGGACGGATGTCTGGATGGTCATCTAGATAATTGTCTGGGCGGATGTCTAGATGGTTGTCTTGATAATTGTCTGGACGGATGTCTAGATGGTCGTCTTGATAATTGTCTGGACGGATGTCTAGATGGTCATCTTGATAATTGTCTGGACGGATGTCTAGATAAATGTCTGGACGGATGTCTGGATGGTTATCTAGATAATTGTCTGGATGGTTGTCTGGATGGTCGTCTTGATAATTGTCTGGACGGATGTCTGGATGGTCGTCTGGATAGATGTCTGGACGGATGTCTAGATGGTTGTCTGGATAAATGTCTGGACGGATGTCTTGATGAATGTCTGGACGGATGTCTGGATGGTCATCTAGATAATTGTCTGGACGGATGTCTAGATGGTCATCTTGATAATTGTCTGGGCGGATGTCTAGATGGTCATCTTGATAATTGTCTGGACGGATGTCTAGATGGTCGTCTTGATAATTGTCTGGACGGATGTCTAGATGGTCATCTTGATAATTGTCTGGACGGATGTCTAGATGGTCATCTTGATAATTGTCTGGACGGATGTCTAGATGGTCATCTTGATAATTGTCTGGACGGATGTCTAGATGGTCATCTTGATAATTGTCTGGACGGATGTCTTGATAAATGTCTGGACGGATGTCTAGATGGTCATCTTGATAAATGTCTGGACGGATGTCTAGATGGTCGTCTAGATAAATGTCTGGACGGATGTCTAGATGGTCGTCTTGATAATTGTCTGGATGGATGTCTAGATGGTCGTCTTGATAATTGTCTGGACGGATGTCTTGATGAATGTCTGGACGGATGTCTGGATGGTCATCTAGATAATTGTCTGGGCGGATGTCTAGATGGTCGTCTTGATAATTGTCTGGACGGATGTCTGGATGGTCGTCTGGATAAATGTCTGGACGGATGTCTTGATGAATGTCTGGACGGATGTCTGGATGGTCATCTAGATAATTGTCTGGGCGGATGTCTAGATGGTCATCTTGATAATTGTCTGGACGGATGTCTAGATGGTCGTCTAGATAATTGTCTGGACGGATGTCTAGATGGTCGTCTTGATAATTGTCTGGACGGATGTCTAGATGGTCATCTTGATAATTGTCTGGACGGATGTCTAGATGGTCATCTTGATAAATGTCTGGACGGATGTCTGGATGGTCGTCTTGATAAATGTCTGGACGGATGTCTGGATGGTCATCTAGATAATTGTCTGGACGGATGTCTGGATGGTCATCTAGATAATTGTCTGGATGGTCGTCTGGATAAATGTCTGGACGGATGTCTTGATGAATGTCTGGACGGATGTCTGGATGGTCATCTAGATAATTGTCTGGGCGGATGTCTAGATGGTCATCTTGATAAATGTCTGGACGGATGTCTGGATGGTCATCTAGATAATTGTCTGGACGGATGTCTAGATGGTCGTCTTGATAATTGTCTGGACGGATGTCTAGATGGTCGTCTTGATAATTGTCTGGACGGATGTCTAGATGGTCGTCTTGATAATTGTCTGGATGATGTCTAGATGGTCATCTTGATAATTGTCTGGACGGATGTCTAGATGGTCATCTTGATAATTGTCTGGACGGATGTCTAGATGGTCATCTTGATAAATGTCTGGGCGGATGTCTAGATGGTCATCTTGATAAATGTCTGGACGGATGTCTGGATGGTCATCTAGATAATTGTCTGGACGGATGTCTAGATGGTCGTCTAGATAATTGTCTGGACGGATGTCTAGATGGTCGTCTTGATAATTGTCTGGACGGATGTCTAGATGGTCATCTTGATAAATGTCTGGACGGATGTCTAGATGGTCGTCTTGATAATTGTCTGGACGGATGTCTAGATGGTCGTCTTGATAATTGTCTGGAGGATGTCTAGATGGTCATCTTGATAATTGTCTGGACGGATGTCTAGATGGTCATCTTGATAATTGTCTGGACGGATGTCTTGATAAATGTCTGGACGGATGTCTGGATGGTCATCTAGATAATTGTCTGGACGGATGTCTGGATGGTCATCTAGATAATTGTCTGGATGGTCGTCTGGATAAATGTCTGGACGGATGTCTTGATGAATGTCTGGACGGATGTCTGGATGGTCATCTAGATAATTGTCTGGGCGGATGTCTAGATGGTCATCTTGATAAATGTCTGGACGGATGTCTAGATGGTCGTCTAGATAAATGTCTGGACGGATGTCTAGATGGTCGTCTTGATAATTGCCTGGACGGATGTCTAGATGGTTGTCTTGATAATTGCCTGGACGGATGTCTAGATGGTCATCTTGATAATTGTCTGGGCGGATGTCTAGATGGTCATCTTGATAATTGTCTGGACGGATGTCTAGATGGTCATCTTGATAATTGTCTGGACGGATGTCTTGATAAATGTCTGGACGGATGTCTGGATGGTCATCTAGATAATTGTCTGGACGGTCATCTAGATAATTGTCTGGATGGTCGTCTGGATAAATGTCTGGACGGATGTCTTGATGAATGTCTGGACGGATGTCTGGATGGTCATCTAGATAATTGTCTGGGCGGATGTTTAGATGGTCATCTTGATAATTGTCTGGACGGATGTCTGGATGGTCATCTAGATAATTGTCTGGACGGATGTCTGGATGGTCATCTAGATAATTGTCTGGGCGGATGTTTAGATGGTCATCTTGATAAATGTCTGGACGGATGTCTGGATGGTCATCTAGATAATTGTCTGGATGGTCGTCTGGATAAATGTCTGGACGGATGTCTTGATGAATGTCTGGACGGATGTCTGGATGGTCATCTAGATAATTGTCTGGGCGGATGTCTAGATGGTCGTCTGGATAAATGTCTGGACGGATGTCTAGATGGTCGTCTAGATAAATGTCTGGACGGATGTCTGGATGGTCGTCTAGATAATTGTCTGGATGGTCGTCTGGATAAATGTCTGGATGGTCGTCTACACAACAGGCTTTATGCACAGAGTACTTAGTAGAACTTCCGGTTTAAAATTAACTCACGGGACCATTTCCGGTTCCATTTGAAACGTGAAGATTTCCAGAGTTAGAGTGCATTTCCAGCTAAAGATATTGTTTATAATCAAAACGAGTAATAGTATAGTATAGTACAGTATGATATATATATTATAGCACTAAGAAATGAAGCCATCATATAAGTATCAGCGGACGGGAAGCCTCGACAGCTGAACACTGCTGTGCTCCGTTGTGTACCGCATCAGCTGAATAGAATTCATCAGTCCGTTTCCACATTTCACTGAATAAATAACTACAGAAAGGAAGGATTGTGAACTTAAGAGGAGAAAACGTGATCATTTCTAACCACACCGTGTCTGCAGTCCACACTTTGCAGCACAGTAGTCAAAGAGCCGAGTGGAGGAGGCTAAAGGAGGAGGCTAAAGGAGGAGGCTAAAGGAGGAGGCTAACGGAGGAGGCTAAAGGAGGAGGCTAAAGGAGGAGGCTA
>SSNR01000101.1:923476-951044 GCA_006937965.1 Callopanchax toddi | reverse complement strand
TTTTTTCCCCCCCCCCCCCCCCCCCCCACCTCTCCTGTCTTTATCTGACCCTTTAGAACTGAATACAGGAGGCTTAATGTCCCCTAAGGCTCCTCTCTACAGACAGACAGAGACGTGTTTCCTAATAAAATAATTGATTAAACTCATCTAAAACAGTGGACAAATACATACACTAAATATCTCTGTCTATTCGGCCAATCACAATAAAGAACCGGGGGGGGGGGTGCTGAGGAAGAGCCAATAACGCTCAGTCCAGAGTTTGTAGCTCCCCTCACCCCGAGCTCCTCTTTGACACAGGACAACAACGGAGACAGTCCGCTGTACAGGTGAGATGGGGGCGCGCAGCTCCCCCGAGTCAGAGGCTCGGACCACACACGCAGCGACGGCAACGCACACACGCTTGTAGCACGTCCGAAACACGCACACAACATGCCCAGTGCTGGTGACGCGCAGTGACAGCTGATCAGCTGTGTCACAAGTTCTCATTACTGACGGACAGGAACCGAAACAAGGCACCGTTTCAGATGACACGAGTCGGTCCTCGGTCGGGTCGGGGTTTTCATCGACCCGCCCCAAACCGCCCCGCATCACTGCGTCTAGTTTTAGAACCCGCCTCATTAAAACACGTTATAGTATTGACTCACTGAAAGCCTTTTATTTAGTCCAACCGTCTCTAAAACGTGCTGATGCAAAGTTCACACAGTAGCCTACAGAAATTCTCTGTCACGTTTTCTTTTATAAATCCTGAAGTTTGTGGAGAAAGTTACGGAGCCCGTCTCATGACATGGTGGAAAAATAAGTCAATTGTGGCCACGAAATAGTTCTACCGTTCCCACGATATAGTAATTTGTTCCCACAAAAAGCTTTTTCGTGCACACGAATTAGTGTTTCGTGTGACCCGGGCTGGACTCCACGCACAGCACTGGTCAGCTGTGGCTGCTCGTATTATTACTGCGGGGATGCAGCTCTTTGTCTGCACCCTGATAGAAGAATTACTGGGACATTTCAGTGATTTCTGGGAGATATTGGACTCTGGTTTTATGTTTAAAATACCGTGTGCCCTTTATCATTCAGCTCTACTTTAAAAGTGCCATGATTTGTGTGCAGGTGTGACAGAGTGGATGTTAATAAGGAGCACTAAGGCTCATGTTAACCCCAAGGAGACAGGACCAAGGAGGTTTAAAATAATGGGTTTATTTACAAATAATAGTCATAAGCCCCAACCAAACAGTGGGGATCCACCAGCAGGGGGCGGAACCCTGCAGGGCAGCAGACCACAGACCTGAGGGAGCACCACACCACACCCACCCTAGGTGCTGCTCCAGCTGCTGCCTCTGCAGAGGGCCCGGCTCCACCTCCTCCTGGTGAGCTCACTGAAAGAAATAATGGTTAATGACACCTTGTTAGTCCCTCTCTCCCGACTGTTCCCCTAACACACACACACCCCACCCACACCACACACCCTCACGAGCACCGGTACGCTCTAATAAATCGTCCGGGACCAGCGTCCGTCCCACAGCTCCATAGAGTCCTGCAGTCCAGAAGCTGACCTGCCGTGGTCCAGCTGACCTGCCAGCTGCTACTGGACTGGACTGATCCGGCGGCAAGCGGAGTCCCAATCAATGTCTGAGGCTGGAGGTTGCAGCGCTGCTCCACTGAGCTGGAGACGAAAGTCCCCACAGGCAAAAGAGCAGCGTCCTGGCGCGACCAGGGCGGTCACTCCCTGGGCTGCTCGCTCACACCTGTGTCACATAATGGTGTTATCACACTGAGGGACGACAAACAGCACACACACGTACGTACACACACACACTCACCAGCCAACGCCATCTCTACCCACCCCCCTGCTAGAGGAGATGGCAACCAAGTGCCTGACAACCTCCCGCTGCTGCACTAGCAGCCGATCCCAGTCACACAGGTGAGCTGACCTGTCAGTCCACCAGCACACCTTGGCAGGGCTTTGATCCAACCTGCTGTCCTTATAGAAATCAGTAAAACAGCTACAGGTGTGGCCAATAAAACCAGGAGCAATCATGCTCATCCTGCCACACAGGGCTGCGCGTCCTGCAGAAACACGAGTTTACCACTCCACGCAACTAAACGTGTGGTAGAAAGTTTGAAAGTTGTGTAACAAGTCATACAGCTCACGACAAAGTGACAAAGAGGTAAACATGACAAGAACTGAATCAGAAAAGGCACTCAAACATCAGTGGGTAGGTCGTTATCACGGCTGGTGCAGATGGATGAGGGACTGCAGGATAATATCATCAATACTATTCTGGTCCCAAGGAATAGTCATTTGTGGGAACGAAATATGTTTAACGTTCGCACGAATTAATGTTTAGTGGGAACGAATTACTATTTCGTGCGCACGTTATAGTTACTTCGTGGCCACAATTAATTCATTTTTCCACCATGTCATGAGACGGGCTCCGTAGAAAGTGACTCCCTTTCCAACCCGTTTTGTATTTATTTATATAAATTTTATATAGAATATAATAAATTATAAACATATATATATATTTATTTTATAAGTTTTATAAATGAGGCCACAATTTGAACCCGCCCCGCACTGAAGGTATAAACGTATTAACCCGACCCAACCTGGTAAAAGACAACATCACTATCGGTCGGTACCATGGAATTCGTACCGGATACGGTACCATCCCTACTCAGAAACTTGCAGATGTCTTTTTAGAGCCACAAAACGACAACCAGCTTCCCCCAGCTAAACACAATCTGCGGTCGAACTCACAGGATGTATTTAGTCTTTGACCTGAAGTCGGATCTTAATTCGTCACTTCCTCTCCACTCTGAGTCATGTCAGCGTTGGTCAGACTGACCCTGACTTTAAGGTCAGCTGTTCTTCCACCCCTCATCCAACCTCCTGAAGATAAACTTTATTTTCTAATGGGCGGAGCAGAGCTTCTTAAGCCCTGCCCATCTCTAAGCCCCGCCCACCTCTCGTCTCCTTCAGTGGGTCTTCAGGTCTCAGATGAAGGGAGGAACTCGTTGATCAACCATCTCTGAAGCAGCTGCCGTGCTTTGCTCGTAGCGTCACCGTGACTGTTAGCTAACGTTTGTGAGGATGAGCGCTCCGTGGTTTTTAAAGGGGGAGGGGCTCAGGTAGACAAGGTGCTCTGATTGGCTCTGTCCTCTAGAGGGGAGTGGTCTGTTCAGGGGAAAGATTTAGAAACCAGCTGTTTAGCTTTAGCTCAGAACACATTTCACTAAAATGAGAACCAGGAAGTGAAAACGGAGAAAACGTTTGATCACTTTGGGTCTCTGGGTCTGATCTGATGTTAGAAGATCTTAGAAAGTGGATTTATCAGAACATGGACCTTTGAAGGAGTTCAGAGTCTAAGATTCTGTGATGTTTGTAGGAAATCAGCTGACATCTTCTGAGCGTGTGTTTGTTCTCACAGTTGACGGCTCTCGAGTTTCCACCCAAGAAGCTGTTTGGAAACCGAGACGAGCGAATGGTGGCAGAGCGCCAGCATCACCTGGAGGTCAGTGGACACCTGATGCTGCTGGACGGACATCCAGCTCAGGTCCCAGTCCCGGTCTCTGCATGTATTACATATGTCCTTTATGGATGCAGCTATCTAAGATATGAATCCAGTTTCTATCTAATATTACAGCTGCTGGTCATAAAATTAGAATATCATTATTTATTTCAATCGTTTCATTCAAAAAGTGAACCTTGTATATTCATTCATTCATTCATTCCACACAGACTGATGTATTCACGTCTTTATTTCTTTTCATTTTGATGATTAAAACTGACTTCCAAATTCAGTATCTCAGAGAACGAGAATATTGATCAAGCCTAAAGCAAAACATGGGTTTGAATAATAAAGGGTGTCAGCAGCTCTGTAGGCAGAGCAGTCATGTGACACCGCTCTGACTGGGTCCCTGTGTCATGGTGTAACTGGGTGAGACTCCACCACCTGCTGGTCTGGGCGTTTCACTTCCAGTGTAGCTCACCGCCATCAGCAGGTGAACGACTGACTGGTGGAAAGACTTCTACCATTTTACCATCTGACAAGAACACTCCTACTAGCATGCTAGTTGTTACCATTCACTTACAGTGTTTTACGCTAAGCTAAAGCTAAAGGAGTACTGTTGGATCAGTAAAACAGCTGGGCTGTTTACAAATTGTTTTTGCCCACTATGACAATAGACAAAAAATCACTTACCGGTGGAGTATCCCTTTAAGAGTTAAGGATCAGCATTAAAGTGATAAAATGCAACTTTTTCATATTTTAAAATCTTCTCCTTGAGCCAGTCGGTGCTAATCTGACTCTTTACAGAGTTAATGAAAAGTCACTTAGCCCCATCTGGTGGTTAGATCCAGAATACCACGATTGCAAGATCTCCATCGCCGTCACGGTACCCAGGAAGTCACGTGTCTCACGAGGGTTAGGCTAACCCAAAGTGGCTAGCTGTTATGCTAGCTCTGGAGTGTTTTTATCTCATGATTCCTGATTTTTCCCATCTCTCCCTGCTTGAACACAGCTGATTTCTTTGAAGGAGTAAATAACCGCTCCTGTAGAAAGCTATGAAGGCTGAGGAGACATTTCAACAGGTAGATTTAGGCGTTTAGAAGCTGAAACAATATGCTGACTTGTGTAATGCAGTGATTTAAAACGGACACCAGAGGGAGCCCAAAACAAGCAAAACTGCATATTATCACTTTAAGGGTCAGGATTAAGGGTTAGGTTTGGAGTAGCAGTAGGGTTAAGGGTTAAAGGTCGTGATGATGTCAGAGGTAAAGTGATCCAGTCACATGACGCTGCAGAGCTGGTGGAGGTGTTGGAGACGAGCTGAATGTCTTCCCTAGACCTGGTGTGATGTTTTCTTTGGGTGAGGTGAAGAGGAGGACAGGTGGAGAGGTGGTTGAGTCTCCAGGTATGAGTGGTCCTAATGTTCTCCTTGTTCTCTGCAGAGGTACCTGAGGAACCTGTTCCGGGTCATGCTGTCCTCCTCCCGCTCTCCTCTCAAAGCCGATGAGGACGGCGTTTTTCGTCTCTCAAAACTGGACGTCTGGGAGTTCTCTTCGTTCTTCAAGAAGGGCGTCTTTGAGTCCAGCAGCCATGGAACCAGCTGAGCTCCATCAGAGGTCCACAACAACCCTCTGTGCCCATTCCCCCCTGAGAGGTGGTCTTCATCAGCAGAGACAGAGACCTGGACCTCATCAGGATCTGGTCTCTGTCTGAAACCTTGAACTTCCTGGTTGTGATCTCAGTTGATCAGATCTTCAACGTTTTCTCTGATGAATAAAGGATTCTCTGGTCTGAGGACCAGGAGGAGGAACGTCATGGTTCTGGTTGGTTCGTCTGACTGATGCTGAAGATGAAACAGGAAGTGACTCATCTGGTCTGAGTTTAGAATCCATTTCCAGCTGAAGAGTCAAAATAAAACCTGTCAAAATATGGAAAATGTGTCTTTTGTTAAAGAAACTAAAATTCATTTGACCTTCAGTTGATTCATCATTTATCTGTATTATTATCCAGTATCTTGGATCATCCATCAGGTCCAGGAGGGAACCCAGAAAGTCCAGCTCCTCCTGGAGGATCTCCTGGGGTTGATCCAGACCAGAGAAGATATTTATTCCCTCAGATTTGATCAGAAAGCGACAACAGAACGATTTAAAACGATAAAACAGAGAAAATCCAACTTCAGTTTTTAGGAAGTGATTTTATTTAGAATGATGTGACTCCATTCAGTCCATAACTCCTCAGAGGAACCCGACTGGCTCAGTCCTGTAGGAGCGTCAGAGCCAATCAGAGGACGGTTCAGGTTCTGGTCTCAGACACGATGCAGGTGGTGTTCAGGTGCTGCTGCCTTCAGGATCTGTTCTGCCGTTCTGAAGGGGAAGTCATTCAGTGACCCTCCTGCTCCCTGCAGCTGCTCTTTCCAGCTGTTCAGCAGCTGGTCATACTGCTGCAGGTCAAAGGTCACCCTGTCACTAACAGAGGACACACAGCTGATCAGAACCACCTGGAGGGATACTCACCTTGGACCTTCCAGCCAGATCCGTCTGCAGAGCGTCCACAGAGACACGTTTAGACTCCAGGGTTTCCTGCAGGCAGCAGAAGGAACCAGTTCATAGGATGGACCTGAACTATGAAAGACTAGGACAGAATCTATACATATAGATATAGATATATACATATAGATATATACATATAGATATAGATATATACATATAGATATATATACAGTATATATATATATATATATATACTGTATATATATATATATATATATATATATATATATATATATATATATATACACATATATACACACACACATATATATAGATAGATAGATTATATATATAGATATATATATTATATAGATATATTCAATATAACTATGTTCCTTGTTATTCGAGCTGTGTAACATCATAGAGGTCCTTGCTGTCAGATCAGATGCAGGAGAAGACCCTACATCTCCTGAGGGTCTCTCCTGGCAGAAGAACCTGTCCAGGTGGTCTTCAGCCCTGGTCCTGGGAGCAGTAGGGGACATGAAGTCTGGATGGACTTGGTTCTGCTCTGCTCTTGTTGAGGTGTTTGGTGCTAGCTGTGGTGGAGATTAGGGTAGGGGGTCAGAGGTCATGGTGGTCAGGTTTAGACCTGCTGAAGGTTCCTGATGTTGTGCTCCATAGAGGAGGAGGACCTGAATCCTCTGAACCCCTCTCATAGTCTGAGTTGTGAGGGAGTTTTAATGGTTTTTTTAGCTAAAGGCTCCTCTGTTCTGGGGATGAGCGCTGCCAGCTAGCCAAGGCTTTAGATCAACTAAAGGAAAGAAATCCAGACTGAACCGAGTCCTGGACCTGCTGAATCATCAGTTTGACTGAGCTGCAGCTGATCATCTGACCTTAAATCCTTGAAGTTCTGATTTCGGTTTGTTTCTAAATATTTTTCTCTCAGAACCTATAAAACCTGAACCTTCTGGTCTGAGGTCAGAGGTTAACAAGCGTTGATCAGGTGACCGGACTGAACCGGGGGTAGAGTTGTACCTGCAGCTTGGCGGCGGCGTTGCTGCGGGCCTTCGGGTCGATGCTGGACACAGACAGTGCAGCACAGAGCTGGGCCTCCTTCTGCTCCACAGCTTCTGTCAAAGTGGCCATTTTCTTCTCCAGCAGCATCTTCTTCAGGCCACTCCTCTGCTGCAGGTCCAGGATGTTCTCCGTCTGCCGCCGCAGCAGCTCGTCACGCTCCTGCTCCACCTGCAGAGCTTCTGACCTGTCAGCTGGCCCAGAGGGAAAAGGGAGGCAACAGGAAGCGGTGGGTTACCTTCTGGAAGGCCTGCAGCAGCAGCTCGTACTGCACCGTCAGCTCCCTCAGCTCCTTCTCCACCTCCTTCTGATGACTGGCGTTCTTCTGTTCAACAAAACATGTTCAGTTACAAACAGCCAGCGGATCTACAGGAAGGCCTCTTCCTGCTCTCTGGACGTTTGACCTCCATGTTTGTTTCAGAGTGCTTCTCAGAGTTTTGTCCCAGTGTGCTTACCGTAGTGTAGCTAATGCGTCACTAGCTTCACTACGCTGCATCAGCAGCTACAGACACACCTCAACCTGCTGTAGTGGACAAAGTTTCACTGGTACTGAGGAATACACGTGGTACTGAGGAGTACTGAGGAATACACGTGGTACTGAGGAATACACGTGGTACTGAGGAATACACGTGGTACTGGGGTATACACGTGGTACTGAGGAATACACGTGGTACTGAGGAATACACGTGGTACTGAGGAATACACTTGGTACTGAGGAGTACTGAGGAATACACGTGGTACTGAGGAATACACTTGGTACTGAGGAGTACTGAGGAATACACGTGGTACTGAGGAATACACTTGGTACTGAGGAGTACTGAGGAATACACGTGGTACTGAGGAATACACGTGGTACTGGGGTATACACGTGGTACTGAGGTATACACGTGGTACTGAGGAATACACGTGGTACTGGGGTATACACGTGGTACTGAGGTATACACGTGGTACTGAGGAATACACGTGGTACTGAGGAGTACTGAGGAATACACGTGGTACTGAGGAATACACGTGGTACTGAGGTATACACGTGGTACTGAGGTATACACGTGGTACTGAGGTATACACGTGGTACTGAGGAATACACGTGGTACTGAGGTATACACGTGGTACTGAGGAGTACTGAGGAATACACGTGGTACTGAGGAATACACGTGGTACTGAGGAATACACGTGGTACTGAGGAATACACTTGGTACTGAGGAGTACTGAGGAATACACGTGGTACTGAGGAATACACGTGGTACTGAGGAGTACTGAGGAATACACGTGGTACTGAGGAATACACGTGGTACTGAGGAATACACGTGGTACTGAGGAGTACTGAGGAATACACGTGGTACTGAGGTATACACGTGGTACTGAGGTATACACGTGGTACTGAGGTATACACGTGGTACTGAGGTATACACGTGGTACTGAGGAATACACGTGGTACTGGGGTATACACGTGGTACTGAGCTATACACGTGGTACTGAGGAATACACGTGGTACTGAGGAATACAGAGGAATACACGTGGTACTGAGGAATACACGGGGTACTGAGGAGTACTGAGGAATACACGTGGTACTGAGGAATACACGTGGTACTGAGGAATACACGTGGTACTGAGGTATACACGTGGTACTGAGGAATACACGTGGTACTGAGGTATACACGTGGTACTGAGGAGTACTGAGGAATACACGTGGTACTGAGGAATACACGTGGTACTGAGCAATACACGTAGTACTGAGGAATACACGTGGTACTGAGGTATACACGTGGTACTGAGGAATACACATGGTACTGAGGAGTACTGAGGAATACACGTGGTACTGAGGAATACACGTGGTACTGAGGAATACACGTGGTACTGAGGAGTACTGAGGAATACACGGGGTACTGAGGAATACACGTGGTACTGCGGAATACACGTGGTACTGAGGAATACACGTGGTACTGAGGAATACACGTGGTACTGAGGTATACACGTGGTACTGAGGAATACACGTGGTACTGAGGTATATACTGTACGTGGTACTGGGGTATACACGTGGTACTGAGGAATACACGTGGTACTGAGGTATACACGTGGTACTGAGGAATACACGTGGTACTGAGGAATACACGTGGTACTGAGGAATACACGTGGTACTGAGGAGTACTGAGGAATACACGTGGTACTGAGGAATACACTTGGTACTGAGGAGTACTGAGGAATACACGTGGTACTGAGGAATACACGTGGTACTGAGGAATACACGTGGTACTGAGGAGTACTGAGGAATACACGTGGTACTGAGGAATACACGTGGTACTGAGGAATACACGTGGTACTGAGGAGTACTGAGGTATACACGTGGTACTGAGGAATACACGTGGTACTGAGGTATACACGTGGTACTGAGGAATACACGTGGTACTGAGGTATACACGTGGTACTGAGGTATACACATGGTACTGAGGTATACACGTGGTACTGAGGTATACACATGGTACTGAGGTATACACGTGGTACTGGGGTATACACGTGGTACTGAGGTATACACGTGGTACTGAGGAGTACTGAGGAATACACGTGGTACTGAGGAATACACGTGGTACTGAGGAATACACGTGGTACTGAGGTATACACGTGGTACTGAGGAATACACGTGGTACTGAGGTATACACGTGGTACTGAGGAATACACGTGGTACTGAGGAATACACGTGGTACTGAGGAGTACAGAGGAATACACGTGGTACTGAGGTATATACTGTACGTGGTACTGGGGTATATACTGTACGTGGTACTGGGGTATATACTGTACGTGGTACTGAGGAATACACGTGGTACTGAGGTATACACGTGGTACTGAGGTATACACGTGGTACTGAGGTATACACTTGGTACTGAGGAATACACGTGGTACTGAGGTATACACGTGGTACTGAGGTATACACGTGGTACTGGGGTATATACTGTACGTGGTACTGGGGTATATACTGTACGTGGTACTGGGGTATATACTGTACGTGGTACTGGGGTATATACTGTACGTGGTACTGGGGTATACACGTGGTACTGGGTATACACGTGGTACTGAGGTATACACGTGGTACTGAGGAATACACGTGGTACTGGGGTATACACGTGGTACTGAGGTATACACGTGGTACTGAGGTATATATACTGTACGTGGTACTGGGGTATACACGTGGTACTGAGGTATACACGTGGTACTGAGGAATACACGTGGTACTGAGGTATACACGTGGTACTGAGGAATACACGTGGTACTGAGGAGTACTGAGGAATACACGTGGTACTGAGGAATACACGTGGTACTGGGGTACACATGGTACTGAGGTATACACGTGGTACTGAGGAATACACGTGGTACTGAGGAGTACTGCTGTACTGGGTATACACGTGGTACTGAGGATACACGTGGTACTGGGTATACACTGGTACTGAGGATACACTGGGATACACTGGTACTGAGGAATACACGTGGTACTGAGGAATACACGTGGTACTGAGGAATACACGTGGTACTGAGGAATACACGTGGTACTGAGGTATACACGTGGTACTGAGGTATACACGTGGTACTGAGGTATACACGTGGTACTGAGGAATACACGTGGTACTGAGGAATACACGTGGTACTGAGGTATACACATGGTACTGAGCTATACACGTGGTACTGAGGAATACACGTGGTACTGGGGTATACACGTGGTACTGAGGTATACACGTGGTACTGAGGAATACACGTGGTACTGAGGTATACACGTGGTACTGGGGTATACACGTGGTACTGAGGTATACACGTGGTACTGAGGAATACACGTGGTACTGGGGTATACACGTGGTACTGAGGTATACACATGGTACTGAGGTATACACGTGGTACTGAGGTATACACGTGGTACTGGGGTATACACGTGGTACTGAGGTATACACATGGTACTGAGGTATACACGTGGTACTGAGGAATACACGTGGTACTGAGGAATACACGTGGTACTGAGGTATACACATGGTACTGAGCTATACACGTGGTACTGAGGAATACACGTGGTACTGGGGTATACACGTGGTACTGAGGTATACACGTGGTACTGAGGAATACACGTGGTACTGAGGAATACACGTGGTACTGAGGTATACACGTGGTACTGAGGTATACACTTGGTACTGAGGAATACACGTGGTACTGGGGTATACACGTGGTACTGGGGTATACACGTGGTACTGGGGTATACACGTGGTACTGGGGTATATACTGTACGTGGTACTGGGGTATATACTGTACGTGGTACTGGGGTATACACGTGGTACTGAGGTATACACGTGGTACTGGGGTATATACTGTACGTGGTACTGGGGTATATACTGTACGTGGTACTGGGGTATATACTGTACGTGGTACTGGGGTATATACTGTACGTGGTACTGGGGTATATACTGTACGTGGTACTGGGGTATACACGTGGTACTGGGTCTCTCTCTGCCTAGCTGACTCTGAGGACAGAGCTGGACCTGGACCAGTGGTCCTGGTGGTCCTGCTCAGACGGACCTTGGCCGTGTTCTGGAGGAGGACATGTCTCTGCTGCAGCTCCTGGAGCTCTGACAGCTTTAGCTCCGCCTCCTGCAGGGCCTTCCTCAGAAGCTCCTCCTCCTGCTTGGCCTCTACCAGCGTCTGCTCCTGCTGGACCTCCTGACGCTGCAGAACCATCAGCTCTTCCTGCCGGGACCCCAACACAACAAACAGAACCTTCAGAACCATGGACTTGTGTCAGAGTGTGGTTCTGCTGACCGACAGGTCGTTTTACCTTCAGGACCTTCAGGTCCTCCTGCTGCTTCTTGTTGATCTGAGAGTAGAACTCCTGAGCCTGCCTCAGGACCCGGTCCTGGTCCTGGAGGAGAGACTCCAGGTGAGTGTTCCTCTCTTCCTCCAAACGTTGGAAGGAGGACTTCCACCTCTTCTCCTCTGTGTCCATCAGAGCCTGTGTCCTCCACTGGAACTTCAGCTCCACCTCTGAGGAGAAACGATAGGAAAGAAGGAAGAGGAGGTGAGGAAGGCTGGAGGAGCTAAAGGACGAGAAGGAAACACAACAGGAAGTGGTCTGACCGTTCAGCCTGCTGTGGTACTTGTTATGGAGCTCCATCAGCTCCACCTGGTGTCTCTGAGGAAGAGGAGGAAGACAACGGTCAGCCCCTCATCTGGACAACCACCTAACGACAACGTCTCCTCACCTGCTGCAGCTCCTGGATGGAGGACGTCCCCTGAAGCTGCTTCTCCCTCAAGTCCTCCTGCAGGTTCTCGACTCCTCTGAGCAGATCCAGCTCTGAGCCCAGGTTCTGGTTCTGAACCATCAAGAACGATGAGACGGCGTCCATCTTCATCTCTGAGACGGCGTCATGCTGCTCTGACAGGACGTGTTTCAGCTTCTGCTTGTAGACCTGAGACCAGAGGACAAGTTATAGACAGGGTCCTAAAGGGGGTCAGGTTCGGGTTCTAGTGACACCACGGGTCAGCTCACAGTGATCTCCACTTGGTGGCGCTCCTCGGCCTCAGCCTTCTCCCTGCTCTTGTTCCTCAGAGTGGACTCCGCCTCCTCCAGGTGTCTCTTGGAGATTTCCCAGAAGGCCTGGATTTTGTCCCTCTCCAGCTGAAAGTAGCTCTTCTCCTCGCGCTCCCGGTCCAGCTCCTCTCGGAGACGGACGATGTGCTCCTCCAGCTGCAGACGGAGACATCATCACTGACCTCTGACCTCTGACCTGGTTCAGTCTCTGAGTTTAGGAGGCGTTTTAGTCCTGAACGAATCAGAGGTCAGCGAACCACAAGAGAAAAACAGCATGAGTCTAAACGAGAGTCTGGATCAGGGTTTCTGGACTGGATCAGGGTTTCTGGACTGGATCAGGGTTTCTGGTCTGGATCAGGGGATCTGGTCTGGATCAGGGGATCTGGTCTGGATCAGGGTTTCTGGTCTGGATCAGGGGATCTGGTCTGGATCAGGGTTTTTGGACTGGATCAGGGTTTCTGGTCTGGATCAGGGTTTTTGGACTGGATCAGGGGATCTGGTCTGGATCAGGGGATCTGGTCTGGATCAGGGTTTTTGGACTGGATCAGGGTTTCTGGACTGGATCAGGGTTTCTGGACTGGATCAGGGGATCTGGTCTGGATCAGGGTTTTTGGACTGGATCAGGGGATCTGGAACTCAGTAATTGTAGTTCTCTCTCCGTTGAGCAGGTGGCGCTGTTAACCGGGTCCGGTCCCCGGTGTGATTAACGATCGTTTGCTTGGACCAGAGACGCTACCTGATCTTTGGACATGTCCTCCGTGGACAGACCGTCCACCCCGGCGGAGGACTTCTCCTTCCCGGTCTTCTTCTGTTTAGTCTTCGGGGGCTGAGGAAGAAACACTGTTAGCTGTAGCGGCTAAAGCTAAGCTAGCATGCTAACAACAACAACCCGCATAAAGGAGTTGTTTCCGGTAATATCCAAGAATAAACCGTGTTTTTATTGGACCGGTAACCGGTTTTATTACCATCGTCTCCACAGCAGCAGCCCGGCCAACAGAACCCACACGGAGACCTTCGTTCCGTTACCGACCGAGACCGGACAGCAGCACCGGGCTACCATGGAAACCGAGACAGTCACGTGACAAGCCGCCGGGTCACGTGGTCGCTCAAGTTGCTATCCCTTTAAAGATAGGTTTATTATATAAGTTTAGTGATGAAACTACAGTATAACCGGAAGTTTGATCCTAATGAAATAATCACAGACATCTGTAACCTAGGTAACCACTGACGTGTTGATGTAACCGGATGGGTTGTGTCCACTGAATGAAAACAAACCAGACAGGGTTCAGCCACGTGGGGGCGCTGTTTGTTTCTCTGCTCTGGGTTTCCTCCCACACACAGGCCTGAGAGGGTTAACCCATAGACATTATATATGTATATAATAGGGTTAGGGTTAGTTAACCTATAGACATTATATATGTATATAATAGGGTTAGGGTTAGTTAACCTATAGACATTATATATGTATATAATAGGGTTACGGTTAGTTAACCCACAGACATTATATATGTATATAATAGGGTTAGGGTTAGTTAACCCATAGACATTATATATGTATATAATAGGGTTAGGGTTAGTTAACCCATAGACATTATATATGTATATAATAGGGTTAGGGTTAGTTAACCCATAGACATTATATATGTATATAATAGGGTTAGGGTTAGGGTTAGTTAACCCACAGACATTATATATGTATATAATGTCTATGGGTTAACTCGCTTTGGAGAAAAGTGGAGGCAAAATCAGTCCTTCTCAAAAATCTTAGAGAAACTCAGCAGGTTGAACAAAGTCATGAAAACACCTGTATCAGACAGTCAGTCTGCTTTAGGTAGCCAGATGACCCTCTACCTATTTATTAGATTAAAAACCTTTGAGTCAATAAACTACACAATATGAACCAATGGACTTCTATCTCATGCTATCAGGGTGTAGTTCTCAGGTCAGGGTGTAGTTCTCAGGTCAGGGTGTAGTTCTCACAGGTCAGGGTGTAGTTCTCAGGTCAGGGTGTAGTTCTCAGGTCAGGGTGTAGTTCTTTCAGGTCAGGGTGTAGTTCTCAGGTCAGGGTGTAGTTCTCAGGTCAGGGTGTAGATCTCACAGGTCAGGGTGTAGTTCTCAGGTCAGGGTGTAGTTCACAGGTCAGGGTGTAGTTCTCAGGTCAGGGTGTAGATCTCACAGGTCAGGGTGTAGTTCTCAGGTCAGGGTGTAGTTCACAGGTCAGGGTGTAGTTCTCAGGTCAGGGTGTAGATCTCACAGGTCAGGGTGTAGTTCTCAGGTCAGGGTGTAGTTCTCACAGGTCAGGGTGTAGTTCTCTCAGGTCAGGGTGTAGTTCTCAGGTCAGGGTGTAGTTCTCAGGTCAGGGTGTAGTTCTCAGGTCAGGGTGTAGTTCTCAGGTCAGGGTGTAGATCTCACAGGTCAGGGTGTAGTTCTCAGGTCAGGGTGTAGTTCTCACAGGTCAGGGTGTAGTTCTCAGGTCAGGGTGTAGTTCTCAGGTCAGGGTGTAGTTCTCAAGTCAGGGTGTAGTTCTCAGGTCAGGGTGTAGTTCTCTCAGGTCAGGGTGTAGTTCTCAGGTCAGGGTGTAGTTCTCAAGGTCAGGGTGTAGTTCTCAGGTCAGGGTGTAGTTCTCAGGTCAGGGTGTAGTTCACAGGTCAGGGTGTAGTTCTCAGGTCAGGGTGTAGTTCTCACAGGTCAGGGTGTAATTCTCAGGTCAGGGTGTAGTTCTCAGGTCAGGGTGTAGCTCTCAGGTCAGGGTGTAGTTCTCACAGGTCAGGGTGTAGATCTCAGGTCAGGGTGTAGTTCTCAAGTCAGGGTGTAGTTCTCAGGTCAGGGTGTAATTCTCAGGTCAGGGTGTGGCTCACAGGTCAGGGTGTAATTCTCAGGTCAGGGTGTGGCTCTCAGGTCAGGGTGTAGTTCTCAGGTCAGGGTGTAGTTCTCAAGTCAGGGTGTAGTTCTCACAGGACAGGGTGTAGTTCTCACAGGTCAGGGTGTAGATCTCAGGTCAGGGTGTAGTTCTCACAGGTCAGGGTGTAGATCTCAGGTCAGGGTGTAGTTCTCAAGTCAGGGTGTAGTTCTCAAGTCAGGGTGTAGTTCTCACAGGACAGGGTGTAGTTCTCACAGGTCAGGGTGTAGTTCTCAGGTCAGGGTGTAGATCTCACAGGTCAGGGTGTAGTTCTCAGGTCAGGGTGTAGTTCTCAGGTCAGGGTGTAGTTCTTTCAGGTCAGGGTGTAGTTCTCAGGTCAGGGTGTAGTTCTCAGGTCAGGGTGTAGATCTCACAGGTCAGGGTGTAGTTCTCTGGTCAGGGTGTAGATCTCACAGGTCAGGGTGTAGTTCTCAGGTCAGGGTGTAGTTCTCTCAGGTCAGGGTGTAGTTCTCTCAGGTCAGGGTGTAGTTCTCAGGTCAGGGTGTAGTTCTCAGGTCAGGGTGTAGTTCTCAGGTCAGGGTGTAGTTCTCACAGGTCAGGGTGTAATTCTCAGGTCAGGGTGTAGTTCTCACAGGTCAGGGTGTAGTTCTCAGGTCAGGGTGTAGTTCTCAGAGTCAGGGTGTAGTTCTCAGGTCAGGGTGTAGTTCTCAGGTCAGGGTGTAGCTCTCAGGTCAGGGTGTAGTTCTCAGGTCAGGGTGTAGATCTCAGGTCAGGGTGTAGTTCTCAGGTCAGGGTGTAGTTCACAGGTCAGGGTGTAGTTCTCAGGTCAGGGTGTAGTTCTCACAGGTCAGGGTGTAATTCTCAGGTCAGGGTGTAGTTCTCTCAGGTCAGGGTGTAGTTCTCAGGTCAGGGTGTAGTTCTCTCAGGTCAGGGTGTAGTTCTCTCAGGTCAGGGTGTAGTTCTCTCAGGTCAGGGTGTAGTTCTCAGGTCAGGGTGTAGTTCTCTCAGGTCAGGGTGTAGTTCTCAGGTCAGGGTGTAGTTCTCTCAGGTCAGGGTGTAGATCTCAGGTCAAACATTAGTCCATTAAAGCAGCTATCTATATGGATTATTTTCTCTGTATCAAAGTTTTCTAAATGTTTTAATGATATTTCAGGTCCAAACTATGATCTGAGTTCCACATGTCATTCTGATGAAGACCCTCCTTCCTCCTTGAGACCCCTTTGCATTCTTTCTGACTGGTGAACTTTTTCAGCCAATAAAATTCAAATTTCCACATTGTCGGCTTTCTGTCAACGTGCACTCGCTTTGAGGAAATCTGTATCAGTAGGGGGCGCTGTCGTACAGGACGCTCCGTGTTTCTCTGTTTACCTCTCAGCCGTTCATGGAGGAGTCACAGCTCATTTCTACTAAAAACATATCCATTCCCCGGATAATGACGGATTTATTTTATTTTTAAACATTTCTCCTGACAGAATGGCAAGGCTTGCCAAGGATACACGTTTATTTTGGTCAAGAACTCTCTTCAGGACCGAGTGTTTTCTCATTTCTGGGTTCAGTTCCAGACTGACGTATCAGAAGCAGCAGACAGACGGCTCAGAGCCTCGTAGTGTGAGAACATGATTTATGAACTGTGAGGTAAAGCGCCGTGCGCATGTCGAGGTGTTTGGGAGGAGCCAGCCGTTGGACTCAGAAATTGCTCTCTTGCTGAGAAACTCCACCTACAGCCTTGAACTGAACCAATCAGCATCTCTGCAGCCATGAGTCAGAACCATACCACAGTTTTTACCAGGAAACAGGAAGTCAAACTTTATTAATAGTGTGGGACAAAGTCAGTGACAAACAATGAACTAAAGAACAAAAAGAGGACAAACTGGTTTCTGGTGTTGTTGGTTTTTATTATAGCGATTTTCTATAAAACATTTAAAAATAAAACTTGACTTTGTTCTCTGAGCTGAAGTCCAGGATGTGACCTCCGGGTCGCTCTAGGATTTGTCTGAGCTGCTCAGCTGGTTGATCTTTGAGAGTTCTCCAAACGAGACGGTGGCCGAGCCGCGCTTCACCGCTTTAGCCTGACAATCAAACACAGTTTGTCAGTAGAGTTTATTTATAGAGGTGTGTGGAGGAGCTGGACCACGTAGGGTCAGTTCTAACGTTCACAGGTAACCAGTCAGAGACCTCAGAATAGGAGTGATGTCATCTTTCCTGTTTGCTCCAGTGAGGAGCCTCGCTGCAGAGTTCTGGACCAGCTGAAGGCCATAAAGGGCTTTTTGGTTCAAACATGTGAAAAGTGTGTTACAGTCATCTAGACGGGAGGAGATCAAAGCATGAAGAACCATTTCCTGTTCAGGTTTTGACACCAACTTTCTCAGTTTGGAAATATTTCTCAGATGTTTAAATAATATAAATCTAAACCTTAATAAAAATAGTCTCCTTCCTTCATCATGTCCCTACAGGGTCTCCACACCTGTCTCCATCTAACCCTGTCCTCTACTCTCCACCAATCAGCTTCACTGCATCCATAATCTCCTCTCTGGTCTTCCTCCAGGTCCAGTTCCCCCCTCAGCATCCTCCTGATAGACTCACTGTCCCTCCTCTACAGGTCCAGACCGTCTCTGAGGACTCCGTCTTTCCATCTTCTCACTTCATCCTGACTGATCTTTGACACTTTCTGATCCACACCTCCTCTGTTCCTCGTTCTTTCATTTTCCTCATTCATCAACTCTTCAAAATATTCTGTCCATCTTCCATCACTCTTCTGGTATTTGTCCTTAGATGTCCATCCGTCCATCTCTGTCTCTAATCATTGATGGGAGCTAAATCTAGACCTTAATGTTTCTTTGGTCTGGAGTTCTTCCTGTTTGGCAGGGTAGGGTTTACGAGGCTGCTGCTGATTGGCTGACTCCTCAGACACACCAGAAAACAAACAAACAAACAAACAAACAAACAAACAGCCCTCTGCAGGCACCACTCGTCTCTCGCTCACCTGTGACTCATGAGGCTTCCAGCCAATCATGTAGAGGATATGAAAGGAGGCGGGGACAGCACCGTCGTCGCTTCCGTACATCTCTGAACCACATCAAACAAAACCTGGATGAATCAGCTGATTTTACCCAGCATGCACTTCCCATCTCTCCGACTCACCTTTGTAAACAGCTGCTGCTGCTAAGATGGAGTCTCTGTGCAGCAGCGACTTCCTGTTCCAGGCGCAGCTGCTCTCAGCCATTCCTGCAGGACGGACATCAGAAAGACTCTCAGCTGGGTTTACCTGTCAGACATCTGCCACCTGATTGGCTCATCTACCAGGTCTGATTACACCAGGATTCTAATATTTGTCGCCACCCAGCTCCTGGTCCATATGGTCATCTCCCTCCTTGACCACTGCAGACCGGCTCCGTCTACTGGATCCTCTGACGTCACGGCTCAGCCACGGCGGTCATCAGAGGGTCATCAGCTAGCAGACTAGTTAGTTAGTCAAGTTTTTACAGAGGACTTTTGGTCACTCTTGTCTTTAATGAGTCATCCTTCACAGCTGGCGGCCCGCAGGCCAGATGCAGTCCATGACCCGCGTGTTTCTGGCCCACCAGCCACATACGGGGTGTGTGTGTGTGTGTGTGTGTGTGTGTGTGTGTGTGTGTGTGTGTGTGTGTGTGTGTGTGTGTGTGTGTGTGTGTGTGTGTGTGTGTGTGTGTGTGTGCGTGCGTAGGCCTGCATGCGTCCCTAAACAATCACTTTTAACCATCTAAGGTCAGACTACGGTGCCAGGATTTGACCCTGGGCCTCCCAGGTGACGGGGCTCTGCCTCTAGGCCTTTAGGGACATTTTAACGGAAGTCAGAGAAACGTTACGAATCAGATTCGCTTTCATTCAAAGTATCAAACTGATTGTATGTGTAGTTTATCTTGTTGTGTGCTCACGATGAGCGGTCATCGTACAATAAAAGCCCTCCCCCTCCCCCGGAGTCTCCATGGAGGGTCATGTGACCCATCCCCGTTCCTACGTCTGCTTCACGGTGTTCTACTGGTCTGTTGAGAACATTACAACCTTTAATGTCTTAATGCATCATTTTGTTAGAATAAACTGTTCCACCTTTACAAACAGCCAACATGACGGACAGAATGATGCATGATGGGTAAATGGAGCCTTGTTTCTGACTGGTTCCCGCTCTCTCTCCAGACGTTCCTACCTTGTAGATCCATCATGACCTCCATGATTCCTGGGTAATGAACCTGAACCTCGTCGACGTCCTGAGGACAAAAATCACCAGCTGTCAGAATAAAACTCCTTCCTGCCTGAGGTCAACACTGCTTCTGTTTCCATGGTAACCCTATAAACCAGCGGTGACCAGACTCACCACAGTCAGCAGGTTGAAGCCCGCCTGGCCCAGCAGGTTGCCCAGGTCCGTGGCGGAGGTGTAGGGGGAGACGTGGGGGGAGAACCCTCCCTCCCGTTCCACCTCAGCCAGCTGGAGGGAACACCTCAGCTCGTAGAGCGTCTCCCCGCCCACCATCGCCCCAACGAAGACCCCATCAGGCTTCAGGACCTGGTGGATCTGTGAGGACCAGACTGCCTGATTAAAAACTCCCAGGTCCAACGGGTCCACCACCAGGAGGAACAGCAGGACAGGACGGACTCACCTGTTTCAGAGCTCCAGGTAGGTCGTTGGTCCAGTGTAGGCTGAGGGAACAGAACAACAGCAGGATGGATCCATTACTCTAAATCTTTAAATGAAGTCATCCTGACCCGTAAAGAGTCTGGTGGTTGTTTCTGACTGGACCTGGACCTGAGAGTCCTCTAGTCACCATGTTGTTGGTTCTGATGGAAGAACAGCTTTAGGACCAGGACACTGACCTGTAGAGCGTTGACCTCTGTAGGGCTTTAAATCAATCTAGAAACACTTTCAAACACTAGAGTTAAAATAGAAGCAGCTAAGAATGGGATTAGATACATTCCCACGAGTGGACCCACCACCTGCAGGAGGACCAGGTCTGGTGCAACGTGGATCAGGTAGCAGACCGAGGCGGGAGCTTTGAGCAGTACCAGCTATAGTCGGGCTCTGGAACCAAGTCCTTGAGAGGAGTTGGAGTCCCCTCTATGATGGAGGTGCTCCAGGTGAGAGGGGGAGGGGCTTTTTGTTGGAGCACCATGTCACACCTGTCCCAGGGACTCCATAGTCCTCCTGGGGGACTTCAATGCTCATGTGGGCAATGACAGCGTGACCTGGAGGACTGGCCCAACCTGAACCAGAGGGGTGTTCTGTTAGTGGACTTCTGTGAAAGTCTCAGTTTGTTCATAACGAACACCATGTTGAACATAAGGACGCCCACCGGTACACCTGGTACCAGGGCAGCCTAGGTTACAGGTCGATGATTGACTTTATAGTCCTATCATCTGACCTGAGACCGTATGTTCTGGACACTCGAGTGAAGAGAGGAGCAGAGCTGTCAACTGATCACCTCCTGGTGGTGATCTGGATCAGATGGCAGACCTGGTAGACCCAAACGTCTAGTGAGGGTCTGCTGGGAACGCCTGGCATTAGAGCCTGTCAAGATGGTCTTCAACTCCCACCTCCAGCAGAGCTGTGACCGCGTCCTGAGAGCAGTGGGGGACATGGAGTCTGATGGACCTTGTTCTGCTCTGTGATTGTTGCTAGCTGTGGTCAGTGCCTGTCATGGCGGTAACCCCCGTAGGAGGAGGTCTGCAGGGCGTGGCTGGTCTGTGGGTCTCCAGGCAGCAGACAGGTACCGGGGCGCCACACGGGGTGCAGCGGTGGCGGTTTCTGAGGCAAAATCTCAGGCATGGAATGAGTTTGATGAGACCATGGAGAACGCTGATCAAAGAGGTTTTCGTAAACCATCCAGCGCCCCAGGAGGAAGGCAGCAACTCCCTCACCCTGTTTACAGAGGAGACGGGGAGCTGCTGACGTCACCTGGGGCTAAAATGAACGATGAGAGGAGCCAGCTGAGGAGGTCCATCTGGTCAGGAGGCCTCCTGGACGCCTCCCTGGGGAGGGGCTTCAGGCAGGAGGCCCCAGGTCGACTCAGGACATGATGTTTTCTCTGGATAGAACCCGAGACGTTCTACATTTAGTTTGATCCCTGCGCTCACAGCTGCACCAGTTTAGTGATGATGAGCTTTCAGCCAATCAGGAACGAGCTTCAGCTGATTGGGCTGAATGGACACAGAGGAGGAGTCTGTGTGAGTTCATTAGTGTTTAGGAGGTGGACAGGACCGTCTGCAGCAGCTGACATTTTAATCGTGTTCAGCGCTGTGTGTGTGTGTGTGTGTCTCCACCCTGCTACACTCACATGACCTGGACCTGACCTCCTGCTGAGGTACTCACGTCAGGCTGCTCAGAACCAGGTCGAAGGTGTTCTCTTTAAACGGCAGGAACTCCTCATCAGCCAGAACCAGACTGGTCGGGACCTCGGTCCGCCTGCTGAGCCTCTGAACACCACAGGACACAACATGGACGTCAGGTTCTGACCTGGTCTTCTTCAGGCAGGATGTGGGTCAGAACTCACCAGGTTCTGGTGGGATACATCGGTCAGGAACAGCTGCTGGACCAGGTCCTGGAACACAGACCAGAACCCCCGTCAGTGGTCAGGACGGACGGACGGACGGACGGACGGACACACACACACACACACACACACACACACACACACACACACACACTGATCCAGGGTATTTTATTCATGTTTTTTGTTAGATATTTTAATTTTGTAGGAATCAGTTTGAAATCAAAAGTTTTAGTAAATGATTTGTTTTCAGAAGTCAGATGAAGCTGATGATGATTTCTAGATTAATGTTTACGGAGGTGAAGGGTGTCCGGGTAAACCAGACTGACAGTCTAGTACACAGTACTAGTCTAGGTGAAGGGTTCTGTTGGTTCAACCACAGAACCTTTAACTCTAGTAGTGTCGCTCTGCTGCCACCTACTGGCCGTTAATAGAGACACAGGTAACTTCAAACCTCAGCAGGTAATGAGAGTTTGGATGATCCTGTCTAAGTTTGATCCTCGGTTCTCGGTAATAAATCTGACGTTGTTCGAGTCACTTCTATACCAGGTAGAACTCCACGGGGAGAGGAACAGCTCAACGGGACGAGACTTTTCCACTTCTATACCTTGTTTATGTGTTGAGTGATGTGACCTTTTCCTCCCCCGATGTCCAGAGCCAGAGGAAACGTCCTGAAGAGACACCAGGTCACAAGTCACAGACCCACCTGTTCTGACCCGCCCAGAAGGTTTAAAGACTAGACACAGGTTAACGACTCGAAACAGGTTAACGACTCAAAACAGGTTAACGACCAGAAACAGGTTAACGACTCGAAAAAGGTTAACGACTCGAAACAGGTTAACGACTCGAAACAGGTTAACGACTCGAAACAGGTTAACGACTCGAAACAGGTTAACGACCAGAAACAGGTTAACGACCAGAAACAGGTTAACGACCAGAAACAGGTTAACAGCCAGAAACAGGTTAACGACTTGAAACAGGTTAACGACCCGAAACAGGTTAACGACCAGAAACAGGTTAACGACCAGAAACAGGTTAACGACTCGAAATAGGTTAACGACCAGAAACAGGTTAAAGACTAGAAACAGGTTAACAACCAGAAACAGGTTAACGACTCGAACCAGGTTAACGACCAGAAACAGGTTAAAGACTAGAAACAGGTTAAAGACTAGACACAGGTTAACGACTCGAAACAGGTTAAAGACTAGACCCAGGTTAACGACTCGAAACAGGTTAACAACTCGAAACAGGTTAACGACTCGAAACAGGTTAAAGACTCGAAACAGGTTAAAGACTCGAAACAGGTTAACGACTAGAAACAGGTTAACGACTAGAAACAGGTTAACGACTCAAAACAGGTTGACGACTCAAAACAGGTTAACGACTCAAAACAGGTTAAAGACTAGACACAGGTTAACGACTAGAAACTGGTTAACGACTAGAAACAGGTTAACGACTAGAAACAGGTTAAAGATTAGACACAGGTTAACGACTAGAAACAGGTTAACGACTCAAAACAGGTTAAAGACTCAAAACAAACAGGTTAACAACTAGGACTCGAAACAGGTTAAAGACTAGACACAGGTTAACGACTCGAAACAGGTTAACGACTCGAAACGAAACAGGTTAAAGACTCGAAACAGGTTAACGACTAGAAACAGGTTAACGACTAGAAACAGGTTAAAGATTAGACACAGGTTAACGACTAGAAACAGGTTAACGACTCAAAACAGGTTAAAGACTCAAAACAGTTTAAAGACTAGACACAGGTTAACAACCAGAAACAGGTTAAAGACTAGAAACAGGTTAAAGACTAGAAACAGGTTAACAACCAGAAACAGGTTAACGACCAGAAACAGGTTAACAACCAGAAACAGGTTAACGACCAGAAACAGGTTAAAGACTAGAAACAGGTTAACAACCAGAAACAGGTTAACGACCAGAAACAGGTTAACGACCAGAAACAGGTTAAAGACTAGAAACAGGTTAACAACCAGAAACAGGTTAACAACTAGAAACAGGTTAACGACTAGAAACAGGTTAACAACTCGAAACAGGTTAACGACTAGAAACAGGTTAATGACTAGAAACAGGTTAACGACTCAAAACAGGTTAACGACCAGAAACAGGTTAACGACCAGAAACAGGTTAAAGACTAGACACAGGTTAACAACTAGAAACTGGTTAACGACTAGAAACAGGTTAACGACTCGAAACAGGTTAAAGACTAGACACAGGTTAACGACTAGAAACAGGTTAACGACTCAAAACAGGTTAAAGACTCAAAACAGGTTAAAGACTAGACACAGGTTAACAACTAGAAACAGGTTAACGACTAGAAACAGGTTAACGACTAGAAACAGGTTAACGACTTGAAACAGGTTAACGACTCAAAACAGGTTAACGACTAGAAACAGGTTAACGACTTGAAGCAGGTTAACGACTCAAAACAGGTTAACGACTAGAAACAGGTTAACGACTAGAAACAGGTTAACGACTAGAAACAGGTTAATGACTAGAAACAGGTTAACGACTTGAAACAGGTTAACAACTAGAAACAGGTTAACAACTAGAAACAGGTTAACGACTAGAAACAGGTTAACGACTAGAAACAGGTTAACGACTAGAAACAGGTTAATGACTAGAAACAGGTTAACAACTTGAAACAGGTTAACGACTAGAAACAGGTTAACGAATAGAAACAGGTTAACGACTAGAAACAGGTTAAAGGTTACTACAGCAGAGAAATGTTTACTGCCTCAGGTCTCTAAAGAAAAAACAACACCAAACACAACACCACCACACGCGGTCCATCGGAGCTGGTCTACACGTCAGGATTTATTCTCAGAACGTCTGACTCCACCACCCTGGACTCACCTGGCGATGTCGTAAACACGGTCAGCTACTCGACTGCCGACCTGCAGAACAACAACAAACGTGACTGTTTTTCATTAAAAACAAACCAACGTTTAGTTCTGGTGTCAGACCGTAAATAAAAACAGTTGTAGCTGATGGAGGGACTGTTTCGTCTTTGACAAAATGTAAACCCTGACGTCGTGAAGATCATAATGATTAAACAAACTTGCCTCCTAATGAGGAGTGAACAGAAACACTAAAGCAGTTGTTGGGTTTTTAATAATGACCTCATCATTAACATTTACTAAATGTGAATCAGAGCCAGCTTTTATCATGTCGTCAGGACGACTTATTATGGCCTCATGTAGCTCAGCAGGTAGAGCGGCTGACTGGAGATCAGATTCTGCTACTTTGTGCTGTTGTGTCCCAGTCAGTCAGAGCTGCTGGAGCTACAATGTAGCTCACGGCCACCAGTAGCTCACTGCTATCAGTAGCTCACTGCAATGAGTAGCTCACTGCTATCAGTAGCTCACTGCTATCAGTAGCTCACTGCCATCAGTAGCTCACTGCCATCAGTAGCTCACTGCCATCAGTAGCTCACTGCCATCAGTAGCTCACTGCCATCAGTAGCTCACTGCCACCAGGAGCTCACTGCCACCAGTAGCTCACTGCTATCAGTAGCTCACTGCCATCAGTAGCTCACTGCTATCAGTAGCTCACTGCTATCAGTAGCTCACTGCTATCAGTAGCTCACTGCCATCAGTAGCTCACTGCCATCAGTAGCTCACTGCCATCAGTAGCTCACTGCCATCAGTAGCTCACTGCCATCAGTAGCTCACTGCCATCAGTAGCTCACTGCCGTCAGTAGCTCACTGCTATCAGTAGCTCACTGCCGTCAGTAGCTCACTGCCATCAGTAGCTCACTGCTATCAGTAGCTCACTGCCATCAGGAGCTCACTGCTATCAGTAGCTCACTGCCATCAGGAGCTCACTGCTATCAGTAGCTCACTGCCATCAGGAGCTCACTGCTATCAGTAGCTCACTGCCATCAGTAGCTCACTGCTATCAGTAGCTCACTGCCATCAGTAGCTCACTGCTATCAGTAGCTCACTGCTATCAGTAGCTCACTGCTATCAGTAGCTCACTGCCATCAGTAGCTCACTGCTATCAGTAGCTCACTGCCATCAGTAGCTCACTGCTATCAGTAGCTCACTGCCATCAGGAGCTCACTGCCATCAGTAGCTCACTGCTATCAGTAGCTCACTGCCATCAGGAGCTCACTGCCATCAGTAGCTCACTGCCATCAGTAGCTCACTGCTATCAGTAGCTCACTGCCATCAGTAGCTCACTGCTGTCAGTAGCTCACTGCTATCAGTAGCTCACTGCCATCAGTAGCTCACTGCCACCAGGAGCTCACTGCCATCAGTAGCTCACTGCTATCAGTAGCTCACTGCTGTCAGTAGCTCACTGCTATCAGTAGCTCACTGCTGTCAGTAGCTCACTGCCATCAGTAGCTCACTGCCATCAGTAGCTCACTGCCATCAGTAGCTCACTGCTGTCAGTAGCTCACTGCTATCAGTAGCTCACTGCCATCAGTAGCTCACTGCTGTCAGTAGCTCACTGCTATCAGTAGCTCACTGCTGTCAGTAGCTCACTGCTATCAGTAGCTCACTGCCATCAGTAGCTCACTGCCATCAGGNCAGAAACAGGTTAACAGCCAGAAACAGGTTAACGACTTGAAACAGGTTAACGACCCGAAACAGGTTAACGACCAGAAACAGGTTAACGACCAGAAACAGGTTAAAGAC
This sequence comes from Callopanchax toddi, assembly GCA_006937965.1. Classification (NCBI taxonomy): domain Eukaryota; kingdom Metazoa; phylum Chordata; class Actinopteri; order Cyprinodontiformes; family Nothobranchiidae; genus Callopanchax; species Callopanchax toddi. The sequence goes on along the minus strand of SSNR01000101.1, from coordinate 924,373 downwards.
TAGACACAGGTTAACGACCAGAAACAGGTTAAAGACTAGACACAGGTTAACGACCAGAAACAGGTTAAAGACTAGACACAGGTTAACAACTCGAAACAGGTTAACAACTAGAAACAGGTTAACGACTAGAAACAGGTTAACGACCAGAAACAGGTTAACGACTCAAAACAGGTTAACGACCAGAAACAGGTTAACGACCAGAAACAGGTTAACGACCAGAAACAGGTTAACGACTCGAAACAGGTTAACGACTAGAAACAGGTTAACGACTAGAAACAGGTTAACGACCAGAAACAGGTTAACGACTCGAAACAGGTTAACGACTCGAAACAGGTTAACGACTCGAAACAGGTTAACGACCAGAAACAGGTTAACGACCAGAAACAGGTTAACGACCAGAAACAGGTTAACAGCCAGAAACAGGTTAACGACTTGAAACAGGTTAACGACCCGAAACAGGTTAACGACCAGAAACAGGTTAACGACCAGAAACAGGTTAAAGACTAGACACAGGTTAACGACCAGAAACAGGTTAAAGACTAGACACAGGTTAACGACCAGAAACAGGTTAAAGACTAGACACAGGTTAACAACTCGAAACAGGTTAACGACTAGAAACAGGTTAACGACTAGAAACAGGTTAACGACCAGAAACAGGTTAAAGACTAGACACAGGTTAACGACTCGAAACAGGCTAAAGACTAGAAACAGGTTAACGACCAGAAACAGGTTAAAGACTAGACACAGGTTAACGACTCAAAACAGGTTAAAGACTAGACCCAGGTTAACGACTCGAAACAGGTTAACGACTCGAAACAGGTTAACGACTCGAAACAGGTTAAAGACTCGAAACAGGTTAACGACCAGACACAGGTTAACGACTAGAAACAGGTTAAC
>SSNR01000101.1:894449-907866 GCA_006937965.1 Callopanchax toddi | reverse complement strand
GTGTGGCCCTCAGAGTGATGTAGTGTGGCCCTCAGAGTGATGTAGTGTGGCCCTCAGAGTGATGTTGTGTGGCCCTCAGAGTGATGTTGTGTGGCCCTCAGAGTGATGTTGTGTGGCCCTCAGAGTGATGTTGTGTGGCCCTCAGAGTGATGTTGTGTGGCCCTCAGAGTGATGTAGTGTGGCCCTCAGAGTGATGTAGTGTGGCCCTCAGAGTGATGTAGTGTGGCCCTCAGAGTGATTTTGTGTGGCCCTCAGAGTGATTTTGTGTGGCCCTCGGAGTGATTTTGTGCGGCCCTCAGAGTGATGTTGTGCGGCCCTCAGAGTGATGTAGTGTGGCCCTCAGAGTGATGTAGTGTGGCCCTCGGAGTGATTTAGTGTGGCCCTCGGAGTGATGTAGTGTGGCCCTCAGAGTGATGTAGTGTGGCCCTCAGAGTGATGTAGTGTGGCCCTCGGAGTGATGTTGTGTGGCCCTCAGAGTGATGTTGTGTGGCCCTCAGAGTGATGTAGTGTGGCCCTCAGAGTGATGTAGTGTGGCCCTCAGAGTGATGTTGTGTGGCCCTCAGAGTGATGTTGTGTGGCCCTCAGAGTGATGTAGTGTGGCCCTCAGAGTGATGTAGTGTGGCCCTCAGAGTGATTTTGTGTTGCCCTCAGAGTGATTTTGTGTGGCCCTCGGAGTGATTTTGTGTGGCCCTCAGAGTGATGTTGTGTGGCCCTCAGAGTGATGTTGTGTGGCCCTCAGAGTGATGTAGTGTGGCCCTCAGAGTGATGTTGTGTGGCCCTCAGAGTGATGTTGTGTGGCCCTCAGAGTGATGTTGTGTGGCCCTCAGAGTGATGTAGTGTGGCCCTCAGCTGCATTTTAAAGTTATATAATTTAGTTTTCCTGCAGGATTTTGATGCAGAGAGACGCTTTATGACATTTTTTTTTATTTTTACTAACATGAAACCCAACAAACAAAAATCCAAGTAAATTAAAATCTTTTTAAATGCAAAATTTTCCATTCAATCAAAATATTCCTTTTTATTTTAGATAATTCAAGAGATGTTGAGATTTTCGACTTTATTTCCTGGTAAAAAGAGCCACAGATCCTCACTGACTTTGACCAAAACTCAGACTTGTGAGCTCTGTTCATAAAGCCTGACTAAATCCAGCAACAGGACTGGAGACAGACCCAGATCCTGGTCTGGTTGCTGAGGATGGAACTAAATGTAGAAACCTAAAAACGGTCGACCAGTCAGATCCAGTGAATCTGATGCTTTTTATTATTGAGTCAAACTTACGAGATCCCTGTGTCGTACTGACAAAGACTGTTCATTAAAATGTTGCATTTATAATGAATTTTTGAGCAGAACAAAATATTTTTGCTCGTTTCTTTTAAGAAATGTTCTAACTTTTGTGGCCCTGGAGGACTTGACACTTGGTGATTTTGGCCTCATGTTGAAAAGTTTGGACACCCCTGGTCTAAGGTGACGGGGGGGGGGGGACACAGCATAGAGTGAAGAGAGTCCAGAGGAGGAGTGAAGGTAGGAGCTGGTCTAGAAGAGCTGGTCTTCAGGAGGTTCTTGAAGATGGACAGGTTCTGGTAGCTTGGTAGGTGGAACGGCACATGAAGGGTGTGTGTGTGTGTGGTGGGGGGGTCAGAATCCTGACCCTGATGACTTATTTTCTCTGTCCTCCAGCAGGGGGCAGCAGGGCGCTGATGCTGAACCTGATCCTGCTCTGGGGGCTTTAGTTCAGTTCTTATTATTTAGAGATAAAATGAGGGTTTGATTTGATTCCTTTATCATTATAAAACCTGTCAGATTGAGGACGGCAGTAACAGAAGCTGAAGATGTCTCCTCCCTCCTCTCAGGGTTCACAGGGAGAAGATGCGTGACTACCAGTTCAAGCGTCTGCGGTACTTCTACGCCGTGGTGGAGTGCGACTCGGCCGACACGGCTGCTGAGATCTACAGGGAGTGTGACGGCTTCGAGTACGAGAGCAGCTGCTCCGTCCTGGACCTCCGGTAAACGCAGCAGAGAGAGGCGGGACCACACCCACTGGTGACATCACTCAGAGTGGGTGGAGTCTGTAGAAACAGGAAGTAGTCCTCTGACTGCTGCGCAGCTGAATTACACCGGCTCTGCTTCTGATGCATCATGGGACTTCTTGGATCAGGAGTTGTTTAAAACACCAGGTGTATTGTTTTGGTCTGCATCCTGTTTAGAGACTCCGCCTGCTTTGAATGATGTCACCAGTGGGTGTGGTCCTGACTGTAGAGGAGACCCTGATAGAAGTGTTCTAGGTTCTCCTGGTTCTCCTGGTTCTGGTACTGTCATCACCTCCTGAACAGGTCCAGCCCTCTGAGACTGGAGTCTTAATGAGACCCTTTAAAGTCCAGTCCGTTTCCTGGGTGTCTTTAAGGTTCTGACCGGACTGCTCTCACACACAGATCCACTAAAAGCTCCAGCAGCTCAGACTTTCTTAACAAGGTGCTCGTAGTGTTTTCATTGGTTGTTGGTCTGCATAACCCCGCCTCCAGCCCCTGGTAAAAGCAGGTCTTTGATGAGGTCCTGCTGAGGACTCTGAGCTGGTCTGGTTGGGTCGAGAACCCTCTTTAGGACTGATGAGAACCTCTGCTTTGTTCCTCCTGAACAGTTTCATTCCTGAAGAGGAGACGTTTGACGATGAGCCTAAAGACGTGGCGAGAGACGTCAACCTGTCCTCCTACACCCCCAAACTCTTCACTTCGTCTGCTGCTTCCACCTCTAAGGTAGGAACGCTGAAGTTCACCATGTAGAGCCGACTTCCTGTAGGTGGGTTGGTTTCTGTACCTGTACGGCTTGGTACCTAAACTCAGTGAGAACGTCCCGTCAGCAGACGGTTTCCTTCTTATGTCATTATTTAACCTGAAGCACATCTTTATTTATGAAACGGAGACAGAAAGTAAAAGATTATAAACAAAAAGCAAACGAGGAATAAAATCTCTTCATCCTTCAAACCTCAGATCAGATCAGATCAAAGCCCGCCGTGACCGGGAGGAGGAGCCTGATGACCCCTCTGTCCTCTGGACATTCAGGTTCTGGGCTTACACTGGACCTTTGTTGTCCGCCATCACTAGGGCTGCTCATTAATCAACTTTTAATGGTGATTACGATCTGGGTTTTACACCATCCTTAAAACTGACGCAGCCGATTACTAGCTCCTCCTTCGCCGTCTACTCTCACGCTGTTCCGAGTGGCAAATCAAGCGCTCCTCTTCAGGGTATCCGCGGGTCCTTAAAAAGCCTTAAAAGGGCGTAAATTAGCATTTCCAAAATGAAGGCCTTAAATATCATTAAAAATGATAAATAATCCTTAAATTCAGTGTCCAAAGGTCTTAAATCCCTATGATTTCTGAGTTACAAAGATCTGAAACTCAGCAGTACACCAGACCTCTAGGGTCTAGACGGGTCTAGAAGGGTCTAGACGGGTCTGGGTCACTAAGGCTGTTATTATCTCGGTAATTCAGTAAAAAGGAGCTTTTTAAAATTATTTTCAGGTGAATGCAATACACTTCTGTAAGGTATAATGCAGATAAGTTATCTTGATGTTTGTTATTTTTTTTGCCCTTTCACTTCCAATAAAGGTTTAGTCAGAACTATTTGTAAGGTGGTCACATCCCCTTTCCCATCCCGTGAATGTAAGGTCTTAAATTTGATCAAAGCCGCCTTAAAACGGGTCTTAAAAAGTCTTAAATGTGTCTTCCTTGAACCTGCAGAAACCCTCCTCTTACAGCGTGAAGCGCTCACTTTTCCAATAACAGCCGTTAGCTGTTTCTGTCCTCCTTTCACTTCCGGGATGTTCTGCTGTAAAATGTACCCGGGTGGATTAATGCCAATCCAAGCAGTGAGGAAGTGCAGCAGACAGACAGCCGGATTGTCCAATCCTATCGTTCGGTCTGAATGATAGGATTGGCTGAAGTTTTTAGAGAACTGCGGGATTTCTTTCACTTTATCACTTTATTGATTTCTTTCAGTTTTTTTTTAATCTCCACAATATATTTCACTTCACTTTATTATAGAAGTCCCCAGAGGGACATCTGTCTTGCAGACAGGTGAACATGAAAACTCACAATCAGACACTTTTAATAAAAACAATTAAAAATAGTAAAAACCCAAGTTAAAAGCAAAAATCAGGTTCAGACCGTCAGACTGAAGGACCTGAAACCTGAACCTGATCCCGTTTGACGTTCAGCTGAAGAACGGTCTGAGTGTCTCCATCTGCTGGTCCTCTTTGGGCTGACGGTACCTCTGTCCTGATGGGAGGAGCTAAACTCTCCCTGCAGTGGATGATGAGGGGCGTGGCCTTAGCTCTCTGTGTCAGATCAGGTCATGTGACACCCGTCATTCGACCGGCCACCTTTACTATTTGTTTGTTTACTATTTGTATATTGATATCTGTACTAGGGTTAGGGGTTAAAAACGTTAAAAGCTACATCGTTTACCAACCTGCTGAGTGCAGATTTAAATAATCCTGATCTCTGTTTCAGTATTAGCTGATGTGGCTCCGCCCCACGCTGACGTCATGTTTGATCTCAGAAGTTCTGTGAGATTTCCTGTCTGACCTGAGAATGTTGGTTTGTGGAATCGAGTCATATGTGGTGGTGTGTACTTCTGGGTATTGTTAAATATTTTATACTACTACTTGTAGCGTTATAAACCCTATTTTTATGGTTTGTATTAACACTTACTTCTGTAGAAATCTAGCTTCGTTTTGTCAGTCTGACACAGGATTTCTCTGAAGCTTTCGCTCACTAGTGTCTTACAGGAATATTTCTTTTTTTTTTTGTCTTTAAAATTTTATTCATTTTTCCACATTTGTACATTCCATATATTCTCTACATCTTAGTAGACACATGTATGTAAACATATATTCATACAGAGGTTATATAGAATAGCTGTAATGCTCATTGACAGCATAACAAAAAAAGTATATGAAGAAATTAGGAAAAAACAAAGGGATGATAAGGTAAAGAGAAAAGGGTGAGAAAAAAAAAGAAAGATGGTAAGAAAGTTAGGTAAAAGTAATGTAGGAGCTGCTCTAAGTGCTAAGTTTATGGGAGAACTGAAAAGTTCCACTCCTCATGTTCTTAAAAAGTAAGGCGTGTGCTATGTATGCGTGCTGTAAGGAGGAGCATGTGGGACAAAAGATGTGCTTCATTGTGTTAGTAAAGGTAACATGGGTCTCCAGTGTTTCTCAAAAACAAATTTCTGTAGTCTGAGTGAGTATGTCATTTGCTCCGTTGTATAGACATCCCATACTTTCTGGATCCATATATTGTATGTGGGAGGATCTGGCTTTAACCATCTAATGGTTATACATTTAAGGGCTGCGGTAAGTAATATATTAAATAGGTATTTTTTGGTTTTGCAGTCAATACAGTTTGGGATCTTTCCTAATATTGCTACTGCAGGGCTTAATGGAATGTCTACGTTGAAGATTTCTTTGAGAGCGTCAAATATCTGACTCCAGAATGGATTAAGCTTAGGACAGAGCCAAAATGTGGGTGTGGTTGGCGGTATATGCTCCACAGTTTCTCCAACATGAGCTCAGATGTGTTGGGCCCATCTTAGCAGTTATTTCTGGAGTTCTAAAATATCTGGTAATGATTTTCCATTTGAATTCTCTCCAGGCATTTGAGCTTGTGGCTTGATGTGCTTCAGTGCATAATTCCCTCCAGGTGTCATCTGCTATTGTCTCGTTAATTTCTACCTCCCATTTCGCCCTCATCCCTAGAGGGGGTTGCATAGTCATAGTTGAGATTATAGTGTAGGTTTTACTGATGATGCTCTTTTCTCTTTTCCCCATTTGTTTATCTATTAGGAATCTTTCGATTAGTGTAGGGTAGCTAATGTTTTCCCAGTGTTTATGTGTTGTCAAAAATGACCTTAGTTGTAGATATCTGTACAGATCCGTCTTGGGGAGATTAAATTCGCTCTTCAACTGTTCAAAAGTCTTAAGACTCCCTTGTTCCAGTAATTGATGTATGTAGTCTAATTTATAATGTGTCCAGTTTTTAAATCTGCTGTCTAGATTATTAGGGGAGAAGGTCTTCATAAAACCGATGCTTGATAGTGCTGAGATATCCTTTGATAATCCCAGTGCTGACTTGATTCTTTTCCAGATTTTCAGTGTATTTTTTGTCCAAATTGACATTTCTTTTACTGGAGTATCTAGAAAGGGTAGTGTTTGCAGAGGTTCAGGGCATTTACTTTTTTCCATTTCAAGCCATCGAGTTTGTGTATCATCTTGGATCCAAGTTAACAGAGGTTTCATTTGTGCAGCCCAGTAGTAGTGTTTTAAATTGGGTAAGTTAAGTCCCCCTTATCAAAGGTTGATTTAGGGATTTCCGATGGTATCATCTGAAATAAGTAAAGTAGCCTAGGCAAAACATTCATACGTATACTTTCCACATGGCTTAGTAAGGAAAGGGGTAATATGGACCATCGCTCCAAGTCACTACTAATGAGTTGAATTAATTTATTGTAATTTTTATCGAGTAAGTCACCTAAAGACGTGGGTATATATATTCCTAAGTATTTAAAACCTTCTAAAGTCCATTTAAATTCACTCTGTGCTTTGATATTTTGAGGGATTGTCCCATTTATGTCCATTGCTTCTGTCTTGTCTATGTTGACCTTGTAACCAGAGTAGAATCCGTAACGTAGGATAAGGTTTTTTAAGTATGGGATTGATGAGGTGGGCTCTGTTAGATATAGTAGTATATCGTCAGCGTATAGGGATATTTTATGCTCTTCTTTATTTATTGTAATACCTTTAATATTGGAGTTATCTCTAATAAGCTGGGCCAATGGCTCAATGCTAATAGCGAAAAGGAGAGGTGATAGAGAGCAACCTTGTCTGCACCCTCATACCAGACTGAACCTCCCTGATCTGTGTCCATTGACTTTGACGGCGGCTTGAGGGGCAGAGTAGAGCGTTTCTATCCATTTTATGAAATTAGGCCCAAATCGAAAACGTTTCAAGGTCTGAATTAAGTATTGCCATGACACTCTATCAAATGCTTTTTGAGCATCGAGGGATATGATTGCTGCCTCTGATTTACTTTCTTTTTGGTGAGATATTATGTTTAGTGTGCGTCGCAGATTGTCTCCATAATACCTTCCGTTTATGAATCCAGTCTGATCTGGGTGAATGATTTTGGTAATGACTTGGTTAACGCGTCTGGCCAAAATTGCAGTAAGTATGCGCAGATCTCCGTTTAACAGTGATATTGGTCTATAGGACTGACATTCAGTGGGGTCTTTGCCTTCTTTATGGATCACCACTATGGTTGCTTCTGTCCAGGATGGTGCAATAGTTTTGGAGCTTAGAGCATAATGGTATGCGTTGAATAACAGAGGGGAGAGGAGATCTTTAAAGGTTTTGTAGAATTCGTTTACATATCCGTCTGGGCCTGGGCCTATTCCATGTTCGATTTCCCCTTTCTCAATAGGTTCATCTAATTTTGTTACTGCTGGGTTGTTCAGTTCTGTCAGATTGATTTTGTTAAGAAATTCTGTAAGTTCATGATCATCACTAGAGGTGTCTGTGTTTCTATATAATGATTTGTAATACTCTGCAAAGGTTTCTGCAATCTCATCTGGTTTGGTGGTGATGGCGCCATGTGATTTTAATTTGTGTACTGTTCTAGAGGATTGCTGCTTTTTTAATTTAGAAGCTAATAATCTACTTGCCTTATTTCCATATTCATAATACTTTTGATTTGCGAATCTCAAGCTTCTTTCAATTTTTTCTGACAGGAGGCTGTTTAATTGTCTTCGGGCTGCATTCAGGCCATCTAAAATGCTCGCAGACGTAGTTTGTTTGTGTTGAGATTCCAGTTCTTTGATTTTATGTTCCAATTCCTGCTGTCTGGCTAGTTTTTCTTTTTTCTTTGCAGAGGCGAAAGCGATAATACGACCTCTGAGGAATGCTTTAGCGCAGTCCCAGAGTATCAGGGGTGTTATTTCTAAAGTATTGTTAATTTCTAGATATGTTTTTAACTCATTTTTAATAAAGGAAGTAAACTCTGTCATTAAGGAGAGATGTATTAAATCTCCATTGTTTAATTATTGGTCTGTGGCCTATGTCCCATTGAATAGATATTGGTGCATGATCAGAGATAGTAATGGGTTGTATTTCAGTGTCTACTATCCTGTATAGTTCTGTCTTCGGAGTAAAGAAATAGTCAATCCTGGAGTAGGAATCATGTCTACTTGAATAAAATGTAAAGTCCTTCCTCCTGGGGAACTTACTTCTCCATACATCAGTTAGGCCCGTCTCTTGACTCTGATATTTCAGCATTTTGCTCATTCTAGAAGGAGGTGTTTTTGATATGGGTTGTCTGTCCATAATCTGTGACATTACGCAGTTAAAGTCACCTCCCAGCAGCAATAGTCCAGTGCTATATTTTAGAATAATATTAAACAGTGTCCTAATGAAGCCTGGATCATCTTCATTAGGAGCATACATGTTTATCAGCGATACTTCTATACTGTATAGACAGTCTGGACTCCTTTAAAAAGCAGCTGAAGACCTGATTATTTAAAACTGGTTTGAACAAACCCTTTATGTTCTTTTATTGGTGTTTAAACATTTCTGTTATGATATTTTTATTTGTTTTGTCTAGGAGATTTTAATCTGTCCTTTATGGTTTTTAGAGTCTTTTAGTTGATCTTTGGTTCTTCGTGTTCTGTTTTTTGTGAAGCTCTTTGTGATCTTTGTCTGTGAAAGGTGCTGTAGAAATAAACTTTACTTACTAACCAATCAGGTGCAGCTGACATGGGATGAGACAGACCATGAGCGTGTCACGGCCCTCAACAGGAAGTTCAACAAACACGACCTGCTGGACATGGACTTTAAAGCCTACCTGGCTTCTTCCAGTGAGGAAGAGGAGATCTGCTGTGAAGGTGAGGAATGACATGTTCTCCGTGATGAGAAGAAGCAGCTCTGAGTTCTTGTTTGTTTTGGACAGAAGAGACTGTTGAAGCAGGCGAGGAGAAACCATCACAGGAAGAGAAGAGAAGTGAGGAGCAGATCAACAAGTACAGGGAGCTGCTGAAAAGCATCCAGAGCAAGGAGAAGACGCTGCAGGAGGACAGAGACATGGAGATGGAGATCACCTGGGTACCAGGTACGAGGAGATGAACGGCTGCAGCTCTTCAGGAGAGGTGGCCGTTTAATTAGATGGTCTGACTTCTCCCGCAGGTCTGAAGGAGACCACAGAGCAGCTGGTGAAGAAGAAGCTGGAGGGGGAGGACAAGCTGACGCCCTGGGAGGAGTATCTGCAGAAGAAGAAGGAGAAGAAGAAGAAGAAGAAAAGTGAAAGGAAGCAGGTGGGTCTCTGCTGTAATACGCTCATACCAGTAGCATCAGAGAGCTCTGATGCTACTGGTATGGTGTCCCTAGGAGGTCCTCGGGTCCCTAGGAGGTCCTCGGGTCCCTAGGAGGTCCTCGGGTCCCTAGGAGGTCCTCGGGTCTCTAGGAGGTCCTCGGGTCTCTAGGAGGTCCTCGGGTCTCTAGGAGGTCCTCGGGTCCCTAGGAGGTCCTCGGGTCCCTAGGAGGTCCTCGGGTCTCTAGGAGGTCCTCGGGTCCCTAGGAGGTCCTCGGGTCCCTAGGAGGTCCTCGGGTCCCTAGGAGGTCCTCGGGTCCCAGGAGAACCTCAGACTAAATACCAGGTCTCAGGGATCAGAGACGAGTCATCAGGGATCAACAACAGTGATCTGAAGTAGGGATGTGGAGATTCACCGATTTGAACCGGTGGTCCGATCATGACGTGTATAATCTGACTGCACCGGTAGCTTCAGCGAGCATCGGCTCAGCTGACTGCTAAATGCGCAACGTATCTCTCTCTCTCGTCTCCCATCGGTGAAAACGATGGTAGCATCGATTAGTTCAGGGTGTCCAGCCTTTTTCCTCACGAGCTACTTTTATACTGAGCAGCTCCACGCGGGTTGCGGGGCGAGCTGCAGGTGCTGCAAACCCTGTGTGTGTGTGTGTGTGTGTGTGTGTGCGCGTGTGTGTGTGTGTGTGTGTGTGCGCGCGCGTGTGTGTGTGTGTGTGTTTGTGTGTGTGTGTGCGCGTGTGTGTGTGTGTGTCCTCCACTGAGTCAGCGCTCGTTCACGTGACGTTTAACGAAGGTTTCGTGGTTCAGCTGCTGTCCTTGTAACTCGTTCCCCAGAGGGGCGCGGGGGAGAACCGTCCCGCTATTTAACATCGACTCCGCGTTCAACCGGTTGATCAGTTTATCTGTTTTGTCCTCGTTTTGTTAAACACACCACCAGTAAAACTACGGAAGCCAGGTGGCGCACAGGCGCAGTTAGAAAACCTGGTAGAACAAGTGAGGAGGAGATGATCAACATCAGAGAATCAGAATGGTTTCTGCTGTTAGCCACTAGAATCTGTTAGTCAGTGTTAGAGACACTGTGTTGGAGTTATTTACACACTGCACAGAGTTAATGCTGGAAATGTTGATTAGAGGAGGTTTAACAAGTGGTTTAGTCAGACAGAGAACACTATTAATTAAAGGAGGAGCTGAGGAAAGAGCTTTGTTAATGGTTCACATCTTTTATTATTTATTTTTAAGAGGCCTAATCTTTTAAATTGGCTATATTAATTAATTGTTAAAAAAGTATAGAGATTTACTTTATTGATCCCTTGGGGAAAATCCTCTGGGAAATTTAGCAACAGTTGAGACGAACAACAAATGTAACATTTTTGTTGATGATTTAATATTTATTAGGAATAAAACAATCCTCTTGTCTGAACCATAATAAAGTGCACTTTTTAAAAGTAGAATTTATTGATTTATCAAAAACAATAAAGTATCAAATAAATCTTTCACAGAGAAAGAGAGAGAGAAGTAATTATGATGATTTTTAAAAAACAGACGTGGACTTGATAATTCTCTGTGATGTGTTGAATCGTTTCAAATCGCATCGTGGATCGTATCGAATCGTATCGGCAGAGGCTTCACCGTATCGTCAATGTATCGAATCGCTGGGAGCGTATCGAGATACGAATCGAATCGGCCTCAGTGGTGGGGATTCACATCCCTACTCTGAAGACATGTTAAAGACCTGAAGACGTGTTAGCGACCTGAAGACATCCTAATAGGATCTTGTGACTTGGTGACTAGATGACCTGAAGCCATCCTAATAGGATCTTGTGACTTGGTGACTAGATGACCTGAACTCGTGTTAGTGACCTGAAGCCGTCCTAATAGGATCTTGTGACTTGGTGACTAGATGACCTGAACTCGTGTTAGCGACCTGAAGACTTCCTAATAGGATCTTGTGACTTGGTGACTAGATGACCTGAACTCGTGTTAGTGACCTGAAGCTGTCCTAATAGGATCTTGTGACTTGGTGACTAGATGATCTGAACTCGTGTTAGCGACCTGAAGCCGTCCTAATAGGATCTTGTGACTTGGTGACTAGATGACCTGAACTCGTGTTAGTGACCTGAAGCCATCCTAATAGGATCTTGTGACTTGGTGACTAGATGATCTGAACTCATGTTAGTGACCTGAAGCCGTCCTAATAGGATCTTGTGACTTGGTGACTAGATGATCTGAACTCGTGTTAGCGACCTGAAGACGTCCTAATAGGATCTTGTGACTTGGTGACTAGATGATCTGAACTCATGTTAGCGACCTGAAGCCGTCCTAATAGGATCTTGTGACTTGGTGACTAGATGATCTGAACTCGTGTTAGTGACCTGAAGCCGTCCCAATAGGATCTTGTGACTTGGTGACTAGATGACCTGAACTCCTGCTGCCTCTCTAACCCGTGGTGATGTTTCTGTCTCAGAGAGCAGCTGATGATGAAGAAGAGCTCAGCGGTGATGATCTTCCTCCTGACGTTGACCTCACTGATCCCTTCTTCACGGAGGAGCTCGGAGCTTCAGGTCAGACAGGTAGTCCAGTCCAGCTGAGTTCTAATGATTAACGTCAGAATGTGGAGCAGAACCAGGTCCTGAGTCCTGCTGTGTTACAGACCTGAAGAAGAAACGGAAGAAGAAGAAGCATCAGCAGGATGAGGAGGAGGAGCGTACGGCGGAGGAGGAAGAGGAGCTGGAGAAGCAAAAGGTCAGGAGGAGTCCTGGAGCACGTCTGCAGCTTGGTGCTCAGCGGCTGAAGTCGTTTGTTTTCCAGGCTGAGATGGTTCTGCTGATGGAGGACGACGACGCTGCAGAGGCCAAACGCAAACACTTCAACTACGAGAAGATCGTGGAGCAGCAGAACCTGAGCAAGAGGAAGAGGAAGAAGCTGCTGAAGAAGAGCGAGGAGCTGGAGGACGACGACTTCCAGGTGAGACTTGTTGTTGTGCTGGTCCTTCAGTACTTTGGCTCTGATGCTAAGGTTCAGACAAAACATAATAAATGAACCTCATTTATACAAAGACGATCTGATTCCTGATGCTCTAACGTCAGTCCTGAACCAGAGGGAGAAGAAACGTCTTCTACAGCAGAGTCAGTGGGTCTAGTAAAGACCCCCCCCTCCAGTATTAGAACCAACGTTACCCTTCATACCAGCCTCGAGTCTGTTGGGGTTCTTCTCCATCAACCCTCCACATCTAGACCCACCCCTCTTTACTGACCTGGGTCAGACTGGATGCTAGCTGTTGGTGGATTCAGGTCTGGGCTCTGACTGGACCACCACTGTGGGGTCAGTGTTGCTGTGAGCGGTGTCGGGTTTGCTCCAGGTGAACTGTTTGGTGTTCAGGCCAAATGGTTCCATTGTGGTCTCTGACATCAGAATCGAGGTGCATTCTGGGAAAGCTCAGCCAGCTTTCTAGAGAGGTGGCTTTTTCCTTGTGACCCTCCAGAACAAGCCACATCTGTGGTGCTTGTGAACTTGTTGTCACGTGCACAGAGTGACCACTGTTTGTCCTTTAAGTCCTTCAGAGTGACCATCAGCCTCTCACCAGTTCCCTAGAGGACCAGATCCAGGAGGGTCCTAGAGCCAAACGCTGGTCACGTCCTGATTCTAGACTTTACTGAGCTCCTTGGGTTGATCAAGCCTTAGATATTTTCTGTCTTGCCACCTATAATCAGCTGTTTGCTGTCAGTTGCTCGACCAATCAGGAGAACGCTCCATTGATTACAACGGATCACAGGTGGGCCTGGAGTCAGTACTCACGGAAAAGGTTCCATCCTCTGAGTGAGTTTAATAGTGTTAGTGGGGGGGGGCTGAACTATAATACAATGACAGTAAAGCTGGAGAAGGGAGAGTAGTGCGTTTTCATTTAAGGAGGTGATAAAAAGACCAGTTACCTTGAACTGGTTACAGCTAAACCAACCTGAAGGCTAGTAGTACTACTGCTAGTACTAGCAGTAATACTAGTACTAGTAGTAGTAGTAGTAGTAGTAGTACTAGTAGTAGTAGTAGTAGTAC
>SSNR01000101.1:879449-889449 GCA_006937965.1 Callopanchax toddi | reverse complement strand
GCAGACTCCTGCTGTTGGAAGGTTTTTATTGGAATCATTTACAGATTGAAGGCACTTTAACTCACAGATCAGATGAATTCACCCTAAGGTTCCAGAACTGACTCGGCTAAACGGCATCAAAATAAAAGCCTCCTGACTGCAGAATGCTTTTATTGTGTTAAATGTTCATCAGTCTGGTGTTTAAAATGTTAACCTGGTCAAGAGTTTAATCAACTAACTAACCCAACAGATAAAGAACCTGTGGGCTGATCAAACCAGCTGGTTGAATCATTAAAGTCTCTGAACTTTTTACTTCAGCAGCACATTAAACATCTTGGAATGTTCAGAGTAAAATTCAGGTTCATCTTTATCCAATCAGAAGTCAGCGCTGTAGAGGGTAGCATCACCTGTCTGGAGGGGCTGGGATGAACCAGACCAGGTCACGGTTCTGATGCTGGAACCTCTGACTGGATCACGGTGATCGGGTCTCAATCTGGCGTCGGCCGCTGCGGTCCGGGGTATTCAAACACAGCGGCAGCTCCCATCCCAGTGCCGATGCACATGGACACGACTCCAAACGCCCTGCAGACAAATCAGAGCTGCAGTGAGACGGGTCCAAACCGGGACGGGTCTCTGAGGGAACCGGACCGACCTCCTGCCTCGGCGACGGAGCTCGTTCAGCAATGTCACCACCTGCCGCGCTCCGGTGCAGCCCAGAGGATGACCCAGAGCGATGGCGCCCCCGTTTGGATTCACCTTCTCCAGCGGGATCCCCAGCTTCTCCACGCAGAACACAGCCTGACAACAGGAAGCAGCAGGTCAAAGGTCGTCTCCACCCAGAGCAGCTTGCTCCAACAACCAGGAAAAGAACAGATCAGAACCAGGTTCACCTCCTCTAGACCACCATCCCTAAAACTTCTCCTGACCTCAGAAACACCTGGTGGAGGATCAGGACTAGAACCTTCCACGTCCAGCCCTCTGCTGTAGTCATGTCACCGTACCGATACCAGTGAAGAGCCACGGTTCTCAGTACCAAAGCTAAACAAGAACATGAATTAAAGTAAATCAGAGGTCTGTTTGGACTTTTTGGTTTTGCTTCATTTTGACTGACGGTTTAAAACAGTCTGGTCATAATAATCTATTTTTACCCGTCACTTTTGAATTTATAAATTATAATAATGACATTTTCAGCAGCATTATTTCATTCCTTTTAAAAACATTGTTCCTCGACTGTTTCATCCTCCACTCAGAGAACCTGAGGGTTTAATGAAGCTGCAGAGGATCACCTGGTTCTGATGTTAGTGGATCTGACACTGGGCCCAGTTCAGATCATTAATCCAGACTGGTCTAGAGAATAAACCAGCTTGGTTCAACGCCCTCTGGGTTCTCTGAACCGCGGCGTTCCCCGCTCCGGACTCTGGATGGGGAGAGAACATTTTAAAACTACACCGGTGACGTGCGACATCTCCTAGAGTCTCCTCCCCACTAGTAGCATCTGAACCTAAACCTGACCGGTCCAGTCGGATTTGGGTCGATTAATTATTTGAATGTAACGAGTCACTCAGACAGCAGAGAGACTGTTTCTGAACTGAAAATAATCATACATTAAAAAATGTAAAATACAACACTTTGTCTGATGAGATTATTAGCTGAAGAGCAGTGGCGACCCATCAACAGGGGGCGCTCTAGCGCCCCCTGTTGATGGGTCCATTCACACAGAACCAATCCTGATCCAGGTCTCCACCAGAACCAGAACCTAGGTCCAATTTCTAAGAGGTCAGTGTTAGGCTAGGGTGGTATTAAGGTAATACCGTATACACCCGGTATTGGAATAAAAGCAACTGGCCCCTGCCTAGCCCCCCCCCCCCTCTAATTTTGGTCTAGAACCGCCACTGGTTTGGTCGTATTTCCGTTTTTATTTTGACAAGGCAGCTAAACCAAAACGACCACTTCCGGTTGTTCCGGTTTCATCTCAGAAACAAAAGAACGGAGAGAATAAACGGATTCGTGCGCGCTTAGGGCTTCAGTCAACAGCCGGACCACCCCCTCCCTTGTCTTACTCAGCATTTCCTTGTTGTGGCGAGGCGAGCTCGCGAAGCGCTTACAGCGCTTCAGTCAACAGCAGTAGCCGTCTGAACCGAACATCAGCTGTTACTGCTCATGGTGGGAGCAGAATTAGAGTCCCAGTCCAACCCGGTAATACCGTATACTCCGGTAAAAAGTGGAGGACGTTTGACTGTATTAAAATTTGTCTGTGTCTAGTTATAGTACTGGTTCTAGTCCTGGTTCTGGTTCTAGTCCTGGTTCTGTATCTGATCCTGGTTCTGGTTCTAGTTCTGGTTCTGTATCTGATCCTGGTTCTGGTTCTAGTCCTGGTCCTGTATCTGATCCTGGTTCTGTATCTGATCCTGGTTCTGGTTCTAGTTCTGGTCCTGTATCTGATCCTGGTTCTGTATCTGATCCTGGTTCTGGTTCTAGTCCTGGTTCTGTATCTGATCCTGGTTCTGTATCTGATCCTGGTTCTGGTTCTAGTCCTGGTTCTGTATCTGATCCTGGTTCTGGTTCTAGTCCTGGTTCTGTATCTGATCCTGGTTCTGTATCTGATCCTGGTTCTGGTTCTAGTTCTGGTCCTGTATCTGATCCTGGTTCTGTATCTGATCCTTGTTCTGGTTCTAGTCCTGGTTCTGTATCTGATCCTGGTTCTGGTTCTAGTCCTGGTCCTGTATCTGATCCTGGTTCTGTATCTGATCCTGGTTCTGGTTCTAGTCCTGGTCCTGTATCTGATCCTGGTTCTGTATCTGATCCTGGTCCTGTATCTGATCCTGGTTCTGTATCTGATCCTGGTTCTGGTTCTAGTCCTGGTCCTGTATCTGATCCTGGTTCTGTATCTGATCCTGGTTCTGGTTCTAGTCCTGGTTCTGTATCTGATCCTGGTTCTGGTTCTAGTCCTGGTTCTGTATCTGATCCTGGTTCTGTATCTGATCCTGGTTCTGGTTCTAGTCCTGGTCCTGTATCTGATCCTGGTTCTGGTTCTAGTCCTGGTTCTGTATCTGATCCTGGTTCTGGTTCTAGTCCTGGTCCTGTATCTGATCCTGGTTCTGTATCTGATCCTGGTTCTGGTTCTAGTCCTGGTCCTGTATCTGATCCTGGTTCTGGTTCTAGTCCTTGTTCTGGTTCTAGTCCTGGTCCTGGTCCTGTATCTGATCCTGGTTCTGTATCTGATCCTGGTTCTGGTTCTAGTCCTGGTCCTGTATCTGATCCTGGTTCTGTATCTGATCCTTGTTCTGGTTCTAGTCCTGGTTCTGTATCTGATCCTGGTTCTAGTCCTGGTTCTGGTTCTAGTCCTGGTTCTGGTTCTTGTCCTACCTGACTGGCGAAGGCCTCGTTTATTTCAAACACATCAATGTCATCCAGATGAAGTCCTGAGGAGAGAAAACATCTTGTAAACTGGGATTTCCTGTTTGAGGTCTTTTAAAGGATCTGGCTCCTCAATGCTTTGCTCTTATTTAGTAACCAGTCAGAGTAAAAGTAATCTGATTACCTGCCTGCTGCAGCGCTGCAGGGATGGCGAGCGCCGGTCCGATCCCCATCAGGTCCGGAGGGACCCCCACCACAGCGCTGCCTCTCAGTACCCCCAGAACCGGCAGACCCAAAGCGTCCACAGTGGCCCTGCGGCCCAGCAGCACCGCCGCCGCGCCGTCGCTCACCTGGCTGGAGTTACCTGTAAGACAGGGTTGGGTGAGGGAGAGGTGAGGGGGTGGGTTCTGGCGTTTGGCCCGGTTCTGACCTGCTGTGGTGGTTCCATCGGGTTTGAAGGCTGGTCTGAGTTTAGAGAGAGCTGCCAGCGTGGTTCCAGTTCTGATGCCTTCGTCTTTATTCACCGTCACCTGACGCTCACTGCCATCGCCATCAGTCACCGTGACGACGACTGGAACGATCTCCTGCTCGAACCGCCCTGAGGTCTGAGCCTGGGCCGCTCTGTGTGCACGAGGAGAGCATGGGTGAGAAACTCGCAACCTCGCCACGACGCGCAACCTCGTCAAGACACTTCATCACGACACGCAACCTCATCACGACACGCAACCTCGTCACGGCACGCAATCTCGTCACGGCACGCAACCGCGTCACGGCGCGCAACCTCGTCACGGCGCGCAACCTCATCACGACACGCAACCTCGTCACAACGCGCAACCTCGTCACGGCGTGCAACCTCATCACGTCACGCAACCTCGTCAAGACGCGCAACCTCGTCACGACACTTCATCATGACACGCAACCTCATCACGATGCGCAACCTCGTCACAACGCGCAACCTCGTCACGGCGCGCAACCTCATCACAACGCGCAACCTCGTCACAATGCGCAACCTCGTCACTGCGCGCAACCTCGTCACGGCACGACACTTCGTCACGAGAGGCAACCTCATCACGACGCGCAACCTCGTCAAGACGCGCAACCTCGTCAAGACGTGCAACCTCGTCAAGACGCGCAACCTCGTCAAGAAGTGCAACCTCATCACGCAACCTCGTCAAGACGCGCAACCTCATCACGACGCGCAACCTCGTCACAATGCGCAACCTCGTCACGGCGCGCAACCTCGTCACGACGCGCAACCTCGTCAAGACGCGCAACCTCGTCACGGCGCGCAACCTCCTCATCACGATACATCACTAAACGTGACATGCTGAAACCTCACTATGACATCATCATGACCTGGAAGCGGACTAACTTGAGGTGTGAGCTGAGGGCGAAGGCATCCTGCTTTTCTCTGGAGACTCCAAAGCGTTCTGCTACGTTCTCAGATGTGATGCTGCAAAACAAACCAGTTTCAGGGTAAACGTGTCAATCAGCTGATTCAATCATCAATAAACTTTAATCAAAGAATGAGTGTGTGTGTGTGTGTGTCACCCCATGGGGATGAGGCAGTCTCTGGCCTTCTGGTTATCAGACAGTCTGGAGCTGAGGTCTCCAGGATTACTCATGGATCTCAGAGACATGCTCTCCACCCTGGAACACGAAGACACCGATCAGCTGGCGGGGTCAGGACTTCAGGTCGTGTGAAAGTGTTTGCCCCTTCCTGATTTACTATTTTATGTATGTCTTCTTGACTCATGGTCTTCCTCTTATCTGGGGTCTCGGGGGCAGCGTCCCCAGTAGGGAAGCCCAGACTGTCCACTCTTCAGGTGGGACCCCAAGGTGTTCCCAGACCAGCCTGGAGGAGATATGATTCCTCCAATCAGGCTGATCTACAACAGTTCTGTAGGGCGGAGCCAAAATGACTCCTCATCCTGTAAAAATGCACTGATAGTTGTTGCTGCTGAGGGAGGTCAGGGGTCAACCTGGTACAGGTCAGGAGGAATCAGCTGATCTTACGGGGTCGTGGAGGTCAGGACTTATCATAAAAACGTTTTTAGGTCTGATATTTAAATCAGTTTGACCTGAAACAAACAAAGTAAAATAGGAAACCAGGAAGCAGAAACACAGGTCCACACCTCTGTCGATCACTATTTCACCATTAACAGAACCAGATCCACCGGTGACCCGGATCGGGTTCTGATGGGTCGGGTTGTGACTGACCCACAGGCGAGTCCCAG
Source organism: Callopanchax toddi (assembly GCA_006937965.1). Lineage (NCBI taxonomy): Eukaryota > Metazoa > Chordata > Actinopteri > Cyprinodontiformes > Nothobranchiidae > Callopanchax > Callopanchax toddi. The sequence continues at coordinate 883,876 of SSNR01000101.1, read as the reverse complement.
CTCGATGGTTCCACTCCGGATGGATCCTGAGCAAACAGAGAAAACCAGGTCAGTGTCCTACTGGGTCTGGAGACATCATTACCCATCATGCATCATTCTAGCTCATCTGGGTAAATGTCTCTGCTCCATCTGCATGGTGATCATGGCTGGTCACCAGTGTAACCATTAACGGTCTTACTGTCGTTTTATCTTTTAACCTCATGTTAGAATGGAATTGGTCCTTTAAACTGAGGGAATGTGTAGAAACGTTTTATTATCATAATGTAATGTTTTACTTATGTCATGTTTGTGTTTTATGTATATGGGTCTACAGATGGAAATGAGCTTAGTTCTGGTGTGTTTACGTCATTAATACGCCGTCCCATTCAAATCAAAAAGGATGGCACCGTTTATCCTATCAAACTTCTCTACTGATGAACTTTGATTTTCAAACAGTGGATCCATAGAACTGAACAAAGACTTCCCTGAGTCACTGAGGACTAAAACATCCAACAGTCTGCCATAAAAACCCAGACCTGATCAGAACCACCAACCTGGAGGACTCTATCCTCGTTTTTATGAAACAACACTAAACAGAGTTATTTAGGGAGGCTGGGGGTTTCTTTGGAAGTATTTTTTTATAAATCAGTTCTATTGATGTCTGATCTGAAAACGTGTCTTCAGTCGTTAAACCTTTAAATCCTGAATAAGAAAACTCAGATTTAATAAGTGAAACGTTAAGTAAAAGTTACTTTATTTTACATTTAGATAAAACTAACAGAAATAAAACAAAATCACTTCTTCAGAACTTAAAGCTCCAGTGTGTTGTTTCTCTGTCTCAAAGTGTTCTAAATGATGTCTCAGGTCTAAACTGATCTATGGGTAGAGCTCCACCATCAGTCAGTCTGATGAAGACCTCCTTCCTCCTGTAGACCCTGTGACCTCTCTCGCTCTGACCGGTTACGTTACATCGCTCTGACCGGTTACATCGCTCTGACCGGTTACATTACATCGCTCTGACCGGTTACGTTACGGCGCTCTGACCGGTTACGTCGCTCTGACCGGTTACGTCGCTCTGACCGGTTACGTCGCTCTGACCGGTTACATCACTCTGACCGGTTACATCGCTCTGACCGGTTACATCGCTCTGACCGGTTACATCACTCTGACCGGTTACATCGCTCTGACCGGTTACATCACTCTGACCGGTTACATCGCTCTGACCGGTTACATCGCTCTGCCCGGTTCCGTTACTCGACCTGCCCGGTTACGTTACATCGCTCTGACCGGTTACGTTACGTCGCTCTGACCGGTTACGTCGCTCTGACCGGTTACATCGCTCTGACCGGTTACATCGCTCTGACCGGTTACATCGCTCTGACCGGTTACATCGCTCTGACCGGTTACATCGCTCTGACCGGTTACGTTACATCGCTCTGACCGGTTACGTTACGTCGCTCTGACCGGTTGCAGCGCTCTGACCGGTTACATCGCTCTGACCGGTTACGTTACATCGCTCTGACCGGTTACATCGCTCTGACCGGTTACATCGCTCTGACCGGTTACGTCACTCTGACCGGTTACATCGCTCTGACCGGTTACGTTACATCGCTCTGACCGGTTACGTCGCTCTGACCGGTTGCAGCGCTCTGACCGGTTACATCGCTCTGACCGGTTACGTTACATCGCTCTGACCGGTTGCGTTACGTCGCTCTGACCGGTTGCAGCGCTCTGACCGGTTACATCGCTCTGACCGGTTACGTTACATCGCTCTGACCGGTTACGTCGCTCTGACCGGTTGCAGCGCTCTGACCGGTTACATCACTCTGACCGGTTACGTTACATCGCTCTGACCGGTTACGTTACATCGCTCTGCCCGGTTACGTTACATCGCTCTGACCGGTTACGTTACGTCGCTCTGACCGGTTACATCGCTCTGACCGGTTACATCGCTCTGACCGGTTACATCGCTCTGACCGGTTACATCGCTCTGACCGGTTACATCGCTCTGACCGGTTACATCGCTCTGACCGGTTACGTTACATCGCTCTGACCGGTTACGTTACGTCGCTCTGACCGGTTACATCGCTCTGACCGGTTACATCGCTCTGACCGGTTACATCGCTCTGACCGGTTACATCACTCTGACCGGTTACATCGCTCTGACCGGTTACATCGCTCTGACCGGTTACGTTACGTCGCTCTGACCGGTTGCAGCGCTCTGACCGGTTACATCGCTCTGACCGGTTACGTTACATCACTCTGACCGGTTACGTTACATCGCTCTGACCGGTTACATCGCTCTGACCGGTTACATCACTCTGACCGGTTACATCGCTCTGACCGGTTACACATCGCTCTGACCGGTTACATCGCTCTGACCGGTTACATCGCTCTGACCGGTTACGTTACATCGCTCTGACCGGTTACGTTACATCGCTCTGACCGGTTACGTTACATCGCTCTGACCGGTTACGTTACGTCGCTCTGACCGGTTACATCGCTCTGACCGGTTACATCGCTCTGACCGGTTACGTTACGTCGCTCTGACCGGTTTCGTCGCTCTGTTTATTCATGTTTACGTGTACTGTGCCTCTTTATTTCTTTTCTTTCGATCATGTTTGGTTGTTTTGTGAGGTTTTCTGTAGAGGGTGCTGTAGAAATCAACTTTACTTCCTCAGGATGTAAATCAGTTTAACCATCGCCACAAAAGAACACAGAAAACTGACAATAAGTAAAAAGAACTGATTTATAAAAAAACACAGCTTCAAAAATAAGTTTTATTAAAACTACCTTGTTTCTTTATTTTTTCATAAATAACAACCAGCTGGTTTCAAAGACTCCTCCAGATGATTGGCAGGTTGGTGTTTGGATCTGGACTGAAGAGGTCTGATTTATAGGAAGTGGACATGTTTGTCCTTGATGTCTCAGGTGGTCGTTTTAACCGACGCCTGATGGTTAAACAGCTTCAGAACGTTGACTCAGCAGCAGGAGCTCCTATTGATTCTCACCGAATGATTGTAATAACGACCTCTGACCTCTGAGGATTACCTGCTATGTTGAGGAGCGCCTGCAGACCTGAGGAGCACTGTCTGTTGACCGTGTAGACCGGAACAGTCTCAGGAAAACCGCTGAAATGGGAACAGAAGAAGCTTGAAGGCAACAACCTCCTGTTGCCTGTCTGCAGGGCCCCGAGGGTCAGAGGTCATCAAGGCCCCCCGAGGTCACATGACTGTAATGTTTAGACTGACCTGAGGAAGTGAGCCACTCTGGCCATCACAGCTCCAGCTCCAGGCTGCAACACGTTACCTGAACACACAGAAAAGAGGAGTTTATCTTCATCTGCAATGGGACAACATTTTCACACAAAGCTGTAAAGTATGAACTAAATTAACATGAAAAGCCTCAGCAGAAAAGTCCTGAACTGAGTCAGACTGTCAGTTCAGCTCAGAGGAGATCCAGATCTCTGGTCCAGGTTTAACCTGAGCTCAGCAGGAACAGGAGACCTCTGGTGGTTAAAGCACAGATATCATATAAAAAGGCTAGATGCCCTATCTGGGAGTGACAGCATAGCTAAAGGGCGGCCATCTTACCACAGTCAGCTGACGTTCTGCTCTCAGCAGATGGAAGGTGAGGATCAACTGAACTAAAAACACTCGATGAAAAATGAACGGATTTACAAACCTTATTATGTATAGACTTGATACGGGATACTTTCACAGTTTACCAGTTTCCTGGACATCGTCTCACAGCCACGTCTCTGACGTTATAACGAAGCAAACCGTCTGAAGATCGGTTAAAAACTGACCAACTTGGAGGTATTTAATAGAACATGCTCCATTGACACCAATGTTATGAAAGGGGGCAGCTGTCTGTGGTAAGATGGCCGCCGTTGTTGCTACGTCAGGGTCCATTGACGAACAGTAAGATATCTAGCCTTTAATATGAAATCTATGGTTTAAAGCACCTGGAGAACCAAACCTTCATTAGGTGTTTACACTGGTGGCCCACAGCGCCTCCTCAGGCCAAACGCTGCACTGCACTACCTCAGGAGCTCTAGGTCTCACCCACACAGACGTCCCCCAGCTTCTCAGGAGACAGACCAACATCTGTCAGCACAGCTGTCATCACGGTGCTCAGCAGCTCGTCAGGGGCGGAGTCCTGCAGGTAGACAGGTGTTCACCTCAGACGACAATCAACAGGCAATCACCAAAACAACAACAGGTAAACAACACGACAATCAACAGGCAATCACCAAAACAACAACAGGTAAACAACACAACAATCAACAGGCAATCACCAAAACAACAACAGGTAAACAACACGACAATCAACAGGCAATCACCAAAACAACAACAGGTAAACAACACAAAAATCAACAGGCAATCACCAAAACAACAACAGGTAAACAACACGACAATCAACAGGCAATCACCAAAACAACAACA
>SSNR01000101.1:839803-870560 GCA_006937965.1 Callopanchax toddi | reverse complement strand
CTCCCCCTTTTTGATCCTGGCTCCCAAACCCGTCACCTCTTCAACGCTCTGAAGTAGCTCAAAGATCTGATGAAATAGGAATAAACATTTTAAATAACCACACAAACATATATTATTATGTCCTTTCACAAAAAGGACAATGGAAGTGGCTGGTATCTCTACAGGTCAAATTGCACCTGCAGATTAAGGTTTCTGTAAACAAAAAATTATTTATGTTAAAAATTTGCAATATTGGGACGTTTGGAAAAAAATAAAAACTAATACAAAAATATGAAAGACTTACACCAACACAATAACACAAAACGAATAAGTTGTGGATACATGTTCAACTATAAGATCTGATCAGACACTTTTCACCAACATACCCTGGAAATGCACTGCGTTCTCTGTGTGGTTCATCAGTGCCTCTGATGACATCATCACCTGGTGTGATGACACTGGAGCAGAGAGGACACCCAAACCCAGACAACAGCAGTTTTCACTGGAGGAAGGCAGCCTCTTGTACAATCGAGATATGCATCTGCAAAACACGACAAGATCAGTAAACATTGGTATGTAATAAAATCTGATAGGTTGTACATTGATAATGTTTTACCTAAAGGTAAAATACAGTAGGACAAAATACAGCTGTCTCCAGTATCCACAGAACTAAAATGTCTTAAACCATTTTAGTTTAATCCATTAATGACATGAATGCTAAACCATTTTAATTTAATCCATTAATGACATAGAAGGCTAAACCATTTTAATTTAATCCATTAATGACATGAATGCTAAACCATTTTAATGTCTGGTAAACTATGTTGTCTAAGGGCTAGCTTCAGCTGTAATATTACGTTCCTATACATCCCATAAAGCATTACAAAGATAGTGTTCACATGATTGTTCATGTTTGTTAAAGAAAAACAAGTTTTATTTGACAACTGAATCAGTTAAAACAATATCTGACTAAGATATAGCTACTAAAGCTTAATCAATGACTCTTGTACTTCCTGGACTCCTTTCTCATTGAGAGTTCTCCATAAGATTAAAACGAGGAAGCCCGACGGAACTTGAAATGTTTTGATAAATAAAAGATGAGTAGTTGGTAAGGTTTTATTTCATTAAATGTATACTTTGTACTGGCGTGAATAACTTCTGTTTCTGGCAATTTATTTGTATTTGCATTTTAAACGTATTTAAATATCCCCGTGTCTGTTAGTTATAATCTGACTTGACCTATAAAGTTTGAAAAGCATTACGAAAAATAACCCTTTGTTTGTGATTAAAAGGAAACATTCAAAAGTCCGGGTTAGCTTACTTTAGAATCATTCAGAGAGAAAAACTCTGCGGAGAAACGAGAAAAAGAAACTCCATTTACCTCTACTCATATGCTACGATTATAAAATCCATCTTTAAAAAGATAGAACTGATATAGAAGCTACGTACGTTCATTTTGTCTCCACAGCAAAGATTTCGGATAGAAAAACTTTCGGGCGCGCTTTATTGGCTACTACGGTCACGGGACTTCCGGGTCACGGGACTTCTGGGTCAAACGATCACTTCCGGTAATGGGGTTTATGCACGGTCACTTCCTGGTTGCGATAGAGGCTGCCGCTCCCTTCCGGTTCAACGCTGTTCCCACACAAACTGGACAAAATGGATTTTTTTACCCGTTTTCTTCAAGACCTGCCGCGCATCACGGTAAACGATGTCCACCGGATTTTTGAAAAACACACAGAGACGTCTGCGAGCAAGCGGGTGAAGGACTTTAAGCTGTATATAACCAGCTTTATTCATGAAATTGAAGGTAAGCTAACAGCGTTAGCTCGTAGCTTCCATCATCAAAGAACAGTGAGACAGATCTATATAGCCGTGATCGTGGGCTCCAACTGCTTCACAACTTTCAACTTTCTCTGGTCTAGCTGTACGTTATCAAACACCAAGTCTTCATTCACCAAAAGAATAGTTGTTCCAGTGAAATAACACACGAACGGCGCCGCGCCTCCTCCTTTAGCCTCCTCCATTAGCCTCGTCCACTCGGCTCTTTGACTACTGTGCTGCAAAGTGTGGACTGCAGACACGGTGTGGTTAGAAATGATCACGTTTTCTCTTCTTAAGTTCACAATCCTTCCTTTTTGTAGTTATTTATTCAGTGGAAATGTGTGGAAACGGACTGATGAATTCTATTCAGCTGATGCGGTACACAACGGAACACAGCAGTGTTCAGCTGTCGAGGCTTCCCGTCCGCTGATACTTATATGATGGCTTCATTTCTTAGTGCTATAATATATATATCATACTGTACTATACTATACTATTACTCGTTTTGATTATAAACAATATCTTTAGCTGGAAATGCACTCTAACTCTGGAAATCTTCACGTTTCAAATGGAACCGGAAATGGTCCCGCGAGGTAATTTTAAACCGGAAGTTCTACTAAGTACTCTGTGCATGAAGCCTATTGATGTCATGGAGGTTCATGCGACGTCATGGAGCTTCGTGCGCCATTTTGATGCAGCTGGGTGCCTCTCGAATGTGTCTGACCAGCTAGAAAACGGTAAGTTCACTGTGTCAACTGTCCTCACATGTTATATTGACCACAGGTAAACAATAAAAGTATGTGTTAGACAAGTCTTCCTCCTCTTGCCGTGTTCAGCATTGCCACTTTTTACCGCAAAACAATTTAGCTTATTTGTAAAAAAATAAATAAAATACATAGTAATAATAATATGAAATAGGTCACGCAGTACATGTTCAAGAGTACTTGCATAGTCTTTCAAATCCGAATTTTGATTAAAGCAATTGGGCTCCCGGACAGCAAATGCGCTGCGCGGTGAAAACAGGCCGTTGAGCTTATTCGCCTCTGATCTGCAAACATCATGAAAACATAGTTGAGCAGCATCATCACCATAGTCAGGCTGAATGGGGAACGGAGCCGTTTTCACGGATGAAATGCCGGCGTAGCGTACCCGGGCCTACTGCCACGCTGCACCTCTGCCTCGGATCCATTCAGGAACCGCTCATGATCCAGTGAGAACACCCCTGATCTGTACAGCAGCCTACACTCATTCGAATGTTAAAACTAAAGCCAGACTATTTAAAAATACTATTCAGAAGAATGTGATACAACAACAGAACTGCCGTTAGCATACAAACATGTTATTCAAAGTAAAAGCCGATTAATTCTAGAGTATGCCTGCAGGTGACGTCACTGAACGGTTGTCGAATGGTATTCTCGAGTCAGACCTTCCTTATGATACTTCCTGCACCTGAAATGACACAAATAAAATGTCCTAAGCATTAGATAATTCCCCGCAGTAACGTATCAAACGTGACAAATCCAGATGGATGAGAGAGGTTTTTATTCCAGCAGTGTGGTTTACGTGACCAGGTCATTTCACTTGACAGAACATAAGCAGGAACATAAGAGGCTGGTTTTTTTCCAGCATGTCATGATGAGGCTGTTCACACTTTCACTATAAAAAATAACATATTCCCAATGTGTTATGGCTACAACAAAAGTCAAAGCAAGTTGTGCATTAGAGTAATAATACCAGAGGTATTAAGAATATCAAGAAATATATAGAGCAACAAATGGTGAACACAGCAAGCATGTCCATGATGAGTACCACAGGTAAACATTTGATGGACTAAATAATAATAACACTAATATAGTACTAATAATAGTAATTGCATATTACAAAAGGAGCATTTAATATTGATAAATTATCAGGCTATCACTATTCATCATCTTGAGTGTACATTTTTTGTCTAAACTATAATGCTGTCTTGTTAATAAACTGTTACTATATGAGAGTTTACAATTATATACATTATGTATTATTATAATACATACTACAATCCTATAATTTATAGGAATATATTATTACAACAGTCAACAGCATTTCTGACAAACCGACTTGTTTGTTTGGTTGTTCCAGTTCAGAGCTAAATGACTAATGCAAGATGGAGGCTGTGTGGCAACGCTGTGTAATGAAACTGCACCTGACTGGATTAACCTCATTAGAATTTACCAATCATGTGGCATTTACTACTTTTTGATTTTTTTGTTCCTAATCCTTTTTTTTTTTTTGCAGCACCAAGTGTGGTGAATTCTGTCATTTCAACCCCACCACGGACACCAGGACACCCAGTGGATGGTACAGTATGTTTGTGCAATGAACCTGCTGCAAATTCCACAGCATACCTAAAGCTAACACTTTATTATGATCTGATTCTGTCTCTTGATCCTATATAGCTGAGGTTGGAAGACTGTTTGCCCCCTATGCTCGTGGAAGAGGGCCATCAAGGAGGAGATCTATCATTGTGCCTCCACAGCTGCACTCATACACTCACATGTTTTGCTGTCTGGAGGACAAACACACAGAGTTAGTTCCTAATCGGGCTGCGAAGCAAATTCTTGAAGCAGCAGGCTTGGGGGAGAAGCGTCTCACCTTTCAAGGTATGTAAGGCATCATGATGACAAGATGTGGTTTTAGTTGAAATGTTATGCTGTATGTAAATTCATGATTCTGAAAAAATAGTGACCTTAAAAACAAACAACACAGACCCTTCACTGGAGCACTTTTTACTGTATTGTTTAGAATATTATTCACATTCAAGATTTTTTTTAAAGTAACATAATCCCCAGCTCTATCTTTGGTCCTTTGTGTGTTCTGGAGGCACGGAATCACATTTTTTAATTATTTTTTTCAAAATATAACCTGCTTTAACTGTTTTTCCCTGCATTAAAATATCTTTTTTGGGTAATTAAAGCGGCACTCCGGAGGATTTCATCAGGAGAGCAGTTTTTGAATCTAGCGTCCAAAGGCTCCTCCTCAAAACATCTCGACACGCGCGTCCGGTCACGTGTGCGCGCGGCGCATATACTTCGGACATGAACTGTACCGCTCAATGTGTAGGGTTTAATCACTCACAGTTCACAACTCTTATTCCAACAACACTACGAGGGTCTGAAGAGCCCTCTCTGTCCCTGCTGCTTCTGATATTAGCTCTGTTAGCAGAGAGCTGCTGCTGGACTCTGAAGCTGAACTTGACTCGGCCCTGGATGAACTTTCTGACCAAAATAAACGCGTAACCCTGTCAAGCCTTGCCATTCTGTGAGGTGAAAGGTTTAAAAATTAAAATAAATCCGTCTTTAGCTGGAGAATGGGTAGGTTTTTAGTAGAAATGAGTCGTGAGGCTGAGATGTAAACAGAGAAACACACGGAGCGTCCTGTACGACAGCGCCCCCTACTGGTACAGGTTTGGTCGATGCGCGTGCATGTTGAGAGAATGCAGACATTTGAATTTCATTGGCTGAAAAATGTCGGCGGCAAGAAATAATGGAAAGGGGTCTCTAGGAGGAAGGAGGGTCTTCATCAGAATGACAGATGTTGTGGAACTCAACCCATAGATCATAGTTTAGACCTGAAATATCATTTAAAACATTTAGAAAACTTTGAGACAGAGAAAAATAATCCAGAGTGCCGCTGTAATTAATTATCATTTATATTTTTCTATCTTCACTTCTCAGGACGTCATACAAGTCCAGAAGAGTTTAAAGACTTTATATTATCCTCATTCCCAAAACTCAGAGAGGGTGGTGGATTTGAGCTCCTTAAGATAGCTGGCAGTACTCGGAGCCGACAGCTGATGGTGATTGCATGTCCAAATAGTGGCTACACTGTTCAATATTTAAAAAATCCCCAAACTCAGATCGGGCATGCAACCATTTTCATCAGGCCACTCCAGAGGAACCTTAATCCCAATCCTGTAAGTTCTTGATCTTTAAATTGCTTTTTCTTCTTAAAAATGCAGACTACAACAACATATGTGTGTATAATATGAAAATGATGTCTTCTACAGTTATCTCCAACAGAGTTCAACATTGAACTGGTTGGGCCACCGGAGAAATGTGTGCACTGTGAGGAGGAGTTCCCTTTTTCTACTATAAAAATTCACAGCGATGAATGCACAAGGTATTACACAAAAAAGAACATGAGGCAGTGAGTCCACAACCAGCCAACAGTTGTAGAGAATCTTGATAGTGTGTTGAATAAACCTTGTATTACAAAACGTTCCTGTATTTTGACAGGGACAGTGCACAGGTCTCAGCTGTTACAGACATAGCTAGGGCTAATTTCATGTGTGTAGTTTCTGGGCTGGAGACAGAGATCATAAAAAACATTATTAATCACAGCAACAGTAATATGATGTCACAATGCAACTACAGCAACAAGCTTTCAGATTCATAATGGCTTTATGAACATGTTCACAGATTTGATTTATTTATTTTTGTTATAGAGGTGCAATCAACACACATTAATATAAGCAATAATACAATAGAATAAAATAAATAAAACTAATTAAGATCATGCAGAATCAAGATGAGAGGTAAAAAAACACTAGAAATATATTTGCAGATGTACAATCTGCTAGAACAAGAAGCTGTCTGCTAATGTGAGGTGTGTAAAGAGTTTGTGTTGAGTCTGAATCTGTGATTCAGCTAATGTGCATAAGTGATGGCTGAGGGGAAGTAGCTGTTCTTGTTTTAAATAAGAATCCACAAGTTTCTCTTTTGACTCCAAGAATGTTCAAATGTGGAGGTTTGCATGTCCTGAAGAAATTTTAGAAAGGAACTGTTGTGGATTGAAATGTTTCATTTCAATTTTGCATTTCGTTTACACTTTTCACATACTACTTGGTTGTCATTTTTTAATTTGTATTATGTGAAATGCACTAACAAAATCACCTTTATTTACAAAAAGAATGTTGCAGAGCAGTGGTGAGGTAGGAGTGGAGGTAATTGAAGAAGTTTCCCAACCAGAGGAAGTCAGACAGCAAAGCCCAACAACACTTGAGACACCTCAGGGACATGTTGCTACTCCAGAGATTGTGGATCTAGTTACCATTGAAGAGAGAGGCGTTGCTGGTCTGTTCCATTAAAATGACACATTACATGCTTTCAGTAATTTGTTGCTCCTTACAGTACATGGAAGTAATAAGTAATTTTTAATATTTTAAACTGCTTATAGGTTGGGAAATCGAGCCAGATCCTTCAGAGGCAGCAAAGAGATTCAAAGAAGGGCTGTTGGGTCAGCATGGAACTGAAAAACCATTAAGCATCGTCATGGATCTGAGGGACCGTGCAGAGGACAGGGAAAGGGCAATCCTTTCTTTTTATAAGATGGCTCATGTCAATTGGGCTTCTCCTTTGACATGCATGCTTAAGGGTAAATGTGATCCATATTTTTTTTAAAACAGGGATAGTTCAACATTTTACTGTCATAATCCTACGATCCAATGAGCTGATACATTAGTTTTAATTAGTGTCTGTTGTTTGGAGATCTGTGCTGCAGAGACATGAGCTAGTCACTTTCAAATTGGAGTATTATTGGGATTATGGCAACATGCTGAACTATTGCTTTAAAGGGATACTCCACCGGGAAGTTATTTTTTGTCTATTGCCATATTCCTCAGAGTTAGATAAGTGGGCAAAAACTATTTGTAAACAGCCCAGCCATTTTACTGATCTAGCAGGCGGATATTCGCCTCTGGCGATACTCCTTTAGCATTAGCTTAGCGTAAAACACTGTAAGTGAATGGTACCTACTAGCTTGCTATTAGGTACCATAATACCTAATAGCATAATAATACCGAATATCAGGATATGCCGGATCAGGAAAATAGCTGGGCTGTTTACAAATAGTTTTGGCCCACTTATCTAACTCTGAGGAATATGGCAATAGACAACAAATCACTTCCTGGTGGAGTATCCCTTTAAGATGAAAAAAACTTTACCAAACAAAAAATTTTTCAGCAATTCTCAATAAGTTTTAAATAAATATTTAAGATGGAAAAGTGTTTGTGAATGTGCAAGATGTTGAGAACAACCATCTATTGCATGTTTCTAAGTTATGTACAGGTAGAGGTGTTTTATGTTTAGTTGACATTTTAAATCATCATGTAAAGCAGAAACATTCATGACCACATTTGCTGTTTACTGATGTATGCAGTGTGTGCGTTTTTTGATTAGGAGATCCAGCAATTGGTGATGGTGTGACTCGCCATTTCTTCTCAACGATCATGTCCAAACTCCAATATGGTTTTGAGATTCAATTTGGTAAGTAAAATTGTATTTATAGAAATTAAATGTACAAATTTTTCTGTTTTAAAAATGCATTCCTTTGAAATAAGTAAGGATTTGACAGTGCTTGTCCATTTTTGGTCATGTCTGTCCTGAGACTTATAGCAAATCTTTTCTCAGACCACTATAATAATCCTGCTTCTATTCTGAGATGTAAATGTGAATAAAGCTGCTTTTAAATCCTGTTGCCTCCTTAGTAGACTGCTACATAGAATCAAGTGGCTGAATGATATTTACTTTAACAAGTTTCTATGGTAGGAGAATATCTGTCCTTAGCATAACATTCTATGTAATTTTGTTTTCTTTCATTTTTAGGACCAGGGGGAACACTTCTATTTGAAGGTGAACAAGATCATTTGATTCCCTCCACTTCCCATTTCCTTCTGGAAAGTGACTTCTTTCTTGTTGCTGGCCGAATGATTGGTCATTCGTTCCTACATGATGGACCATGCCTAGGTGGACTCAGCCCAGCAATCCTACATGTGCTCTTTGGTGGATCCCCAGAAGAAGCCACAATCGATCTGAAGGACTGTGCAGACCTTGATATTCGTGACACAATTAAGTTGGTATGATCACATTTTTTCAAAAATATGTATTTAATTCCTCAGATTAGAATAGTTAAGTCATACTTTTATGTTTGAAATTAAATTTATCTAGCAGACCAACATTAAGATATTCCACATCACATCAAGTAGTTGTGCTTTTCACTAGCTGGAGTACCAATTTATCAATAAACAAAATACAATTTTATTTTATTAAACATTTATTTACAGTAACATTAATCAAATAAAAATGTGTTTGACTGTGGAAATCACTATATAGTCTTCTTGCATATTGATACATTTAATTTTTCATTATTAGCTTGATGGTGCAGCAGAATTGTCATCTGAAGAAGAAGACACCATCAATGTGCTCTCGATGTCCTGGGATTTTCCTAGAGTCACCTCTGAGAACAGGAGGTGGCTGTTTGACAAACTGCTCTTTCATGCTGTAAGTATTCTATTAACAGCTCATACACATCCCTTTGAAACATCAAAGTTTACTATTTGACCGGCTAAAAAGCTGACATGTTTTGCCCTTTTTTTAACCATGCAAATATTTTTCAGGTTCTTGGAAGAACCTCTAGACAAGTCCAGCAGTTATGACGGGGTTTAAAGGACGCACAGATCTGGCCTTTGCTGAAAGAGAGAACAGACACAGCACCTCTTCTATTTCCAAGAATATCTGATATCCAGTTCACATCACAGGTACTGCTGTCATACACAGTCCCCTCTGGAGCTGTCCTAACTAACCCTTGCAGTATCGTTTTATGTTTATTTTGATAAACATAAACAGACCAGACCAGCTGCCTGGAGAGCAGGGATATCATTTTTAAATTTTAGGTATGATTTGAAAAAGATCAGCTGAAATGTAGTTCTTTTACACATGTAAAACAAGTGGTATATTTCTTTAAACATGGTTTCTCAATGGGGGCTGTAGCGCCCCTCAGTGGGCGTTCGTTCAGAATATGTAAGAGGCGCTGAAACTTTTTTGGAGCTGAGGGGGCATTTGGATGCTAATGGTGGGTGCTAATGAAGGAGCAGGACTTAAAAAGGACATAGATCAGTACAGTGTAGATTACCTTTATTATGGGTTTATTCCTGCTCCCCATGTTCTCTACTTTGTGAACAGTTTTTTTTTTCTAACATGCCAATATAGCGTTCCTGGCTTAAGGAGCGTTTGTCCAAAATTAATCCAAATAAGGCGTTAAAAGAACTGAACAATTTTAAAATAATAAAAGATAAAACATTCTAGGTCAGTAGAGTCAGCTTCAAGCTATACATGCAGTCAAATACAGAGTGGATAAATCTGATAGGCCTCATTCATGCTCCAGTTAATATCTCACTGTCCATCCATAAAAACTGTCAGCAAACCACCAGAGACAAGAGTCTCACTAATCATCATCACAATAATCAATCATCAAGCCTGATAACGTTTTCTTTTTAATGTTAATTGCCTGTTTGTTCTAAATGTTTGAAATCTGTTAATTCTACCAATTGAATATTTTCAGTTTTTTCAGACAACTGGTGCTCTGATCTAAAACTTTCCGTTTCTGTGCATGGGACCTTGTTGCGTGGAAGAAGTCTGAGACATGACAGGGAGGGCATTCATCTGAAAAAGCTTGAGAAACACTGCTTTAAAACATGACTGTAGCCTTATCTCAGTACATGTGGACTGTTACTTATATTTTGAAATTCCCCTCAAAGGATTAATAGTCTTACTTTATATAGATGTACATATCAATGTACTATATTATTATTTATTCAGTTATTCCAATTATTGTTGTTGGTGTTGTTTGTCCTGGTTATTTAGAAAAGCAGGTGTTAACTGATTAAGTATTGTAATGTAACAATGTTACACCTGCATACAACATCTTGTTATCATATGCTTCTCTGATGATGCAGAGATGGACTGGCTGCATGAGCCTGAACTTTTAGAGGAATCATTAGGGACAGTTTCAGTTTCTGTGTGCCCAAACACAGACCCATATGCTTTTTTGTTCAACACAATCCTCACTCTGTCCTTTTCAAGTATATCACTAAACTCATCTATGTCTTCCTTCCGTTTCTCAATAAGTGTAACAATCTCAGCTGTTAAGGTGACACATGCATCCATTTTCTTTACAACTTCTGGAGAGGACATTTGATTACGAAGGAGAGGCTCGTAGTATTTCTGTACTAGGGTTTCCCTGGCTTTAATAACCTTTTGTAGGATATCTAAATCCTCAAGGGAACAAAAGGCCTTTAATCTAACCCTAGTCTCTTTAGCCACCACCCTCCAGCGATCATAAGCTGCATTGAATGTTTTTATCCACTTTTTACCAGATACTTCACGCAATTCCCTGCCCTTCTCTGTTAATTTGCGCTCTCTAGAGCTGGGCAAGACATCTTGTGCCTTTTCAGGGCTTCCCTGCACTTCTGGTTTTTTCATGGAGTTGTCAATATCCCCAGCAGTCGACATCTTGGTTAGAGGACCTCCTTTTTACATGTATTGAGATGTACACTTAAAATCCGACTCATACAGCTGCTCAAATAAGCAAACAGTGTTTATAAGCAATCCTTAAAGAAATCTGAGATAATTGCTACTTCAATATATCAAACAAACAATGAGTCCATAACACTCAAAACATTCAAAATGTCCATATAAACAAGCCCGTTTTTTTTTTTTTTTTTTTAGTCAGAATTCATTGTGATGGAACGTGGATGCTCCTTTTCCCCTACTCACAGTTCAATGCGGTCCTGATACCTTTCGGGAGTGGGCGTGACACGACAAGTTCCGTTCCTCCTTCTGAGGGACGCTAAACGACAGGGCGAGTTCCGAGCTTTTGTAGACGATCTGCATGCTCCTGTTGCAGCTTGGAGCGCCTGCTCCAAACGCGGCTTTCACGCAGCTGTCACAGCGTTGGATGACTTCTCCATGCCTTTAGCCCTCCGCTTCGAGCAAGTTTTCACTGTTGCTGCCCCAGGCATCCGCATAAAAAAGGAGAAGAGCTTCGACTGGTGCAAGATTTATTTATTTTCTGTTCTTGTTGTGCTTCAAGCACCGTTTCCTCAATTGCACCGTGAAAACTGAAAATACAACAACAAACAATAAATGCAAATATCAAACCATAAGGAACAGGTGTTAATATAAACAAATACCTTGCTCCTTTTGCCACGGGGTGCAAATTAAAGCAAATAAACCTGGCTTGGCACACCTCCAATACTGATGAATACAAAACAGTTTCAGTAAATAAAATTACATAAAACATTGATTCATACATTCATCCATTCATCAGGCTGTGGACTTACGCAAGAGTCGTGTTGGCTGCCATAACGCCAAGCCAGGTGGAAAGCCGACGTCACCTGTCACCTGTTTCTACTTCCTTATATACAAAGTTTGGAGGGCGTGACAGGTGACGTCAGGCTGGTCCACCGGCTGTCAGCCACTTACAAGTATTTTGTCAGATGGTCTTGGACAAGATAAACTGGCCCACACACGATGATGAGGAAGACATTGAAGTCTCCTTGGAGGATACTTGTAAGATCTCAGAATTCCTCAGAAGATTTATTGAGAACGGTAAGTTAATGTGTAATAGTCCCTCAGGTTAACTGAAGCTCTGTGACAGAGCTATTTACTCAAGGCAACACAAGTGTGTTATTCCTCTAATAAAAAAAGTAAAATTTATATAGTTCTCAGATTAAGAACCAAAAACAAATAAAATAAATAACAGATGGATTTTCTTCTCTCCTGTTGTAGCCTCTTCTAAGCTGCTAGAGAAACTGGTGCAGTTCTGGGTGGGCTGGAATGTACTTCCCAGATACTTGGATGTTGAAGTGGTGGAGAGCAACTTCCCCAAGTCTTCCACCTGCTTCCACCTGCTTAAACTCCCAAGACATTACACTGATTACAGTGTCTTCAAAGCAGATATCATTGCTGCCATTTCAACTGTTGATACTGTTTTGGAATGATCTAAGCCTCATTAAAAAACCTCAACAAGGGTTTTAATTTGCTAGCTTCAGATGTGTTGAGGCTCAATTGCAAATTAATGTATGTGAAGCCTGTTTCTCTCATTAGGTTCAGTCCCACTGTTCAGTTGGTGTTCATTTAGTCAAACATTTCATTTACCTGCTTTGACTGTGTAGTCAAAATGTCTAACATGACAAGAGTTGGTGTGGCGTGTAAAGATTTTTTGTTAATTACAAAGAGCTTCATAACAAATTTTTGAGTTTTAAAATTCACAAACTGTCAATTAATATAAGCATAATGTGCCAAAACAACTCTTAAAACGATCAGACAGATTTTTTACAAAGCTCTATTATGTAATCAAGTGAGTTATAATAAAGAGTTCCGCCTTTTTCATTGTAAAAGAGTTTTTATTGCGAGGTTAACAAGTAATCAGGCAACTTCAAACATACAGTGTATGATTTATTAATTATATCTACACTTGAATCTGTAATTCACTGGAGCATTTCAGATAAAAGATTTACTGTCTCTATGTAACAATCCAAGATGTCAGACAGTGCCATCAGGTTTTGGGAGGCGTTCCACTTCCTGTTCAGTCAGTGGGCGCTGCAGCTGAACCTCAGGGACCACAACATCCTGCTGGCGAAAACCAGATGGTCCAGTCCAGTCCACACCATACTCCACATCAACCTATAATTAATGGTAATGAAGTTAGAGAGGTTTGCCCTGACAAAATCCATTATGAAGTAATTGTAGTCATTTAAGACTTGAAAGCCATCTTCATTTTATTTTTATGGTCCTTTAATGGAGTTTTAAAAAATAATTCCAAGGATCAACTGTAAAAACAGCTCCAATCAAAAAGACTACTAACCTGTACAGCCTCCTGATGTGTGTCACGCTCGTGATGAGTCCACAGTTGAAGTGGTGACTGATTTCCCGCAGTGCTCAGTCGATGGCAGTTCCAGCCATGCCGGAAAACATCAAGGTGCTTCTGGATGTGAGGGACAAAGCACTGGTGAAGAGCATAGAGATGGACTTCATTGTCCGGGTTTAGAAGGCCTTCTGTCTCAAGGTTGTTAAAAATTGTGTAGAAGAGATCAAGTGCTCCCACATAGACATCTCTCCAGAGCCTCTCGATTCTAATGGGGAAAAGAAAAATGCAAATCGTTGTGTAGTTTGGAGAACATTTTTCTGTTAGTAAGTATGTGACATAAAACAGTCTGTATGTAAAATAACCCTAAAAGAAAACAAATGATATATATATATATGGACATATGTATATACATTAATATATACATATGTAAATACATATATATATATATATATATATATATATATATACACACACACACACACAAAGTGTTATTATTTAGATAACTTTGACGAAAAGATTCTTACCTTTGATTATGGACACTTCTGCCAGCAATGTGTGAATTCCTGTTAAGTCCTCTGTTAGCCACCATGAAGCGTGCTACATCAACATTTTCCCCTCCTTTGTCCGACCTCACACGGGATGGTACACCATACACATCAACAGCTTTGAGAAAGCTGTCCAGGACTGTTGCTGCACGGTTGTTGTTGGTGGCACTCAGGTACACGATGAGGCGACTAAAGCCATCAATCCCACCATGCACAACAATACGCCACCTGAAATAGATTTATAGGCATGGTTTAAGAACAATGGCACAACCTGCTCTGTGTTTAAGCTTTGTGGTGTGTGACACAGAGTTCTGAGAAAATAAAGTGTTAGATAATATCTGTTGCAATGCACCCTAACCCTCACAAATGAACAGGTGGATTAATTCACTTTATGGCTCCAGTTCTGATTTTTTTAAATTGTTTTTTAATTCATCCAACATGGATCAATACAAATCTCAGATGAGAACTAGGTATAAAGTGTGAAATCTTTAAGGCGAGGATTATTCCCCATACTGAGGTTGCTAGGATTTTGTTAAAGAAGTTAAAATCATTAATGCTCTTCAGATACCTTATTAGTTTGTGATTGCCATCTATGTGCCATAAACTGTTTGGTGCTGGCACAGAGTATGTCCTCCGTCTCCGTGGGTTCAGCTGTAGGGTGCGCAGCAAAACCCCATGAGGATCCACACGCCGCATGGAATCCTGTACACGTTGTCCTACAACAGACAAAAATGGCACAAAATGACATGTACTGAAAGAAACAAGTTGCTCCTACGCCAATATCACAATAAATTCTAAATCAGGCTAAATCCTAAGCTTTTGGTAAATGACCGGGTAATGGTCACTTACTCTGTATGTGGATGCCCTGTGCATTCAGGTGACCAAGCATCATTTTGTATCCACAGTTTGGCTGGTGTTGCAGAATTTGGGTCAACTTTTCATCAAGATCTTTGTCATCCAGTGGTGTTAACAGATCGTGGACTCTGGTCAACAAAAATACAAACAAAATAAATATAACCACAACAGAAACAAAACAGTGATCACAAGGAGGGACCTTTGTAATTAGCTCTGGCCTTTGCTTTACTCCATTAACAAAAAAATTACTTTACTTAAAAAAAATCTGTCTGAGAAAATGTTTCCTCTACTAGCCTTGACAATCTATGCAGCAATATAACAGCTGCTATCCTCAGGTCTTTGATGCAGCCCTAAACCTTTATGAAATCATGGTCAGCCTATTTTCACGTGAATATCATCTCAGCAAGAATTTATCCCAAAAAAGTGAAGCAGTGCAAAACTAGAGGGATTTTGGAACAGCTGTTAAATGTTATATATTTCATTATATGAAACAATTAGGTATCTCTCCCACAATGCTCGGCTGCTGGTAGGGCAATCACTGAATTTATTAATGCATTTTCTGGTTTTATTGCTGGGGTACTTTCGGGCAAACAGGTCTGAATGTTAAATTAAAATGACCTTATTCCGTACTGTGACATCCTCCGTCGAATTGTTCGCTCAGACACCCGGAACAAATCTGCGGTGTGGCCCAAATGGAGGTGCGCTTCAATGACTTCTGGAGGTAAAAGATAGGATGGTCGTCCACTTCTCGCTTCCTCTGACTCTGAGCAGATGGCAAGTTGGCGGGCAACTTCCTCCAGACTGTCCAATACAGCCGAGTCAACCTCCACATCCGTCTCAGCTTGGAGCTGAACTAAATCCTCCATGACCCGCGCCAAACGAAACCGAAGGTAGTCGTTGGGCTCGTTTCTGTCTATATCATTCGCCAATGACCTTAAATCATTTGCGATGACTCTCAGAGAACTTTCCATCGCGGGCAAGTGAGTTTGACCTACCTAGAGCTCTCGTGTACTCGACTAGGCAGTAGCAGTAGATCGGATCATACGCACCAGTCTAACCAATCGTGCTGAAGACAAATGTTAGAACCACCCACCTCATTAACATACGGAGACATAAATACATAAATAAATAAATGTGGAAATGTAGAAATACATAAATAAATGTAGGAATAAATAAATAAAAGTAGAAATAAATGAATGTAGAAATAAATAAATGTAGAAATAAATAAATGTAGAAATAAATAAATGTAGAAATATATAAATTAATAAATACATAAATAAATAGACAATACAAGTAAAAAAGATATATAGAATTTCCTTTTTGCATGACAAAACATATTTATTTATTAATTATTTTATTTATTTATGCATTTATACATTTATTTATTTATTCTTTTATTTATTTATGCATTTATATGTGTTTTTATTTATTTATTCATTTATTTATTTATGCATTTATACTTTTATTTATTTATTATTCTATTTATTTATGCATTTATACATTTATATGTGTATTTATTTATTTATTCATTTATTTATTTATGCATTTATACATTTATATGTGTATTTTTATATTTATTTGTGTATTTATTTATTTTCATATTTATTTCTTGATATGTCATTTTTCGTCCCTCATACTGCTGTAATCCAGACGTCGTTTGGTTGAAACTAATTCAACCTACAGGAAGCTTCTGGAAGCTGCAGCACCAACAAAGGCCTCTGGAGCCGTTTGATTACACATCACTTTGTGTATGGCCATGGATGTTGGATTTCTTTACATGTGTGGATTAGATGTCCAGATACCTTTAGAAATAGATCTACGTAGGAAATTGGTGACTTATTTTATCTACTGTTTACTCAAGACACATTTTGAGCTAATTGTCTCAGAAATGTTATTAATTTCACTTTGTTTCAAGTGATTCCAAGTACTGTATTTAACATCCAAGTACTATTAAAACCTTGACAAAGTCACTTTCAGATGAATGGATTTGAAGGATTCCTATAAAGGTGTGAACACTCCTCACTTCACTGAAGCACACTGCGCTCCTGTTGAGTGTTTTCAGCTCTGTCGTCTGTTTGAATCAAACCCTGGTCTGTTCACTTAGTTAGGAGTGAACTCAGTAATCGTTCTAGGATTGAACTAAAGAACCGAACCAAGACCTGCTGGAGGAGGTGGTCTCAGTTCATCATGGTGTCAACGTGATCCGACCTCCATCAGACTCTACGACCTCATGCAGATTAGCTTTGTATTCTGGGATGTGGGAGGTCTCACACACACACACACACACACACACACACACACACACACACACACACACACACACACACACACACACACACACACACACACACACACACACACACACACACACACACACACTGTAGGATCAGAACGGTGTGGTAACACTTAGAGGTCATGGTTTTATAGAAGGTAGCTTCAGTCTAATCAGTCATTATTTATGCAGAAACATTAAAAAAAACTACAATTTCAAACCAAAGTGCTGTCAAAGAGTCAAATGTCTAAATGAGATCAAAGCAGAAGAATCAAAGTGATAGAGCNAAAGACTACTAACCTGTACAGCCTCCTGATGTGTGTCACGCTCGTGATGAGTCCACAGTTGAAGTGGTGACTGATTTCCCGCAGTGCTCAGTCGATGGCAGTTCCAGCCATACCGGAAAACATCAAGGTGCTTCTGGATGTGAGGGACAAAGCACTGGTGAAGAGCATAGAGATGGACTTCATTGTCCGGGTTTAGAAGGCCTTCTGTCTCAAGGTTGTTAAAAATTGTGTAGAAGAGATCAAGTGCTCCCACATGGACATCTCTCCAGAGCCTCTCGATTCTAATGGGGAAAAGAAAAATGCAAATCGTTGTGTAGTTTGGAGAACATTTTTCTGTTAGTAAGTATGTGGCATAAAACAGTCTGTATGTAAAATAACCCTAAAAGAAAACAAATGATATATATATATATGGACATATGTATATACATTAATATATACATATGTAAATACATCTATATATATATATATATATATATATATATACACATACACACACACAAAGTGTTATTATTTAGATAACTTTGACGAAAAGATTCTTACCTTTGATTATGGACACTTCTGCCAGCAATGTGTGAATTCCTGTTAAGTCCTCTGTTAGCCACCATGAAGCGTGCTACATCAACATTTTCCCCTCCTTTGTCCGACCTCACACGGGATGGTACACCATACACATCAACAGCTTTGAGAAAGCTGTATGTGTGCTACAAATGTAATCATGCTGTGATTTATGATATGATTTAGTTAAAAATGTTTGAGAAGACAGGCCTTTCTCCTGTTAGGAGGGGAAAGAGGAAGTGCTGAAGTGAAGTATTTCCTGTGTGGGAGAAAAGGGAAGTGGGGAAAACCCAGAGTGATGAATAAGATCTGATGCACAGGAATGATTTACTGAGTACGATGCAAGTTTGTGTTTTTAAATCAAATGTATGTTCATTTTTATTGTCAAATAATCAGGGGTAATGATGGGGGATGGGTGATGATCGACAAAAAAAATAACGTGTGTTACAAATGTAATCAAGCTGTGATTTATGATATGATTTAGTTAAAAATGTTTGAGAAGACAGGCCTTTCTCCTGTTAGGAGGGGAAAGAGGAAGTGCTGAAGTGAAGTATTTTCTGTGTGAGAGATGAAGGATGTAGTGTGAAACCAACGAGCATAAGATATAAGAGAGAACTTGTCATGAAATGTTAATGGAAAAAATGTTTATGTTATGTGATTAATGAAACTAGCAGGATTTAAATTGGTAAAGGCCAGACTTGTGGTGATGTAGCAATGATATTGTGTTAGTCGTTAGGGCTGATCGATCTACGCCCGGTGAGCGGCCGAAGTTCCGGTTACAACACCTGACAGTTGGCCTTGCAACATGTTGAAGGCGGAGGGTGCAGTCACTGAAGGAATTAAAAAATCAGTTTGATCAAGGAACTGGGTTCGTTGCCGGCTGCTCTTGTCCTGTTAAGATCGGTGAATCGAGCTGGACTGGGGGGCTTCGCAGGGTGTGGTCGATGCTAGTGAGGACAGGACAAGCAGACCTGAGGAGGTGACGAACCAGCTTGTCCCAAGGCGAGAC
This sequence comes from Callopanchax toddi, assembly GCA_006937965.1. Taxonomy (NCBI): domain Eukaryota; kingdom Metazoa; phylum Chordata; class Actinopteri; order Cyprinodontiformes; family Nothobranchiidae; genus Callopanchax; species Callopanchax toddi. The sequence continues at coordinate 851,546 of SSNR01000101.1, read as the reverse complement.
CCATCGGATTTGGTTGAGTCCCCAGAGCTCCAGCTGCACAAAGGTTCCTTGGTTTGGAAGCTTCATAAGCGTGCTTCAAGGCCCCAGAAGGATCTGGATTGGGGCTGCACCATTTTTCCGATCACAACCAAAAAGGATTACTTTTGATTTTTCTTTTTTCCTCTCGTTTGGACCAGTGGATATTAATTTGGATTAACCATTACTTTTCTTCAAAGAGAGGAGCTCAGCCACACCCGTACCCCCACCCAGAGGGAACTTAAGCCGCTCACAAGTGAGAGGTAGGGTCAGTTATCCACAAGTTTGGCCTAGCTGCGTGCTGTTGGTTCGAATTGTTGATTGAGCTGTGTTGTGTGCAATGGGGTTTATGCACGGTCACTTCCTGGTTGCGATAGAGGCTGCCGCTCCCTTCCGGTTCAACGCTGTTCCCACACAAACTGGACAAAATTGATTTTTTTACCCGTTTTCTTCAAGACCTGCCGCGCATCACGGTAAACGATGTCCACCGAATTTTTGAAAAACACACAGAGACGTCTGCGAGCAAGCGGGTGAAGGACTTTAAGCTGTATATAACCAGCTTTATTCATGAAATTGAAGGTAAGCTAACAGCGTTAGCTCGTAGCTTCCATCATCAAAAAACAGTGAGACAGATCTATATAGCCGTGATCGTGGGCTCCAACTGCTTCCCAACTTTCAACTTTCTCTGGTCTAGCTGTACGTTATCAAACACCAAGTCTTCATTCACCAAAAGAATAGTTGTTCCAGTGAAATAACACACGAACGGCGCCGCGCCTCCTCCATTAGCCTCCTCCACTCGGCTCTTTGACTACTGTGCTGCAAAGTGTGGACTGCAGACACGGTGTGGTTAGAAATGATCACGTTTTCTCTTCTTAAGTTCACAATCCTTCCTTTTTGTAGTTATTTATTCAGTGGAAATGTGTGGAAACGGACTGATGAATTCTATTCAGCTGATGCGGTACACAACGGAGCACAGCAGTGTTCAGCTGTCAAGGCTTCCCGTCCGCTGATACTTATATGATGGCTTCATTTCTTAGTGCTATAATATATATATCATTCTGTACTATACTATACTATTACTCGTTTTGATTATAAACAATATCTTTAGCTGGAAATGCACTCTAACTCTGGAAATCTTCACGTTTCAAATGGAACCGGAAATGGTCCCGCGAGGTAATTTTAAACCGGAAGTTCTACTAAGTACTCTGTGCATAAAGCCTATTGCTGAGCTAAAAAGCCCTTGCTAAAATCTTCTATCTTTAATAAAGCATTTGAAAGACAAAAAGGAGGTTGTGGACATCAGTTAATAAGTGTTGAATCTTCTAATCCGTGAAATATTTGGGGGTCTGAGATTAAATTACATATAGCACCTCACTGATGTTGCTGATGGTTTAAAAGGAGTAATTAGCTAGAAAGATTTAGATGTGTTGGTCTAGCCGGTTACTTTGTAATAAGTTGGCTGGTTAAGACAACTGTTGCTTGTAATCTGCTAATTAAGCTGATTGTTTGACGATAGTTTAACTGGTTACTGTTGCTTGTAATCTGCTAGTTAAACTGTTTGTTTGGCAATAGTTTAGCTGGTTAAGAAAACTGTTGCTTATAATCTACTAGTTAAGCTGGTTGTTTGGCAATAGTTTAGCTGGTTAAGAAAACTGTTGCTTATCTGCTAGTTAAGCTGGTTGTTTGGCAATAGTTTAGCTGGTTAAGAAAACTGTTGTTTGTAATCTGCTAGTTAGGCTGGTTGTTTGACAATGGTTTAGCTGGTTAAGACAACTGTTGCTTGTAATCTGCTAATTAAGCTGATTGTTTGACAATAGTTTAACTGGTTAAGAAAACTGTTGCTTGTAATTTGCTAGTTGAGTTGGTTGTTTGACAATAGTTTAACTAGTTAAGAAGACTGTTGCTTGTAATCTGCTAGTTGAGTTGGTTGTTTGACCATTACTCAGCTGGTTAGGAAAGCTGTCAACTGTGATCTGTTAGTTAAGACGTAGTTTGGCAATCACCTAGCTGGTTAAGGGGACCGTTACATGAAAACTGCTGGTTAAGTCTGTTGTTCAACAGTAGGTCTGCTGGTTAAGGAAGGGCGCAGTCATTGTCGATTAGGAAGTTTGACTGAAGCCTCAGTCTGCCTTGGGATCAGAGGAAACTGAAGCAAATGTTTTAAGACTAATCTAAAATTTTACTCTGGTTAAAGTAAATGTTTTAAGATTTATCTAAAAGATTACATTTGGTTTAAACGAAATCTTATCTTAATTCATCTTATCTTATAGAGATTTATCTTAAGATTAAACAATTGTATTAAGACTCACAAAGCTGTACTTTAGTTTAAGCAAAATGTTTTAAGGTTTATCTAAGAGGTTTACATCCAGTTTAAATAACTGTGCGAAGACTCGTTTAAAGTTTTACTCTGGTTTAACAAAAACGGTTTAAGACTCTTCCAAGGTTTACATTTGCATTAAGTTTGACTCAAGGCCTAAGCCTGCGCCTTAAGATCTACTAGAGTTCAACATGTAACATTGACCACTCGTTTAGGACGTTAAACCAACGCGCTAAGATATATATTTAAATCATAACAATTGCTTTGAGACCGAGCAATGCGTATAACAATATCATCATAGACAAGTAACTATCAGAGGTCGCTATTATATGAGAGAAAGCTTTTAACGGTTACCTTAATAAATAGAGGAAGTGAGAGCACCGTCCTGTGGGTGTCACTGTCCGAGACCCCAAACATTACCCAGACTGATTTCAAGTTGCAAAGATCGTTGGAAAGAGCTGTCGTTAATCGGATCAACTGGAGTCACTCTGGAGCCTTCTCCACGGCTACAGGAAGGCAGACAGAGGCCAGAGGAAGAGAGGACGGGGATCCGAGATCGAAGACAGTATTTTCTGGGTGAGTCTTTCCACACACAGTCTAATTAACGACACCTGGGAAACTTAGTGTGGTTTCAAAGCCCTTGAGCCAGGAAGTTACGGACCCTTTAAACGGAGGACTGTCAAGGGTCGTTCTGGATCACTACCGGATGACCTTGAGGATCGAAAACATGGCGTTGTCGGCAGGATGGAGACTAGGCTGTTAACCATCCGTTGAATGCTAAATTTGTGCGGTCGGCGGAGGAAAATCGACGAGCACTAAAAAAACGATCTGAAGAGAAGTAGGATCGTAGGTGACTGGTGATAGCTGCCAGTCACACCCCTACAGGAACCGTATAGCGTGCGGGTAGGGCGGGGCTGCGTTAAAGAGGATTTGACCAACTCTTTGGGACAAAAAGCCTGTAGCCAAGTTTGCTATCCATCCCTGACCTAGATGTACATATGGAGGCTTTGGATAGACAAACAACTCGAGACGACGAAATAACAAACCAAATGAACAGTGAGATTGACCCTGGGCTAATGGAGCCAGGGAACCACAAAACCAATGATCCAGAACAAGTCTTAACCTCTCAGAACAAGGAGGTTGCAGCCGAAGAGAACATACCATGTCGTGTGATCCTCTTCGGAGATGGTTATGAAACCTGGGAATTAGCTTTGAGGAAATCATTTAAGGACTATAATCCAGGAAGAGCAAGTGAAGATTTGATTACAGACCTAATGCAAACTCTCAACACAAACGGAGAGTATTATTCATCCAAACTACAAGGCACACAGAGAACAGTAGTAGTTAAAAATCCACCAGTCCCTAAAAAGAAGGAAACAGAGATCTTTGACATCTACAAAGCCTCTAGGACAGTGGCTGAAGACCTTCAATGGGGCCCAGTTCAAGCCAGAGATGGGCGGAGAACCTATGTCCCCAAATCCAATCAGAGAGATTACGACATCCCATTAGTCTGGATGTCCAGACTGGGGAATGAAGTAGAACTAACTGTGAGGGCTACCATCGGAGAGTGGGCAAACATCCTCATGATGCCCAGCTATCCAACTCTGACTGCCTGTAAGCCCCTTACTAATAATTTCAGAACATCGTATGTGGGCGTAGTGCACGATGTCCTGTTACGGCGGATGAAAAAGCCAGCGTACAAGTTTGCTAAGCAAACCTCGAAGGAGGATCGAGGGGATTTGTCTGAAGATGGGAACTGTCCCCAAGAACCCCCAGAATGCCGAAGCCTAATCGCGGAACCAAGTCTGCATTACCATATGGTCCCTGGGGCAGGGCTGGGGGAATATCAAGTGTACAAGAAACTCAAGACCTTGGTCCGAGAGAAACAACCAAACGAAGAAACAGAGGACTACATAAAGGAAGTATGGCCTCTGATTGTGTCTACCACTGAAAATGAGGAAGCCAGGAAACTGTGGCTGAGCCATGTCACCAAACATCCTGTGGACAAAGAAGGCACAGCACAGAGTCAGTACGAACGGTTGGTGCTTGAAGACATTGACAATAAAGATGCTCAGATTCAGCGAGCTAAAATACGATTGGACAAAGGACACAGACTAACGCCAGTCTGGCGCCAACTAAAGCGAGTTGTAGCGCCGAGCAGGTACATGAAGGCCCTCAGAGTGGTGACACAAGGCAGGAGAGGTGCGTTGACATTTGCTAAAATGCCCTTAAATGAGACTACGGTCGCCCAGATGGACAGGGCGGTGAAATCGTATGATCTGGAACAACAATTCTACGATAATAAACGAAAGAAGGAGATGAGTCAGCCTCCTCGTCAACAAAAGGCTGGGCTAAGACCACACCCTCCTGTACGAAGGCTGTACCCAAAGCAGAACGACAATCAGAAAAGCTTTGATGAAAAAGGTGGGCCAACAGCCTCACCACAGAAAAACCCTACCCCTAGGGGAGGGACCTACCTGCCACGAGAGGAATTCGATAAGTTAGCACCGGAGCAGAAAGCAGCTCACCGTGAGTCCTGGATGGGAGAAGGGGTTGACGGACAAAGAACATAATGGATTTAAGGTCTCGGGTCATCCTGAAGGATTCCTACTGGGTAGGAGACGAAACATTTACCACCATAGGTAGAGTTCCCTACCTAGTGGATTCAGGGGCCGAGGTGTCCATGACCCGAAGAGACCTACCAACTAAAAGACACCTGAGAAGAAAAAATAAATAAATACAATCACTAAAGTCAAAGCCAAAGATCCTGGGACTGTGTAATTATGTCCGAGGCTACGTCCCCAATTACCAAAAGTATGCTACACCTCTGTATAGGTGTCTCAAAAAGAAAGAAGAAAATGATGAAAGACAATCTTCTTGCACTAACTGGGTGTGGACAGTGACCAACCAAAACGATAAGGAAAAGCTTAAAGATGCAATTAAAGCTGCAGCCAGGTTGGAGCCGAGGAGTCTCACATCCAGGTTGGTAGCTGAAATAATCTGCAAAGAGGAAGACACAATGATTAAAGTAGGAAATAAAGATGCGGGACTTGTAACCATATGGAGTTATACCTTGTTTTCTGACAAGAAGTTTCCCCAGGAAGAGAGAGTGCTAAAGGGAAACCAACAGCACACACAGACTTATGGAGGACATTAGCCGAATTAAGGCTAGACCTGGATTTTGGATGTGGTTCATCAAAAATCTCACACAAAGAAAGGAGAGCACTGGCGATCTAACAAGGAAGTGGATCGTTATGTTCAAGAAAGAAAACCAGTAGTCGTCGGACTCGAGGAAGGGGACAGAACACCTAAAGAAAGGGTGGTCCCGGAAGATACGTGTCTGAGGTGATACAGAAGTTGGATCTAGCTATCAGATACTCTGATGCCAGCCTCAACATGTCAAGAGCTGGAGGGTTGCAACTCTGGATTCCCTACAATCAAATCCGACGAGCGCTCGAAGACTGAGAAATATGTGGTCAATATAACGCAGTTCGGAGAGGGCGTCGTACGGAAGAACTAGCCATTAAGAGCACTATGCCCTGGGATCCTATACAAATGAACGAAGTAGGGCCCTTGTGAGTGACCGGAAGGAAAGGTCAGAAATACTTTTTTGGTGCTAACGGCAGGATTACTGGATACAGTAAAGCTGAAGAGAAAGGGATCCAGGGGGGTGAAGCAACTTAAGCCCATCTCTGATTAAGGGAAACCAGAAGCTTAGAATGGCCAGTTTCCATGAACCTCTCCCACCCCTTGTCAGACTGGCCACTGACCACTGGTGGTTGTGATTAGAAGATCCACCTCAGGGCTTTGGACAGGAAGAGCCTTGAGAAAATTGGAATTTGCCAAAAGAGGATTCCTGTCGGAGGATTATGGAGTATTTATGATTAACAGAAGTGAAGAACATCTGAACTGTCTGTTACGCTCCTTCGGGTTTAAAAGAGAAATGGAGTGGGCCTGGAAGAGAAAGATCGAGACATTCTGAGCCTCACCCGAAGGAGTTTAAAGACCACATATGTAACCCTGTTCAGGTAACGGATACTTATGTATGTGGAACTTGTAGAACCAGTAACTTACCACGGATCACCTTCTACACCTTATGGGATCTATGAGGAACACCGTTTCACCGTGTGTGTAAATGGAAGGAAACATCTTTAANCCACCGTGAGTCCTGGAGGAAAAAGGGGGCTGACGGACAAAAGGCGTAATGGGGTCAAGGTCTCGGGTCACCCTGAAAAATGCCTACTGGGTAAGAGATGAGATATATACCACCATAGATGGGGCTCCTTACCTAGTAGATACAGGGGCAGAGGTGTCCATGACCCGAAGAGACCTGCCTGAGAAAGGACGCCTGAGAGTTAGACTTGCAAATGGGTCCATTGAGGAGATGCCTTACGGTATCTGGAAGGGGTTAGTATGGATGAAAGGCCCATATGACTTAATTACAGTTACGGACTTAAAGGAACTCGGGAAACCGAAGAAGAAGAGACAACCATTGACCATCCGTCTAGAAGATTTGAAATCTAGGTTCATGATAGTTGAGCCAACACCAAATACAGAGGAACAAGCAAGCTGGTACAAGGCAGTAGATGTACAAGAAGTCCGTGAACAAAAATTAAAGGAAAGCGATTTCTCTCCTGAGGGTAAGGAGAAGTTGCGTGGGATCATTACGGCGGCTGAGGTAGCCAGATTCAAGAATGATTGTGGAAATCTTGGGCCAAAGTACACTCACGTAATTGAGGGAGGAGTACATCCACCAGTTCGCCAATACCCCCTGAACCCTGAGGCGGTTGCCGAAATGGACGTGATCGTGAGAGAATTGAGTACCTTGGGAATAATAAGGAGGGAGTTGAACCCCATCACAAACAGCCCGATCCAAGCGGTGAAAAAGCCTGAATCAGCAGGAGGAGGCTGGAGACCGGTGATCAACTTTAAAGCGTTGAATCGAAGGACCATCGCCAACCGGGCCAGCCTCATAAATCCTCAAGGAGCCTTGAAGACTCTGCAGGTCAAGAAGTTCAAGTCATGCATTGACCTGGCGAATGGATATTTCTCCCTGAGGCTAGCTAAACAATCCCAAGGAAAAACTGCATTCACGCACAAGGGAGCGAGTTACGTGTGGCAGCGATTGCCTCAGGGATACAAAAATTCAGGAAATGTGTTTCAATCCGCGGTGATGGAGGTCTTGGCGGGACTGAACGCTACGGTATACATCGATGATGTGTTTCTGGCGGATGACGAAGAGGAAACACATTTAGCACACCTAGAGGAAGTGGTGAAGAGAATCACAGCCGCAGGACTGAAGATAAATCTCAAGAAATGTCAGTTTGGACAGTTCGAGGTCAACTACTTGGGATTTCAAGTAGCCTCAGATTTGGGGCTGTCCAATGGATACAGAGAGAAACTGGAAAATGTCGAATCACCAAAGTCAAAGAACGACTTGCAAAGGATTCTAGGGCTGTGCAATTATGTTCGAGACCATGTGCCCAGTTACCAAAAATATGCTAAACCTCTGTATAAGTGCCTCAAAAAGACTGAAGAGGAAGATGGAAGAAAATCCTCTTGCGCTAACTGGGTGTGGACAGCGGCCAACCAAAACGATTTGGAAAAGCTTAAAGATGCAATTAAAGCTGCGGTCAGGTTGGAGCCGAGGAGTCTCACATCCAGGTTGGTAGCTGAAATAATATGCGAAGAGGAAGATGCAATGATTAAAGTGAGTAATGAAAATGCGGGACTCGTAACTATGTGGAGTTACACACTGACCTCTGTAGAAAAGAAGTTTCCCCAGGAAGAGAAGGAGTTGGCGGTGCTAGCCAGATACTGGGGAGCTTTGAAAGACCTAGTGCAAGGTCAAGAAATTTAAGTCATCACGAGAAGTCAAGTCCACAAATACCTCAGAAAAGGTACAGTGGAAAGTACCAAAGCTACTAACACCAGATGGGGCCATTGGGAAGACATCCTTTTGGATCCCGACCTCGAAATAGGCCCAGAACAACCAAACCACAAACAAAAGCAAAAACTTCAAGAGAGGAAGTTACCGGATAAGCAGTATGACTGGTTTCTCTATACAGACGGCTCGAAGAAAGAAACGGACAAGATGGCTTACTGGGGATTTATCCTGAAGCAAGGAGGGAAAGAAAAATTCCGACAGAAAGGAAGAGTCCCTGGAAGTTCACAAGCCGGAGAGGTGACAGCCGTGATGGAAGGGTTATTGGAGCTTAACCGGAGACATATAAAAAGCGCAAAAGTCATAACTGATAGTTATTACTGTGCGCAAGCTCTTAAGGAAGATTTAACCATTTGGGAAGAGAATGGGTTTGAAAGTGCTAAAGGAAAAGCAATAGCACATAAAGACTTATGGAAAAAGATAGCCGAGCTGCGGCTAGACCTGGATCTTGATGTGGCGCATCAAAGATCTCACACGAGAGAAGGAGAGCACTGGCAATCAAATGAGGAAGCTGATCGTTATGTGCAAGAAAGGAAGATAGTAGTTGTCGGACTTGAGAAATGGGACAGAACACCTAAAGGAAGGGTGGTCCCGAAGGAATACGTGTGTATTATTTATTCATTTATTTATTTATGCATTTATACTTTTATTTATTATTTATTCTATTTATTTATGCATTTATACATTTATATATTTATTCATTTATTTATGCATTTATACATTTATTTGTGTATTTATTTATTTTCATATTTATTTCTTGATATGTCATTTTTTGTCCCTCATAAAAGAAGACCTGAATGAAGCAATGCCTGCATTAAAGGCTGCCCTTAAAGCCCTGGACACATTGAAACCTGCAGACATTGCGGTTGTCAAGTCCATGCTGAACCCTCCAGGTCCGGTGAAGCTGGTCATGGAGGCCATCTGTATAATGAAAGGCATCAAACCTGAGAAGAAACCTGACCCCGGTGGCTCTGGTAAGATCACAGCATTGGTCAAATTAAGGGCTAGTTTTTCTTGAAGGAATGCAAAACGCTTCCACATTTATTCATGTTATAACCACAAACTCTAACATATTCTATGTTAAAAGTCCATGAAACACATAAAATAGCTTTACAAAATAAAAATGTCACAAAATAAAACACCATTATGAAATAAAAACAGAAATATAAAAATGTATACATAAATAAATTATGAATGAATAAATAAAAATACAGAAACTTTTCATATACATTTTCTTTTTCTTTTAAGGAGACATTAATTTATTTAATGCAGACTGGATCTCAACAGACAAGAATCCTTTCTGACTTTTCCTTGCTCCGAGCTCATATTTTATTGAAAAACACGTTTATGTTTATTTACTTATTGGCAACTTATGGCAGCAGGTGATATTAATCTTTGTTAGACGTTATTAGGGTGAATGTTTAGGTGACACATACTTTAAACTAAATAACTTTGTTGCAGGTAAGATGATTGAGGATTTCTGGGGCCCATCTAAGAAGCTTCTTGGAGACCTCAAATTTCTTTATGGGCTCAAAAACTACAACAAAGACGATATTCCTGCCCCAAACATCAATGTAACGTAAAGAAATACGTTATATCCTCTGAATTCTGACCTCTGACGGGCGGAGGGACCGTCTCAGAATGCCAGCAGTCTCTGCTCCGTTAGCTCAACCCAAAGCCGTATAAAGAGAAAGTTACGACATGCTTTGATCTCGCCGACAAGCGGTCACGTGGTTCATGCAGCCTCCAATAGTTCCAACAGCTCAGCGCTGTCAGTCAGTCAGAGCGGTTTCTGGCAGGATACGCTGCTACGATTATTTTTCTCATCTCCCGAGCTATTTTCAGTAAATATTGACCAACAATGTATATCAATTACCCCCAATTATGTATTTTATCAAAAGATTTTTTTAAGAAGCGGCAGAAACAATATTTATCGTAGAAAATTTAGGCTACAGATTATATTTAAAAATTAAAATGTTTCTGCAATATACTGATCTATACCAGCAGGTTTAGAGTGGTTTATTATTATGCTAACCAAGTAAAGAAAACCAGAGTATAAGACCTATTAAGAGCTCTTTCTGTCGTTCTGCATGCTAGCATGAAGATGCTACTGTTTATCTTATCCTATAGATGTGCTCGTGTTAAAGAGCTCTGATGTTAAAGTTTTAAAGGACTTGGAGAAAACTTATGTGGCAGTGGATGTTTTAACTGACAACCCAAGATTATCTTCTGTAGAAGACATCATTATTCCATATTTTATGTTTATTTTTCATGTTAAGTGACTCCATGCATCTATAACCCTGTTCAGCTTATAGCCTAACAATTTTTGTAAAGTAATAACTGATTAAAATGTTAATAAAATAAAACTGTTTCTGGATAAAACCTTATTGGATGAGAAAATAAATGTGAAATGATTTCTGCAAAGAAACACCAAACATTTTATTATACAACATCATATAAAACAAGCTTTAAGAAAGAAATACTTTTACTACTATTTACACTGCTTAGTCATTACTTCTGCACCAAGGCATTTTATTTCATACAATGTTAAAACATGTTTGAGTTCTAGAGAGGGTTCATCACTGACAGCAGCTCCTTCGATGTGGACCTTCACACCTGCTGACCTCCCTGACAAAAACCATAGAGAAAAGTTTCAGAGAACTCGGAAAACAATCATTATCACAGAAGCACATTCAGACTGCTTTGAAGAAATGACACGTTACTGAGTTGATCCTGAGTGTGTAGCACAGTTCAGCAGGTCATTGAAGTCAGCCTCATGTGGTTTAACTGAAAAACAATACATAATTAACTCATGTTCAAAATTACATTTTTCTTCACTGATAATATCACCATTATGCAGAAATTTGTCTGTAAAGGATCAATAGGTCAAAGTAACAATTAAACTGGACATGAACCAAGCAACCACTAACCCATTAAATGCTAAATGCTTTTTATGTAGTTGAGATAATTTAATAACGATTTTAAAAGAGGTAAAGACCTGACAGCAACATGTTAAAAACTTTCCTTTGAGTTGGAGCCTAAAGTTTACACGTACATGTTTGTGTCTGATTAGAACTTATTTAAATCCAGAAAATCACCAAACAATTGATCAAACTCTAAAGATAAATATTTCAAAAAGTTCTGGATATTTACAAAGCTGAATTAGACAGAAAGGGGCCAGTATAACACACACAGACCTGCCGCTAACAACAAGCTAGCTTCAGCTAAACATATTACTAGCCGGTTGACACGATTAATTTACTAAAACTGGCTACAAGAAAAATCACTACTGACTTATTTTAGTACAGAGTAGTCAGCTAACGCTTCACAGTGTCAAAAATGTTGTCATTTCATCAACTTACATTAGAAAATAGCTCCGAAACAGCGATAATGAACAGCGCTCTATGGTGGAACTATTGGCGTCTGGGCTTTGTTTGGAACTATTGAGAGCTCCATGACCGACGTTA
>SSNR01000101.1:810629-834382 GCA_006937965.1 Callopanchax toddi | reverse complement strand
AAACCCAATACACATGAATGGGAAATGTGACGTCATTTGTCCTAGGAAGAATTACATTTCAGATATCTGAAATGTTAATTCCAGATAGGAAGAATGTTATTATGGATATCTGGAATGTTAATTTCTACTAGGAACAATAAATTTATAGACATCTGGAATACATATCCAGTCTACTTAATAAATGTTAAAACGGCCACCTAAAGTATTTAAGAATTTTGAGATATCTCAAACTTAATTCCTACTAGCGCAGTTGTAATTATGGATATCCTTAATTATAGTTTATACTAGTAACAACATTGCTGTTGATATCTTCATTTGAAATTTTGACTAGTAAGAATACAATTAGTACTAGGATAAATTAAATTATTGCTGTATGAAATAGGAATTACAGAGAGGTTCGATTGTTGATTAAATGTTAAAACGGCTTGCCATATAGTGGCGGCCATGTTGGCAGCTTCTCGAGTGTAAACAAACAGATAAAGCGTCGCGGAGAAGCAAAGTTGGGAGAAAGACGGTGAAATTAAACATGTTAAAATCCCGAAAAGGACACAGAATATACAGGGATACATTAAATAGGGAAGCCAGGGAGTGATAAAATCAACATTATATACGGTTTATATGAGAGACCCAACAAAGAGGAGCACCGATGAGGACTTTTTGCCCCAGCAGTTCTGTATAAGGGACATTTTTGGATATCTTGTTGGTGGTGTGAGTGCTTACACTTCAGAACAGTTCCGGAGCTACAAGTCAGTGGAGTCTGTTGCTGTTTTCAAGTGGATGGGTTCAAGAGCTGGAGATCATGAAGCCGGCAAACTCTGACAACACAGTATTCCAGACAAAGGCAAGCTCAACTATGCTTTACTTTTATGCATCAACTTTATTGCTATTTGCTAACCAAATTTACATGTGCTTAACGTGTCCAGATGTTATACACTACTGTCTATGTATGAATGTCATTTATATGTCGTGTATAAACACAACTTTTAAATGTAGCACATGCATTTACCCTGACTAGACATTTTTTTAAATAATCTAAGTGTTAATTACTGGTTTGCTTCTCTATTTTAAGACAATAAACAGATGCTTAATGTATGTTCATCTATGTCTCCTCAGGTCTTGCACTCCCAGTGCGCAACCCACAGCTGTCCAGAGTCTTATATTATTTGTGCAATAGAAGAGAAAAATCTTTTTTTTTTTTTCATTGTAAATTAAGAAATTGTACTACCTTAAATTTTGGTTTTTACTTTTAGTTGTCATTGTTTACTGCATTTACAGATTGTTTATATATTACATTGCCTAAGTAAGATTTTGCACATTTTTGTTACATTTTACTTTGAAGCATTCAAACTGCACTGCTCTTTGTCAAGTTGCACAATTTGGAAATAAATCTTGAAAAATATAACTGATTGTGAAAGCAATTGCTTTTTCAAATCATTATTGCTTTTATTTGTTTATATTGTTTTGTTTCATTGTATAGTACTGTATACTGTACTGCATAAACTAAACAAAAAAACCTATTATATAAGACATGTATTTTTATTATGGACAGATGCAACACACTTGTATTTACTGCATATTTATTTCAGCACAACACTTGGGCTCATATTTGTCACAGCACAACATACAGAAACATTTTATCAACAAAGATCATATCTTCATCCTTGCATGGCAGCACCATGTGAATAGGTACTTTAGCAGACAAAATAGTGTACTTGTTGCAAACATTTCTAATCACCCTTTCCACATGAATGAACACAGGCTAGAAGACCCATGAGAACTTAGAAGTGTGGAAATCCAGTATAGTACTTCACTTTGGCGTTGTCATCCTTCAGGAAATGTTAATCCATTTTTCTCTGGCTTAGCTCAAATTTCAAGGCCCTGTTCTCTTCCATCAGCCGGTTGATTTCTTCATGTCGACTGACAGAAGTCACATCCTGTCATCTGCTCCTGGTCAGCTCCATCTCAGGTGCAGGTGTTTCCACTGTGGATCAGATAGATATTTTTTAGCTCTATGTGTCACATTAAACTGCAACAAAAAATATAAGGTCTTTAATCTGCTGGCTCTGTATTTCAATTTTACTTTTTTACTTTTATTTACAGAGATTAGTAAGAGCTTTTGTTTTTACATTTTAGCTGACAGTTTCTGCTTCCATCAGAGCTGCTCTGATGGAAGCAGAAACTGTCAGCTAAAAGGTAAAGAAAATAGCTCTTACTACTCTGTACAGAGGCATACATTTCATTTGCTGGTTTTCCTAGTAAAGGAATCAAACTGGTCATCCCACAGAAGTGTAGCAGAAGAAGTTGTGTTGTTTCAGTGTGTGAGCATTAGCCTACCGGTATGTATGGTCGGTCGCGGTTGAAGGAAAAATAAATGTATACAAATTTTAAAAACATCTTTAACTTACCAGACTGAAAATGCAGGGAGCACACTCGACATGGGGATATTCTGGAAGGTGATGGTTGGTCGCCTTACAGCTGCGATCCAAGCGAGCCGACGTGGTTCTGTCTCCAAGCAGGAAAACCGTGGAAAATTAGCTAGTTTTCTACTTTTCCCCCCCTGTGATCATGTGTTGCGCTGTTGCAGCCCACAACACATCAACGAGTTACCACGGTTAAAGCGGCTCTCTGGATTATTTTTCTCTGTATCAAAGTTTTCTAAATGTTTTAAATGATATTTCAGGTCTAAACTATGATCTATGGGTTGAGTTCCACAACATCTGTCATTCTGATGAAGACCCTCCTTCCTCCTAGAGACCCCTTTCCATTATTTCTTGCCGCCGACATTTTTCAGCCAATGAAATTCAAATGTCTGCATTCTCTCAACATGCACACGCATCGACCAAACCTGTACCAGTAGGGGGCGCTGTCGTACAGGACGCTCCGTGTGTTTCTCTGCCGTTCACTGAGGACTCACAGCTCATTTCTACTACAAACCTACCCATTCTCCAGCTAAAGATGGATTTATTTTTATTTTTAAACCTTTCACCTCACAGAATGGCAAGGCTTGACAGGATTATGCGTTTATTTTGGTCAGAAAGTTCATCCAGGGCCGAGTCAAGTTCAGCTTCAGAGTCCAGCAGCAGCTCTCTGCTAACAGAGCTAATATCAGAAGCAGCAGGGACAGAGAGGGCTCATCAGACCCTCGTAGTGTTGGAATAAGATTGTGAACTGTGAGTGATTAAACCCTACACACTGAGCTGTACAGTTCATGTCCGAAGTATATGCGCCACATACACGCGCGCACACGCGACCGGACGCGCGTGTCGAGATGTTTTGAGGAGGAGCCTTTGGACGCTAGATTCAAAAACTGCTCTCCTGATGAAATCCTCCAGAGTGCTGCTTTAATGTAAAAAAACGATCAAATGAAGCCGCAAGACCGAGAGAGCACGCTGCTGCCAAAAGAAAAAGAAAGCAAACAAGCTGCCAACATGGCGGCTGCGTCGGAGGATGACGTCACGATCACAAGCCATTAGAGCTATCTAAAATGAGAGTTTCTCCTAGTAAGAATTAACTTTCTACTATCCATAGTTTATTCCAGATAGGAGAAATGTAGTTGTAGATAGGAGGCGCTGCAAACCCAATACACATGAATGGGAAATGTGACGTCATTTGTCCTAGGAACAATTACATTTCTCCTATCCATAATGTTCATTCCAGATAGGAGAAATGTATTTATAGATAGGAGGCGCTGTAAACCCAATACACATGAATTGGAATTGTGACGTCATTTGTCCTAGGAAGAATTACATTTCGGATATCTGAAATGTTAATTCCAGATAGGAAGAATTGAATTATGAATGTATGAAGTACATGTCCAATCCACTTATTAAATGTTAAAATAACCATCAAAACCTTTACAGTAGTAGTTCCTCCTAGTGCATTTGTTAAAACTCACAATGTTACTAGTAAAAATACCATTTTGACTAGTAAAGATGGCATTCTTACTAGCAAGAATTTCATTTTGACCATTAACAATGCTATTTTGACTAGGAAGAATCAATTTATTGATATATCAAATGCACTTCCTGATAGTCTGTGCGCATATTTTATGTTAAAATGGCCACCCAATGAAATGTCACCAGATATCCTGAAAATCTTTTTGGATATCTTAAAATACATTCTTGCTAGTAATAAATGTAATTACTGATATCTCAAAGTGTTTTTAACTAGTTCAATTATAAATTAAGGATATCCGAAATACAATTGTTACTAGTATAAATGTATTTTTGGATATCCAAAATACAATTACAGACAGCAGGAATAGAGTTTTAATTTTACCTATCCGAAATAAGAGTTTTTACTAGTAACAGCTGAATTAGAGCTGTCTGAAATGAGAGTTTCTCCTAGTCAGAATTCACTTTCTCCTATCCATAATGTTTATTCCAGATAGGAGAAATGTATTTTTAGATAGGAGGCGCTGCAAACCCAATACACATGAATGGGAAATGTGACGTCATTTGTCCTAGGAAGAATCAAATTTCAGATATCTGAAATGTTAATTCTAGATATTAAGAATGTTATTATTGATATCTGGAATGTTCATTTCTACTAGGAACAATAGATTTATAGATATCTGGAATACATATCCAGTCTACTTAATAAATGTTAAAACGGCTTGCCATAAACGTCCGATTGTTGATTAAATGTTAAAACGGCTTGCCATACTAGTATTGAGACAGGGCCCGTATGTTACGTTTTGGTTTGTTTACCCACGTCAAGTCGGTCCGTCCTTACGTTGTTGACTTGGAAACCATCACAGCGTTGTCGGTAAAGTTGGAGGGCAGTGACAGCGTTCACCGGGTACAAACACACAGCTTCTTGTAGCCACCCCATTTTCCTCAGAACAAATACATTCATGTGTAGCCGATGTTGTTTTAGTGTCAAAAACACGAACATTATGTTTTCCAGCGTAGTACGTGACCAATGCCAGATAGCTAGCACTTAGCTAACTAGCTTCTGCTGTGTTTTAGATCACTGTGTGTCTGCCTCAGGTTAAGCAGATTCGTTCTAAAACATGTCCTGAATTGTTTAACTGCAACGAAACATTACAATTTCGACTATTTAATTTCTTATCTGAGTTGTGAATTTTGTCAAAACATTTTTATATTTATAATGAGGGGCTTATTTTCTGGATTATTTTTCTTTTGTACCCAGAATGAGAGACAACACTCGGCGTGAGAATGCCAGCAGGTGAGTCTTCTGCTTTTTTAAGTGAATAATAGAAGCATGTATTTAGTTTGCATGAGTCCTAATGTTATTATAATTTATAATTGTTTTACAGTCACTTTACTCTTGCACCTTATATGATCACTGTCATACCAAAAACAAAAATACGAGCGTTACATTTTGTAAATAATGACTCAACTAACTTGATATCTGTTTATGCAGTCTAAATATTTACCTCACAGTATCTTCTTTTAATGATCTTTTATTGACCTATTTTTGATTTTTATAATCTTATTTTCTTTTCAATAATATTTTTGATTCATTGTATTGGTCTACATTTATATAATATTTATGTTTTAGCTTTATTTTATATTTAGCTTTATTTTATTTTTCTTTATATTTTGTAATTTATTTCTGTTTTTATCTTATCGTATCTATGTATCATGAGGATACTTGGGATGAACAAAATAAGCATCGGCTTCAATCCATTCTAATTTCGATTGATCTATTTCATAACTTATGACATCACTGTTATAATGTAACAAAAATGGAAATAAATCACTCATGTTGCAAGCACAATCAACATACTGAGAAGGAAACTCAATTTACCGGTAATCAGTTTGCATAATTCAGGGATTAAAGTTCAGTCATCAATTGATTTATAACTTTACAAAATATTAACACATTTTTAAGATCATAAGGTGGTTAGCTACATTAAAATCCTTTAAAAATATTAGATCACTAGATGATGATTTGTATGCAGTTGCTTTGTGATAAAACAAAAAGTGTTTTAGTTTAAAATAAAAGTGAGGTAAAATTAATTTGGCTGTATTCTATTTCTCGTCTCGTCTTCTTCCGCTTATCCGGGTCCGGGTCGCGGGGGCAGCATCCCAACTAGGGAGCTCCAGACGGTCTTCTCCCCAGCCACTTCTACCAGCTCCTCCGGCAGGATCCCAAGGCGCTCCAGGGCCAAACCAGAGAGATATTTTCTCCAGCGTGTCCTGGGTCGACCCGGGGGCCTCCTGCCGGCAGGACATGCCTGAAACACCTCTCTGGGGAGGCGTCCAGGGGGCATCCTAACAAGATGCCCGAACCACCTCAGCTGGCTCCTTTCAACATGGAGGAGCAGCGGTTCTACTCCGAGTCTCTCCCGGATGTCCGAGCTCCTCACCCTATCCCGAAGGCTGAGCCCGGCCACCCTGCGGAGAAAACTCATTTCGGCCGCTTGTATCCGCGATCTCGTTCTTTCGGTCATTACCCAAAGCTCATGACCATAGGTGAGGATTGGGAGGTAGATCGACCGGTAAATCGAGAGCCTTGCTTTCCGGCTCAGCTCCTTCTTCACCACAACAGACCGGTTCAGCGTCCGCATCACTGCAGACGCTGCCCCAATCCGCCTGTCGATCTCCCGCTCCCTCCTTCCCTCACTCGTGAACAAGACCCCGAGATACTTGAACTCCTCCACTTGAGGCAGGATCTCTCTCCCAACCTGGAGTTGGCAAGCCACCCTTTTCCGACCGAGAACCATGGCCTCAGACTTGGAGGTGCTGATCCTCATCCCAGCCGCTTCACACTCAGCTGCGAACCTCCCCAGCAAGAGCTGAAGGTCAGAGCCTGATGAAGCTAGGAGGACCACATCATCTGCAAAAAGCAGAGACGAGATTCTCCTGTCACCAAACTCGACACCCTCCACACCACGGCTGCGCCTAGAAATCCTGTCCATAAAGGTTATGAACAGGACCGGTGACAAAGGGCAGCCCTGGCGGAGTCCAACCCTCACTGGGAACAGGTCCGACTTACTGCCGGCTATGCGGACCAAACTCACACTCCTCTGGTACAGGGACTGAATGGCCCTTAACAAAAGACCATCCACCCCGTACTCCTGGAGCGCCCCCCACAGGGTGTCCCTGGGGACACGGTCATAAGCCTTCTCCAAATCCACAAAACACATGTGGATTGGTTGGGCAAACTCCCATGACCCCTCCATCGCCCTAGCGAGGGTAAAGAGCTGGTCCACAGTTCCACGACCAGGACGAAAACCACATTGCTCCTCTTCTATCCGAGGATCAACCATCGACCGGACTGTATTCTATGTATTTCTACAAATAAGTTCACTACTTACACAGCCAGTGACTAAGAACTAATGTTTATTTCAATCAGCCTTTCTAATTCATAATAAGCTGAACAATATAAATTTTTCCAGGTGTGAGTGAAGAGCGGGCAAAGACTCGGGAAAGATTTAACGAAGTCTTCAAAAAATATACAGAATCCGACAAGAAAAAGTCAAAGAAGAAAATTCCTGAAGCAAAAGAGACTATAGTGGTAAGTTTCTGTTTTGTGTTGTCTTACTTTTAGTGGTTTTCATGATCAAATCAGAAACCAAAGAGCTGATTATACTGTTTTAAATGTGCTTTATTCTGACAGCTGTGTTGCAGGATTGAGTTATTTACTGTATGAAATATCAACACAGAAATGTGTGCAGAGGAAGATGTATATTAAAATAAATGTTTCATATTCATCATGCAAACTGGTTCTGGTAATTTATATCCTTAAGAGCTACATAAAATGTGTATTATCACTTTTATCATCTTTGTCCCTTGTTAAGCTTCAGAATCTGAGAAAGAATCTCAACCTTGACAAGGATACAGAAGATGACGAGACCATTCTCCAGAACACATATGACCCTGAACATGACAGCCTTCGTTTTACCAAGAATAAACGGAGAGAAAGAGAAATAGCAGAAAAGATTAATATCAACAACAGCCAAAATGAAGAGGAAGTTAAAGCATCAAAAGCCAAGAGGAAGAGTAAAAGGGACCTCCCTTCGTTACCTGCCCCCAAAAACATTACAGATGATATTCAGGAGAATGCTTCCAAGGCTGACAGTGTACTGAATCCAGGTGCTGGTGGTGGTGGTGAAAAAGAACCAAAATGGAAAAGTAAAAAGGGAAAAAGCAAAGGAAATGCAGAGGATGCTGCAGAGAGTCAAGCAGATGATCCAGAAGATAAACTTCTGCATGACTACCAACAGCAAATAGCACAGGAGGAGGAGAGAACCATGAAGAAAACTAGGGTCAAGAAAGAAGATGTGCTCTCACAAAATATTGTGTTGAATAATGACATGGGAAAGAAAAAAAAGAAAAAGCTGAAATCTGTAACAACTGAGTCAGATGTAGGGTGTGTATTGCTCTTTATTTCATATGCATTTCATCAATTTCTTTATTGAATCTAGGATTGAGTTTAAACATGACATTTTTTTTCATCAGGGATCAAGATGAAAATCAAGATGCTGATGAGGAAAATGAAATAGAATCAAGGGGAAAGAAGAAAAAGAAGAAGCATGGTATTTGTTAAAACAAGGTAGTGTGTATAAACATAAACAGATATTGATAAAGTTTTCTTTTTTCAATTTTCAGTTGTCAAAGAAGAAAGCGAAGCTGAACCAGAAGAGTCACAACAGCTGACATTCGATGACAGTCTTGTTCTTGGAGTGTTCATTCACAGAACAGATCGCCTCAAAACGGATCTACTGATTTCCCACCCCATGGTGAAGGTCCACGTTGTTGATGAAACCACAGGGCAGTATGTGAAGAAAGAGGACTGGTGAGAATACATACCCTCACATCTTATGTTACTACACTTTCTGTCAGATTGAAATCATGAATCACTGATTCATAATTAAGCAAAAGTTCATTTTTTTCCTCTAACTGTTGATTAAAAATAAAATCTTTTTGTTTTGAAGCCATCGGCCTGTCTCTTCATATTACGAGAGAGAGAACGTTGACCACATCCTCCCCATCATGACTCAGCCTTTTGACTTCAAGAAGAACAAATCCATCATCCCCGAGTGGCAGGAGCAGATCATATTCAATGAACGCTTTGGCCACTTTGTTGATCAAAAAGATGCAAGCCCCAGAATCATCCTCTTCTTTGAAGTAAGATGTATTTCATTTAAAAGTGCTCAACAACATTTAAACATCAATTTCAAGTATGTTTTACCTGAATCTTTTGTAAAGATCCTAGATTTTATGACCATGGAGGAGGCAAAAGCCAACACTGATGCTGACAAGCAGGAGCGAGGGTTTAGAAAGATTGCATGGGCCTTTCTGAAGGTAAAGTGTGTGGTCTAGTTATTTACAAAAATAACCCCACCAGTATGTTAGTTTTTATTTACCACTTTAATACTTATTTTATGTGTTTTCATTTTTAGCTTGTTGGCACGAATGGTGTTTTAAACACTGATAGTAAACTACGTCTGCAGCTCTTCTGCCCTCTGCCTCGGGTAAAGAGACAACCTAAAACGATAGAAGTGGTTGAGTGGTGGAGGAAGTACCCAAGAACAAAATATGCCTCCACCCTTTATGTTACAGTGAAAGGGATCAAACTTCCAGAACACGTACGTTTTCTTCCTTGCAGCTAAAAAGTAAAATTTCTTCATGCTTTTGTTTTTTCTAGTCAACTTTAATAAAGCTGAGCTTGTTTGTACTGTGCAGGTAGACCCCAGTATCCGGTCCATGATGGCGTTACAGGAGGAGAGAGGCAGCACCTCCTATAGCGAGCTGCAGAATGAGGTCACAAAGAAGACCCTGACACAACCTCCTGACAGCAAGCAGTCTATCCTGAGATGGAGCCGACTCCCTGGTCAGGTTGGTGGAGGCTGCACTTCATAAGATATTTTATGAGTGTGATAAGTGCCAACTTATGGTTTTTACAAATAACTATAGATTAAGTCAGAATGCACCTCGAGATACTTGGATATTGTCTCATTTTGTTCCTTTTGCTGCTTCTTGTAAAATCCAGACTTCAGTGTTCGTTACATAAACAGGTAAAAATCCTTGTAGGTTTAAAAATAAACTGGACTGCTTTACTTTGAAAATGTTTAACTCATTCGTAGAGTTTTCTCATTTCAAACAGAAAAATGCAAAGTACCAAGCTTTTAAAATGGAAGGAGATCTTCATTAAAGCAAACACAAACACTCGGTCCTCCCTCCTGATGGTCACTAGGGTCCTGGTCCACATGCAGGGTAATTTGATCCCATCCCTGAAGCTGTGGATTGTTGTGAAACTGTCTGGAGACCAGATTCAGACCTGCACTGGAGAGTTGAAACCTAACACTTCTTTGTTTAATCTAGATTTTTCTTTTGATTTGAGAAAGAGGTAAAAATTCAATTTGTTAAAATTGAAAACATTAAATAGGAGGAGGTCTGAGGTTTGATTTCTCCAAAATTTACAATGCAGCTCTAATTCTGATCTCCAGACAAGTTTTACAGCAAACCACACTTTCAGGATTGTGATCAAAACATCTTGCATGGGAACCAAGACAACAACAACAACAACCACCCTAATGAGCTTCAGGAGGGAGGAGAGGAAAACAAACTCACATTAATGAAGCTCTCACTACAGTTTAAAAGCTTGTTACTCTGCATTTTTCTGTTTGAACTGAAAAAGACCTCATGTTACGACCCGACTCGTTGGGCCACAACATAAAATGGAGACTGAACACATAGGAGAATTTTCTAAAAGGTTTTTATTTAAAAAGGAGCCATCCTCCTAAAAACTCCAGCCTCTGCCTGGCTAGTGGCAGCTCCAGTGTTCCTCTTCCTCAGGTCTCTCCCAGCAGGCTTTATGCCTGCTCTCCCAGGTGCAGCCCAATTAGCAATCAGACCATGCGGATTGCTGCACCATCAGAAAATGGCCAGAGGAACTGCAGAGGGGCGTAACACCTCACATGAGAAACAAAACTTCTTCAAGAAAGTAAAATAAATCCAGTTGCCTTTTTTTGTTCAGGACTAATTCGAATTAGTGGATGATTGAGAACCTTCACCAGCATAAACCTTATAAACTATTTACGTAACTAATCAGGCTGTCTGACTCAGAACTTTACCAAACCTAACTGGACTGTTTGTTGTAGATCTGTCAGATCCCTAACAAGAAGATTTTGGCGTTCCGTGGCGGTCAGATGGGATGTTTGACTCTGCTGTTTTCTCATGCTGGGACCATTCTGGCTGCTGCTTGTGCTGATAAAGATGCTTTCCCTGTTGTAGGTAAGAAACACCTCCTCTGGACAAAATTATGACTTTAATTTTAAACAACAACAGTCTTAATTTATTTTACACAACTCTGTGATGAAATCAAAGCTCTCTAACTTCTGAACATATTTTTCAGTGTATGAGATTCCCTCTGGCAAGGTGCTAGCTGCTTTCAGCGGACATCTGAAGATAGTGTACAACCTCTGCTGGTCCAGGGATGACAGGAGTTTGTTGTCTGCTTCCTCAGATGGAACTGTGAGGTAAGTTTCTGATGAGATAAAAGATTTAAGAATGAGGTGCTTTAACATCTATTTTTTTGTTGCTCCACAAGAGGGAGTAAAAGCCTCTCTTATAGGATCACTATGTGGCTCATCATGATTTTGGTTGGATTAGTTTAACCTTAGGATATATTTTCTGTTTATAAAATGACACTTGTCATTTTACATGTTCTCTTTTTTGCTATCTTCTCAGAGAGTGGAACGTTGAGATGCTTCTGGAAACAGCTCAGAAGGTTCTCCCTCATCCGTCCTTCGTGTACGGTGCTCAGTACCATCCCAGCGCCCAGAATCTGGTTGTGACTGGGAGCTATGACTGTCTGTTACGAGTGTGGAGACTTGACGTGGCCGATGTGAACGGCCAGCTGCTGCAGGAGTTTGAGGGTCACAGCAGCTTCATCAACACAATCTGTTTTGACTCTGAAGGTATTTGGGTTTTAAATGTTTCCATCCTAAGTCCTTCTCAGCTGGTTCGCTCCTAAATGTCTCTCATATACAATTTTAAAGACTTCCACTCTGTTTAGAGCTGTTTCTTCTGCGTCAACAGGATCTAGGATGTTCTCTGCAGACAACACAGGTACCATCATTGTGTGGAAAACTCCAGTAAATGATCACAGGAATCGACAGAAGCCATGCCATCACTGGTGCATAGAGAAGGTACCTGAGTCAGAGTTATTTGGTCTAGACGTGTTAAACTAATCAAATTCAATATTTACCGACAAAAGGCCCTGGATTTATTTTGTAACCTCAAAATGCAACTTGTTAAGTTGATCCCAACCCCAAAAATATTCTCAGTTGAAACTTTATATTATCAGTGAAAAAAATTGAGACAAAAGTCAGAAAAAATCTTTTGGAGAGAGCAAGTTACAGGCAAGTTGCATTTGATTAAATCAAAACACAAGATTATGCCTGAACAATGCCCTGGGGTAATCTGAAGAGCTCTTTGTGACTCGAGTTTAGATATTTTTTACTTGGGGCTCCTCCCTGTTTTTCCTCAGTGGTTTGTTTGACCTGTGTCGCCCATGCTGGAAGTAACACCCCCGGGTTCACCTGTTGTTTGAAACTTATCACTTTTCTTCATCCAGCTATAAATTCTAGTTTTTAGCATGTGAGTGTATAACCGTAACCTTGATGATTGTTCCTGACTGGATGAAAAGGCTTCCAGAAAGATGGAAAATACACAGAGAAATATTCTACAGGACGATGCAAATATATTCTTCTGTGTAATCTTTTATTTTTCTGTTTGCAGAAAATCTCTGAGGGTGACCTCCTTAGCATACCCATCAACATGCTGCAGCTCCATCCAAACGGGCGGTGCCTGCTCATACACGCTAAAGACAGCGTCCTGAGGATGATGGACTTGCGGATGTAAGTGAGAAAAACAAATCTAAAAAAACATTTATACCAACAAACTAAAACATGCTCTAAATATATGAGTATAGAGTATTACCTGATGTACTTTGATTCAAATGTATCCCCTTCAGTTTGGCTGTGAAGAAATACATCGGAGCTACAAACTACAGAGAGAGGATTTATAGCACTTTTACACCATGTGGGAATTTCATCCTTTCTGGTAGTGAGGATGGGATGGCGTACGTCTGGAATACTGACACAGGTAACAGCGTTTTACACACCACTGAAAGGAAAAGGCAGGTGATACTGTGTTTACCTGACTGTGAGCAAAATATATTCTGAACAACTGGATGGATTTTAATGAAATAGAAAATGCTCGTCTCGTCTTGTCTTCTTCCGCTTATCCGGGTCCGGGTCGCGGGGGCAGCATCCCAATTAGGGAGCTCCAGACGGTCTTCTCCCCAGCCACTTCTACCAGCTCCTCCGGCAGGATCCCAAGGCGCTCCAGGGCCAAACCAGAGATATATTTTCTCCAGCGTGTCCTGGGTCGACCCGGGGGCCTCCTGCCGGCAGGACATGCCTGAAACACCTCCCTGGGGAGGCGTCCAGGGGGCATCCTAACAAGATGCCCGAACCACCTCAGCTGGCTCCTTTCGACATGGAGGAGCAGCGGTTCTACTCTGAGTCTCTACCGAATGTCCAAGCTCCTCACCCTATCCCTAAGGCTGAGCCCGGCCACCCTGCGGAGAAAACTCATTTCGGCCGCTTGTATCCGCGATCTCGTTCTTTCGGTCATTACCCAAAGCTCATGACCATAGGTGAGGATTGGGAGGTAAATCGAGAGCCTTGCTTTCCGGCTCAGCTCCTTCTTCACCACAAGAGACCGGTTCAGCGTCCGCATCACTGCAGACGCTGCCCCAATCCGCCTGTCGATCTCCCGCTCCCTCCTTCCCTCACTCGTGAACAAGACCCCGAGATACTTGAACTCCTCCACTTGAGGCAGGACCTCTCTCCCGACCTGGAGTTGGCAAGCCACCCTTTTCCGACCAAGAACCATGGCCTCAGACTTGGAGGTGCTGATCCTCATCCCAGCCGCTTCACACTCAGCTGAGAACCTCCCCAGCAAGAGCTGTAGGTCAGAGCCTGATGAAGCTAGGAGGACCACATCATCTGCAAAAAGCAGAGACGAGATTCTCCTGTCACCAAACTCATGAAAATGCTTTTAATGAAAATAATGCTTGAATGTAGTCTACTACTGGTTAACATTTGGGGTTAAAGCGGCAATCTGGAGCATTTTTCTCTGTATCAAAGTTTTCTAAATGTTTTAAATGATATTTCAGGTCTAAACTATGATCTATGGGTTGAGTTCCACAACATCTGTCATTCTGATGAAGACCCTCCTTCCTCCTAGAGACCCCTTTCCATTATTTCTTGCCGCCGACATTTTTTAGTCAATGAAATTCAAATTTCTGCATTCTCTCAACATGCATCGACCAAACCTGTACCAGTAGGGGGCGATGTCGTACAGGACGCTGCGTGTGTTTCTCTGTTTGCGTCTCAGCCTCACGGCTCATTTCTACTAAAAACCTACCCATTCTCCAGCTAAAGATGGATTTATTTTTATTTTTAAACCTTTCACCTCACAGAATGGCAAGGCTTGACAGGATTATGCGTTTATTTTGGTCACAAAGTTCATCCAGGGCCGAGTCAAGTTCAGCTTCAGAGTCCAGCAGCAGCTCTCTGCTAACAGAGCTAATATCAGAAGCAGCAGGGACAGAGAGGGCTCATCAGACCCTCGTAGTGTTGGAATAAGAGTTGTGAACTGTGAGTGATTAAATCCTACACATTGAGCTGTACAGTTCATGCCCGCAACGTATATGCTCCGTGTGCATGTGCGCACACACGACCGGACGCGCGTGTCGAGATGTTTTGAGGAGGAGCCTTTGGATGCTAGATTCAAAAACTGCTCTCTGCTGAAATAATCCAGATTGCTGCTTTAATCCAAGTACACTGCAAAAACTGATTTCTAAGAAAGTAAATTTTTAAAAGGCCTTGTTTATAGACATTTTAACTTATTTTTGTGTGAAAAGAAAATTTATTCTTACAGCTCTACTTGAAATAAGCCAAATCTTCTTAAATATGGTCAAAATTTCTAGATTTGAGCAAAAAAAAATCTGCCAATGGGGCAAGCAAAAGTGGAAAAACTGTGACTGAAATTGGCTACGTTGTCCTCATCATGTACTCTGAGGTCTAACAGATGTAAGAACATGCATATAGCTTTCAATCACACATCACATTATTTTCAGGATCTGATCAAAACAACAGGCTGCATGGTGGCGCAGTTGGTTAGCACTGTTGCCTCGCAGCAAGGAGGTCGTGGGTTCGCATCCCGGCTCTGCGGCCTCTCTGCGTGGAGTTTGCATGTTCTCCCCGTGCGTGCGTGGGTTTTCTCCGGGTACTCCGGTTTCCTCCCACAGTCCAAAGACATGACTGTCAGGCTAATTGGGCTGGTAAAATTGTCCTTAGGTGTGAGTGGGTGTGTGGTTGTTTGTCTCGTTCGTCTCTGTGTGGCCCTGCGATGGACTGGCGACCCGTCCAGGGTGTCCCCTGCCTCTCGCCCCCTGACCGCTGGAGATAGGCACCAGCTCCCCCCGCGACCCTCTGTGGAGGACTAAGCGGCTACAGAAAATGGATGGATGGATGGATGATCAAAACAACGAGTCCTTTATTCACCAACATATCATGATCTTAGTTTTAAACTCTTCTTTTTCTTCTTCTTTATTCCAGGTGACCAGGTTGCGGCGTACTCTGAGCTTTGTTACCACACTGCTCTCCATGGCGTCTCTTTCCACCCTCATGAGAACATGGTGGCTTTCTGTGCGTACGGTCAGAGACAGCCTGTCTTTGTGTACCTTTACGATCGCAAAGGTTTGTGTTGTCTTTGACAAAAAAAAGTCAGCGAGTGGAATTTGAGTTAAATTCTCAGACATTTTATTTAAACGCCTTCTTTTTATTTAGTTTCCCAGCTGGAGATGCAGAATATGAAAGCAGTGAGCACATCGGCTTCAGCAGACCGGACAGTCAGAAACACTCCAGACTCTCTGATCGTGCAGAACACATCTACTCCTTCAGCAATGGACCAGTTTACTCACAAAGCACGATTCGCAATGAAAATGGATTCTGTTCTTGTAAATGCTCATCCCCTTTGACTTAAAAAAAAATTATTTTAAATGTTCTTTTATTTGACTGAGACAAACAAATCCTCGTATTTTCCACCGTTTGTAGGAACCGCATCACAGGTCTTTAGCTTCTGGGTTTCCTTCTGATCACGGTATGTATGAAAGCATCTTTATACTCAGGATAATATTTGTTTGAGGTTTGCTTTCATTTGTGTCGAGTTTTTTTTGTCTTATAATTTGTATTTGCAGACAAAATGGGCATCAGTTACACAGGGAAAAGCTCGACACCAGACACCAGCATGGTGAGTTTTCTTCACTGTTAACATTGTTGGATGCTATAAAAGATTATAAATGTTGATTTAACCTCTATTAACCCCTTTTGTCAGGAATAAAGCATCACATAAATTAAACAAGTCACTGAGGGTATATCTTAAATGATTAGTTTTTATCATTAAAGTTAATATCTCCTCCTTGAACCGTCACCTTATCGTGGTGGAGGAGTTTGAGTGCCCTAACAATCCTAGGAGTTGTCTGGGGCACTTTGTGCCCCTGGTAGGGTCACCCATGGCAAATTGGTCCTAGTGGAAGGGTGAGACAAAGAGCGGTTCAGAAGACCTTTCATTAAAACAACATCAAAGAGTTAGAGTACCCGGCCTGGAGGGTTACCGGTAGGGGTGGGAATTGATAGGTTTTTATCAATATCAATGCCATTATCAATTCTGTTTATCAATCCAATTCCTTAACAATTCCCTTATCAATTCTTGAGTAGTTGTTAAGCGGCAAAAAAGTTCTACTCAGTTTTCTGCACCACAAGCAAGCATGGTGTGATTTGAGTGTGTGTGTGTGTGTGTGTGTTTTAATTTTTTTCTTTCAAGTACTAGGATAAAGTTATTGCTGTATAAAACAAGAATTACAGAGCGGTCCAATTGTTGATTAAATGTTAAAAGGGCTTGCCATGGCGGCGACAGCATCAGAGCGACGAGGGGAGCTCCTGAATCAGACGGACCCGGGTCACCTGGTCCTGCTTCTGGACTCAAACTTCTGCAGAGCCTTCAGCCTCCTGAGTCGTCTCAAAGACTGCAGAGTGTGATTTGTGTAAAAGTGGAGTGGGGGATGGCTGAGTGATAAAGAATGTCCAGTTTTTTTAGGGCAGAGCATGAAGCCATTTTGTAGATGATGTCACCGTAGTCCAGAATTGGTAGTATTGTCATTTTAACAAGGATGTGTTTGGCAGTGTGAGTAAAGAAAGCTTTGTTATGAAAAAGAAAAGCTAGTCTTGCTTTGACTTTTGTTTACAGATTGTTGATATGAGTGGTGAAAGATAACGATGAATCCAGCCAGATGCCCAGATATAGGATGGAATTATGGAAACAATCTCCACCTGTAAATGCAAAACTTAAAAAAATGCCTCCGTGAAAAATAGGTTTTAAAACATGAAAAACTCCTGAGAAAATACAATTTTAAAATGTAAAGGTTTAATATTACAAAATAAATATTTATTCTCTCATCTTCTCAATGACTGGTGTGAGCCTGCTGTTGCTGCAGATCTTCTTTGTGTTTTTGTGTTAGCCCTGTCAATAACCTCTTCATTTTGCGAGCAGTGTCCTAACATTCTTTTTAAAAAAAATCATGCTGCACCCCCCCTGCAATTACACCCACCTCCACGCCAGTTTGAGACCCACTGCACTAACACATGAAACTGAGAATAACTAGGATTATAATACGCTTTGTTTCTTTTCCTCAGATGGGATTAAATGCCTCGCTGCCACCTCCGTCTCTGCTGTCGCCGCACTCCAAGCTTCAGCTCTCTGGTTCTTTGGCAGAACAACTAATTCCTCAAGCAGCCCTGAGCACACAAACCCGTGAGTGTCTCACCCAGATAATCACAGAGCTATTTGTGTTGAATCAATGAATTGAGTTTCTGGAGGTGTTAAGACGACTGAGGTCAAATGTTTTCAGAGATTAGCGCTGCTCAAAGTCCTGCATGACATAACTTTAAAGAATTGATCTAAGGGTTGGAGTTTAGAGTCTTTTCGAAGCAATAGAGTGATTTCATTTATTAAGGGAACAAAGTTACCCAAACTAACCTGGTCCTATGTGAAAATGTTCTTGCATTCAATAGAACTGTCTGACAAAATGAAGTAGGCTAAACGATCTCAAAAAGAAACACATCATGCCCCCTTCTAAAGAAATTCAACAAATATAGAAGCCATAACATCTAAAGTGCTTAAGGTTAAGGTCAGAGGTCATGATTCAATGATAAGAAAGAGATGGGGGTAGTGTTGTAGTACTTGAGATCACATTTTCAAGGTCTTGGTCTTGTCTTGGAATCGACCACATTTTTACTCAATCATTTCTCAGTCTCTGATGTGATGGACTTTGGATTTTTTTCAAGACCAGTCAGGACTACAGCTGCAATAACATCCTTTTTTTTCTTTTACTGTAACTGAGTGTGAAACTCCTGTCTGCGTTCAAATACACCCAGTAAAGTTTTTTTCATTGGAAGACTTAATAGTCCACATGCGTTTATAAGAGAAAGAGGAGAGCCCCATCTGAGGCTGCATGCATCAGCGAAATGATTTGCTTATTTAAAAAAAACACAAACTGGTCTTAAAATTTGTCTCACATTTGTTTGGTCTTGGACTTGGTCTGGTCTGGGTTTTGCCAAGCTCAGAGTCTTGGTATGCTCTGGTCTTGGTCTTGACTCGGTCTTGAGCTGAATGCTCTTGACCACAGCACTACTTCCAAGACCACAATTTCTGCTGACCAAAAAGAAAAATGCTCATCTCATATATTTACCATAAACATTGATGTATTGGTAGTGTGATGGTCTGGGGTTTCTTTGCTGCTTCAGGACCTGGGTGCTCATTTATAAAACTTGCTTACACAAAACACGAGCCTGAAAATTGCGTAAGTCACTTTTTACACAAACTTTGGGATTTAAGATTAACTTTAACGTAACTTTAAGCAAACTTTGACCCTTGCGTAAGCACATTTTGGAGACGTGAAACCTGTCAGCACAGCTGGTGAGATGAAAAAATGGTGAATTTGAGACACAGTTTCAGACTTTTAGACCCTCGCACAACCAACAATCCCGCCTCTGGACAGAATAAAAATGAGAATCTGAATGAAAATATGTCACATTTTAGAATATTATCACATTATGTTCATACAGACGTCGTCAGATTATATAGCAACTGCACTTATTGGTGCATTAATTGTGATTACTGAGACTTATGAGTCCTGCAGTGACACTTTTGCGTAATGCGCTGCACTTTGCACTCTGATGTTGTTTTGTCTTGTAATTCCAGGAGAATTTAGTCCAATCAGTTTAAAAGGATCTTCACCTTTTAGGCAACTGACAGTAAGGCTTTGCTTACTTTTTTCTGCTGATGTCACAATTATTCCCTTCCTGTTGAGTCAAACATAGTGCTCCATATAGAATACATCTGCAAGATTTAAGATTAAAGTGATGTTGTGTTTCTGGACCAGGCCCTTCCTGACCACGCGTCTTCATCTCATCTCCAGGTGGAAGCAGATTCTGCTCCTGTTCATCAAGTAGTGAGTCTCCTCTGTGACATTAAGCTCAGCACCAGGCGTCCTCGTTAACACGTTTTGACTTTTCTCTCAGGTCGTTTCTCTCAACGACTACAGAGCTAATCGCTCTGATGAACTGACCATTCGGCGTGGTGATGTCATCCAAGTCCTCTACAAAGACAACAACACGTGGTGGTTTGGGCGCCTGGTCAACGGGCTTCAGGGATATTTTCTTGCTTCTAATGTAGTAGATCAGAGTAGGTGGAATGGATTATATATTTTGTTTGTTATAGGTAGATTTTTGAACTCTCACTGTTTTGTTGTTGAAGGTGAATTCAGGGAGGAGTCTGCTGAGGTGCACACAGCTTCATCTGAGAGGACTATTGAGAGGTCAACCCCAACAAGGGTAGGAAAACAGAATAACACTTTTAAATCATTTTCTGGTTTTCATGAGATGAAGGGTGATCACATAACTGAAATAGACTATTTTTTCCACACCAGACTCTGATCTTTTTCTTATATTTGGGTTGCTTATGTCCCTTCACCTTTCGATCACACCTGCAGAGGTGTATCACTTTAGTCTTTGTTTGCTTAGGATGCATGATGGGGTTTTGTTTGTTTGGTGTCTCGGTTTCTTTCCCCGTCTCTCTGGTTTATATATTTTCATACTCACTTTTTTAAGGTATCTGCTGCAGTTAGTTCTTCTGGGGAGCTTAGATTTCTCTCTGAGCCAACTTTTTCGGACACCGAACCTGAGCTGTCCAACGCCAAGTAAGAGGCTTCCTTTCCTTAAACCCTTTTGCCTTCATGATGCATGGTGACTAAACTGTGGGCTGATATTTTGTTTATTTTGGGAAAAGAGGTTAAGAAGCAATATAATAAAGGAATGTTTTGGTCATTTTGAAGTGTTTTTCAGTGTAAAAATTATAAATAATAATTATTTTAACCTATCCTGAGCAGTCTCTGTTCAGAGAAATAGAATTAATGTCCAACAGGACCGATGAGCTAAAAGCTGCCATAATAAAAACTACCGTACTTCTATCTCTAAAATGTCAGACCAGTTCTTATGATTGTGTATTTAATAAACCTTTACATTGTCATTAATTTCACATTACATGTTATTTACATGGAACTCTAGTTATTTACAAGAGGTAAGTTCTACATAGGGATATTTATGCATGTAAATAACCATAAAGTTCATGTAAAATAACATATTAGTTTTTATATATCTAGATCAACAAATAGAACCCAGATGTTAGAGACAAAGTAAAACAAACATGTGCCTTTACAATGCCATCAGTTTTGAATTACATGGTTATTTACCAAAAAATAAATCTCAGCAGTAAAATGTGGCCCTTTCTGTTACATCTGGGGGGTCGAGCCCAGCAGCAATCCATGAGAGAAACC
Source organism: Callopanchax toddi (assembly GCA_006937965.1). NCBI lineage: Eukaryota > Metazoa > Chordata > Actinopteri > Cyprinodontiformes > Nothobranchiidae > Callopanchax > Callopanchax toddi. The sequence goes on along the minus strand of SSNR01000101.1, from coordinate 813,436 downwards.
TGACTATGAATAGGGTTCCTATTGGACAAGACATTTTTAGATTGTCAGTATGATACAAATGATCCAATTCCAAAACAATAAGACTGCTGCCATCTTAAAACAACTAAAAACTTCCTAAATCTCAGTGGTTTGATATAAACCTTGACATCATCATTAGTTTCATATTTAACCATTATTTTGGCAGAAATACTGAGACACTGGATTTGACCCATGGATGCACCAGAAGAATCCCATTTTGCTGCTGCTGGTGGTGGTGGTGGTATTTACTTATAAATAACCAGAGTTCTATGTAAATAACCACATTATGTGAAACTGACATACAGTAGGTGAGAGGTTTATAAAATAACAATAGCAGGAACTGCTGTAAAAGTTTGGAGACTGAAGCGGGTTTGAGATGGCTGCAATACATTTTGGTCTTAGCTGTACTCCGAGTAGCTGTTAAGAGTTTGCTTCCTACAGGACTGATGAGCTATTTCTCTAAACAGAAGTCACTCAGGAAGCTACTGTATGACAAGAGATACATTATTTATTAAAACCTTTAAAAAGAAACTCATTTCAAAAAAATAAGTGTGGACCACTGATTGTGAAACTATGTTTTAACAGAACTAGGAGGAAAAAGAAGGTGAAAAAGCCAGGAGACCCTACAGCTTCATCCCAGCCTGCAGTCTCAGACGCCGATCCTTCAGGATGGACCAGAAGCAGGAGGAGAGACAGATCTACAGACAGACCTCTCCCCAAGAGACCAACGGGTCACTCTAACCGTGCCTTTGAGCCTGATATCTGAACTCCTGGACGAATACAAGTTAAACTCACTTCTCTTTGTCACAGCTGGTAATTTGGACTTTTAATGTTTTCTTTTAGATACTTTTATTTTTTGAACAGTTTGTTTACACAGAACTCATTTGACTCAGTTACATTTACCGGTATTTAAAAACTACATATATATATATATATATATATTATATTATATATATATATATTATATATTATATATATATATATATATATATATTATATATATATATATATATATATATATATATTATATATATATATATATATTATATATATATATATATATTATATATATATATTATATATATATATTATATATATATATTATATATATATATATATATATATATTATATATATATATTATATATATATATTATATATTATATATATATTATATATATATATATATATATATATATATTTATATATATATGTATTATATATATATAACTTCAGTTGCAGGAAAACAGGCAACAAGACTTTTCTTGGGGTCAAATAAAACGGCTAAAACCTCCTTCCAGGTGCAGCTCAGGCCTTCATCCATTCAGTAGAGGAGTGCTTTCATCAGTTTGAAGACCATTTTCTTGTACACTAAAAATAAAAGTTCATTTACAGTGAGCTCAGAGAAACAGCACAAATAAAACCTCTATACTGTTACAGGTTATTGAAATGTGATAACTGTGTTGATATGAGAGATGATCTGATTTAGGATTACCTTTTTCGTCTTCTCTGATAGAAAGAGTGAACCATGAGAAGAAAGGCCTGCAAACAGAGTTTTATAAGTTAAGGCTCTAAGGAAACATACATTACAACATACATAATTACAGAAATTATTAACTCCTTTTTCAGTTTTAATTGAGTTTATGAAATATACAAAATTCAGCTTAAGTAAAACAACTTTATATTTCTTTAGAGGCTGTGAAATGAGCTGTTTAAAGCACAATGTAGATATAACGGTTTATATTTCATTTTTCAAATAAATGATGGCTGGAGTCTCAAAAATATTAAAGGCCTATGATGCCAAATGTATCATATTTATTACACTTTTATTGGGATACTCTACCCAAAAGTGATTTTTTAAAAAATATTTCCCGTAACCAGCCCAGCTGTTATCCTGATCCAGCAGTACTCCTTTAGCTTTAGCTTAGCAGAAAACGATGCCAGTGAATGGTAACAACTAGCATTGTGAGAAAAAAGTCCTTAAAAGTCACTCAGTAGTGATACCAATTCTGCCTAGTGACCTCAATAATCATGTTTTTATCTTGTTGTTACTGAAACATGGCTAAACGACAACATTCTCGACTCTGCTATCCAACTGGAGCAGCTAGCGTGCCTCCAAGCGGACAGAGCACTTGTAGACGGAGGGAAGACACGCAGGGGTGGAATCTGTGTTTACATCCGGGAAGCGTGGTGCTGGGACGCTGCAGTATGCAAACACTGTTCACCACTGGTGGAGTTTATGATCATAAAGTGCTGCACTTTCTACCTGCCCAGGGAAATGAGTGTGATTTTTTTTAGTTGCTGTTTATATCCCTCCCACTAACAACATCAGTGACAGGAATGCAGCACTTGATGAACTGTATCAGGCCATCAGTGAACAACAAACAGCACACCCAGATGGTTCCATCATTCTTGCCAGAGATTTTAATCATGCTGATCTCAAGACTGTACTCCCAAAATTTCACCACATGTGCATTTCCCAACAAGAGGAGATAACATCTTGGACCTGGTTTACATCTCCCACAAAAGGAGCATACAAAGCTACCCCCCTCCCCCACATCGGTCTCTCTGATCACATCACTGTCATGCTAATGCCAGCAGCATACAGACAGACAGTCTGTATGCTGGCTGACAATCCGGCTGTCTGTCTTCCGCACTGCGTGGATCCGCCATTAATCCGCCCGGGCGCATTTTGTAGCTGAACATCCCGGAAGTGAGAGAAGGACAGAAACAGACGGCTGTTAGCGCTTCCATTTTAGGAAAAAATACCAGAGTCTCCCCCCCCCCCCC
>SSNR01000101.1:718948-801572 GCA_006937965.1 Callopanchax toddi | reverse complement strand
GTTGAAGATGATGATTTGCTGTTGGCTCAACATTTTTCTGCTTAATGCTCAATAAATTCAAACAACCTTTAACTCATGAGGTCATTCTGATGCTTAAATAAAACTTTTAGACATATTTAAACCAATTCAATATTAAAAGCCTTCTACTAGTCACCTCTCCGGTCTGACAGAGCGATGACCCGTTTCTTCCTCACTGCAGTCAGACAGCTGCAGCAGGTGAGGAGGCGTGACGATCAAGGTGTTCTGATCCTCCTGACTGAGCACCGTTGGTAATAATGTTCATTAGCTCGTATAAAAGTCCAACACAACACGTTATCTTAGGCAGAAACTGGTTAATCTGGTTTGCCATCAGAGAAGAGGATGATCAGCTGACAGAGGGGTGGAGGATCAGCAGCTCCCCGCGCGCGCACGCATCATGGATCAACAATGACCAGTGATCTTTTGTTCTGTTAACTAAAATGACTGATTCTGATAAAGAGAACTGGATATGTGATGACAAAATGAACGTCTTTCTCAGAGGGGAATTATTTATCAGCAGCTTGAGAGCGCGAGCTGTCGGGTTGGGAAGGAGTTGGTAAAGCACGCGAGCGCAGCCAGCTGGATCGCAAACCGTGTCCTGAACCACAGAGGGTGACCTGTTCAGATCACGGATTAATTGTGACCCGTTGTACCCCTAATGGGCATGTGTGAGCTGCGTGCGTGTGTCGGACGTACTGTGATTGTCTGTGTGTTAAAGCGCGCGCCGAGCTGTGCGTAATGGCGCATTGGAGATGCTGTGAGTGCGTGTGTGTCGGAGGTCCTACCGTGTGTGTCTTCTAGCTTCAGAGGTCATGTGATCACTCATTCACTGAGCTGCAACAGGATGTGAAGTTCGTCAGATCGATGTGTCTCCCATCGGGACCGCGCAGCGCTGGTCCACAAAGGCGCGTTCGAAATCCGGTTTTCATGAGGACCAGCCTACTGCTTGTGTGCACCCTGCCCTGTAGTGGCGGTAAGCCGTCAAGTCGCGGGTAACACAATTGGCATGCATTGTGGGAAATGTAGTTTTTGGTCAAAGTACGCTTTTTACCTATTTATTTCTGAATACTCAGACCTTTTAAGCTCTCGCGGGCCACATTAAATGACGTGGCGGGCCACATTTGGCCCGCGGGCCTTGTGTTTGACACATATGGTATAGGGGCTTCATTAATCTCCCAGAGTGTTTGCATCTTTCTATACTGTTTGTATCTGTTATTTTTATTTATTTTGGTATTTTATTGTGCTACAAAAAACTAAACTAATAAAAAAAAAAATCCCAGAAATCTGAATGAACAGAAGCAAATCTGTAAAGTAAGGTGGGGCAAAATTCCTCCACAGCACTAAGACACTGATAGGTTCATACAGAAGATAATTATTCTACAAGCCAATGAATCAGGATGGAGGATGGCCTTTCTCACACTGCTTCTGCCTTTTGTTAACTGATAATGAAACTGATAATGTAGTTTTATTTACCTCCTAAGGATGAGATTTACTATCTTCTGTTACGTACAATCTGTTTTGAAGAAAAGAGTGACCTACTGTTATGGTATTTTATTGTTTTAGTAGGCATTAAGGAAGATTGGATATCAGTCAACAGTTATAATTAATCAGTCAGTAATATCAGAGCACTAACACTGCATTTTAAACTAGAAAAGATGCTTTTCCTGCGAAAAAGCAAAGTTGGAATGCTGAAAGCTGAAAGAGACAGCTGAAATCGTCCAAAACCAGCTGAAAGAAGCTCAAATGAGTGGAATCTTAAATATTTGAAGTTTAGAGAAGGTTAAAAGAGTTTAATTTTAGTTAAATAGTTCAAAATATCTGATTTGTTTAAATTTAAGAGTCGAATTTTGTTTAAAAAGTGCAATTTAGATGAAAAGATTGCTTAAACATTAGCAAAATAAAAAAGGCAAAAAGCAATAACTTGCAAAAGTGTTTATACCAGCAGAAAAAGTCAAAATTCTAGCAATACCTTAAAAAAGAATTGCTAAATAGTAGAAGATTATCTAAACAGTAAAATATAAGAAAGACATTAAGGTAATGTAGAATGGTAGTTAAAATCTAAATGGGTAATTGTAAAGCAAAGCGTTAGTTAAATAGACTGACAGAGAAACAGCTCAATCAAAAGGTGACGTCAGAAAAAAACAGCTCAAACCTCTGAAAATGTCTAAAGACCAGAGCTAAAATGTATTCCTAGCTAAACTGTTTGAAGGTTAATTGGTAAGGGACATACAGAGAACACCTGAATAAGTTTAAGGTTCCAAGGTGTAAGTGTCTCCAATCATGAAGCTGTCAACCATCTAAAATGGAGTCAGCTTCAATCATTTAATGTGGTTGTGTGGTGCATTGATTTGCAATGTCATTAGAGAAAGATGGCACAAGATTTCAACATGGTTCCTCAATATTTTGTAGTCCAAAGTCCCCTGATTATTTTAAAACAAGAATGAAGTTTCTATGTCAAAGTGTGTCAACACAGCAGGCTTTAAAACATTAGTACATTTTAGCAGAAATTCTATGGTTTAAGCCCCGTCACCGTGATTTTGGACGTAGTTTTTTGTGAACAACTTCACCATAGTTTATCGGAACGCTATGAAATTTTCAAGCAGACATCACAGGAAGAAGCCGATCGATTTGATATATAATATGTCTGGGTTCAACCTTTCGGTTGCGTGCGAAATGTGCAAAAACTCAATTTTAAGCTAACGTGCTAGCATTAGCATGCTAACATGCTAACACTGGGTATAATGTGTTGCCATGCTAAAAGTGTAAAAAAATTTGCACTAGCATGTTATTACACAAAAGTTATATTTAGCATGTTAGCATGCTAATGCTAATGTTAGCATCTGGTTCTGGGTCTTCTCTGGTCCTGGTCCAGGGTCTAGAACTGGTTTCAGGTCAGATTCTGGTCAAGCTGCTGTTTCTGGCTCTGATACCGCCCCATTTCTGTGCCTAAAAGGTCTGGATCTCTGGTTCACTCCCAAGTCCTGGTTCTGGTCCTGGATCTGGCTAAGGTCCTGGGCTTAGACCCAGTTCTGGTTCTGGTTTTTGGTTCTGGTCCTGGATCTGGCCTAGGTTCTGGGTTGGGACCCATTTCTGGTTGTAGTCCTGGTTCTAGACTCGGTTCTAGTACTGGTTCTGGGTATAGTCAGGTTCTGAGCATGGACCCAGTTCTAGTCCTGATCTAGGTTGTAGTCCAGGTTCTGGGTCTGGATCTGATCCTGGATCTGGTCCAGCTGCTGTGTCTGGCTCTGATACTGGTACAGTTCTGTGCTTTCAAAAGACTGGGACCAGCAACAACCAATCAAAACGCTTCATTTCCCTGCCATGCGTTGTTCACATGGCTTCAGCATGGCCTTTAACTGTGAGGAGAGTCTTAGCCAATCAGAACGCACCAATTTAGCTGAGTCATGCTTAGGTGACACAATTTACCTGTGGCTAACTGAGACCCGTGTGTGTCAAATTGTTATTATTATTATTATTATTATTATTATTATTATTATTATTATTATTATTAAATTGAAGTTCCTTTAGTCGAACAACTTGCTGCCATTCACTTTCCACTCATCTATGAGTCGAACAGTGGCATCAGAGTGAAAATAAATAATGCAAATTGTTGTATAGCTTTTCACAACAAATGTTTTCCTTTAGATAAAACACTAAACCAATTTAAAAAGATTATAATAGATCGAAAATAACTATGATGGGAGATGAAACTTTTAAAATAAAGTAAATTGGAAAGGATATTGTTGATATGTAAATGAATGTACAATCTGCATACTAGGCATAATTTAAAGCTAAGATGCTACCTTAATATTAAACTACTTTAAATTTTGCTGATATATATTTTAAATGGTAAAAAATATAACAAACAAATAATTTTATACTAATACCGGTATGTTGGTAGCAAAGATCAATTTTGGTACTTTTTTTTCAATCTTTTAATTCAAATATTTGATTATTATATTACCATTTCAACCAACCAACCAACAGCTCCTAGAACATTTCTGGTTAATTTCAAAAAGAAAAATCAAACAAAAAGCTGAGGGCTTCCTTACCTCATTGGGGAAAAATGGTCCTAATATTGAGTAGCAGATCATTGAGCTGAAGTTGACAGACGCTATTGATATTAATGTGAGGGTCTGAGTTTTAGTCATCCTCCTCCCGGGACGGTCTGCTGCTTCAGCTGAAGTTGTGTTTTCTAGAAAAGGAAACAGAAACAGAATGATTTTAACTGTAAGTAGCAATAAGACAACTTGTCCTTTAAGTTAAATAGTTTTCACTGTTGTCCCTTAGCTGATGAACTACCTGGCTAACACAAGTTTCACTCATTTACCACGCAGTTACGATATTACCAACCTGTTTCCTGAACGTTAACTTGTATATCCATATTTTAAGCTCTTAAAGTTATTGTCCACGTAGACACAGTTGTCGGCTGGTCGTTTAGAAACACATAAAGAGGTGAAAGCTTGAAACCTCCGTTAGACCGTCAAACACTTGGTTTGGGAAAGGGAGAAGAAGAAGAGAAGCTCCGATCAAAATATTGTGACTATTTCCTCAATGATGCTTTCAAAATAAAAGCTCAGTGGGCGCAACTTCCGGTATCTAATAGTGTCTTGAAGACGTTTCTAAACTTCAGATTTGGACTTAAAGAGCTGCTGATTGAATTGCGTAAACATCCATCCATCCATTTTCTGTAGCCGCTTATTCCTCCACAGAGGGTCGCGGGGGCAGCTGGTGCCTATCTCCAGCGGTCAAGGGGCGAGAGGCGGGGGACACCCTGGACGGGTCGCCAGTCCATCGCAGGGCCACACAGAGACGAACGAGACAAACAACCACACACCCACTCACACCTAAGGACAATTTACCAGCCCAATTAGCCTGACAGTCATGTCTTTGGACTGTGGGAGGAAACCGGAGTACCTGGAGGAAACCCACGCACGCACGGGGAGAACATGCAAACTCCACGCAGAGAGGCCGCAGAGCCGGGACGCGAACCCACAACCTCCTTGCTGCGAGGCAACAGTGCTAACCAGCTGCGCCACCATGCAGCCTGCGTAAACATAATTTTATATATTTATTCAATCATTTGTTAATTAATTTACTTACCTATTTACTTAATTTGGGGCAAAAGAGGGCCATTAGAAATCCATATATTTTGTTTTTGCAGTTCTAGTTTCAGAAAATTAAATTTTACATTTTTTTCCCCCAATTACATGTGTTATAATCTTAAAAAGTAATAAAATCATACAATATTTTATTAATTGGAACACATTTACTGTATATACTCAAAAACATTTTAAAATACATTTTTTCAGTCAACAATTTCTCCCCTTTAATCCTACCAGCTGGTGTTTTATATTATATTGTTGTCTGAATGGCCACCGTACCTTTACTATGAGGTCTTACTCATAAAGCTGGTGCATCCATAAAATGAGCAACACAGCTAAATGTCTGTGAGTTTTATGAAGGATTAGTTGGTTGCTCCTTCCTACAGCAATGAGGAAAACACAAATACTACACTAAATCTTTCAAACAACAAATGTATTTGTTAGAGATTTTACTCTTAGAAACCCCGAGATCTAAAGAACAGAATCAGACCAGACAGTTAGTTTAAGTTTTTTGAGCATTGTGGATGAGAGAGCACCCGTCTCCTGGTTAGGCATCGGAGTGGAACTCTGCCAGGATCTTTTCTCAGCCCATATTTATTCAGAATACAGGTTGCACAACATCACATGATTGCATTCATGACAAAAAGATAAGAATCTGCTGCTACTGGTTTATTACTATTCACAGGTAGCTAAGTATAACTTTTTCCGTTGATGTTGCTGACTCAAAACAAGTTCTGCTGGTACCTCACAAGAATGGAATGTGTTTTGATTGTTCAAAACCTTTAGTCCGTGCATCGAAAGCTGATGCTGAAAATTAAAAGGTTACAAGCAGGATACATTTGTAAGCAGACATGAATCATAATAATTAAAAACTCCTTCAGTATTAATAATATTTTATGCCAGCTATAGGTTTTTTATAACCTGCTAGTCACTTTTTTACTCACATATTTTCTAGTTTAATCTCTTATTTCATGAAGCTGTCAAAATGTATTAATTGGAATTTTTGTCCCTAAAATAAAGGGGAGTAGGCTTTGAAAATGAGTACAAAAATCTCAGGTAGATAAGTGAACCTCATTTTGTTTTAAAAGTTTTAATTTTAAAATATTTTAATATAAAATTTTAATGAAATGTTTTTTGTATCAGTTTTTCAGCTCTGGTTGCTGATATGTAGTCGGGCTCACCTCAACACATAGCGTTGGCTCTGGAAACCAAGTCCTGGAGGGGGTTGGACACTCTTCTTTGCTGAAGCTGATCCGGGTGAAGGGGGGGGGGTTCTAATATATATTTTTGTGTTGCTCAAACTAAGCAAACTATTTAGTATATTAACAAAACTTATGAAATGCATAAAAATGGCACCCTTGACAATTCCACAAAAACCAACAAGTACATGGAGAACAATACATTTTATTTCATTTTAACCAGCCTTTAGGTTTTTACAAACTTATTATCATAACATTTTAATCCTCATCACATAGAAACAAATACAATCAGGCTGCAAACTCCTCTTTAGGCAGTATTGCTGATGTCTGGCACACACTGTCACTAAAGTCACCTTGAAGGGGGAAAAAAGCACCTAAATAAAACATCTGCAACTTCTCTCAATATATTTTTTCTTTTAAATAATCTTTGAATAAAACCTGACAAACGTTCAGACAAGAACTTATTTGTTTTTATACATTAGCACCAAATTTACATGAATCTCACTCTTACAAACAATATACCCTAAAAACTTATATAACTGTCAATTTATGCTTTTGTCTTTTTTTTTTCTGCATGTGTAACATCACAAATTGTTTGGTACAATGTTAAAGCAAAGATGGGTTAGAACATAAACTAACAGTAGCAACCTATAAGCACTTTTTCTAAGCGTATAATGGTGTCAGGTCAGTTTCTAAATGCACAGTGCAAAGCAGCTTTATATTTTGTTTTGCAAGTACAACATTGCTTCTGTGTTGGTAGCTGTATTGCACACAAGCTCTAACTGTTCAAAGCAGCACTGATCTCCAAATAGGCAAACTACAGTACTTCACGATCAAATGCAGAGTTCAAGTAGCATCATAAACATCCAGCAAAAAATGAAACGGAGTGGATCGAGTGAGAAGAGCTTCATTTTTACAGTATAAAACAACTACTACTAATGTTGTTTTTGCCAAATATAGCAGCCTCCATTTGGCACTTAGATTTACTCAATACTATTACTGACAGTTTCAACCAGCACAGAGGGGATTTTTGAAACTAAAAAGGAAACAAAATGAAAAATAAACAGATAATCTAACATTAATGTGTATCAATTTGTCATACTGTCATCAAAAGGAAATGATTAACAACTCATTGCATCACTTCATAGAAGTAACATGGAAAAAAATAGAACAACTCTGGTTAAACCTTCAAGTTACTGAATCTATAATAGTTCATAATGTCAAATCAAACATTCAATCTAATTGTTTTCTGAAATGGGATTTTTATAAACAAAAACATTGAAAATTCATTGACAATACTTGTGTACTTTTTAATTGTTGCTCAAATTTCAAATCAACTAAATTTATACACTGCATCATACTGTATGGCTTAGAGGAGAATGTACTCTCAGTTTTTTGTCTTTTAATATGATAGAACTGTTTAAATTTTAAAAACATCAATAATAGTTTTTAACTTGCAGAAAATAAATTGGAACTGGTCTTTGGCACTATATGACAGCAAGGCCCAAATTCACCAAAGGATTGTGCGTTTATTGCAAGTGCAAATTAGGGTTTTACATTTCTTTCTAAGTCACAAAGCCCTCACCCACATAGGGACATTTCTGCCTCATTCTCTGCTGTTGACTGTACAGCGTCTCTCTGCAGTGCTGCAGTTTGCACATATTTAAATGAGGAAATATGAATTAATTTAAAAGAAACTCCATCCATGTTCATGTTATTACTATTAAAGGGACGTGGGTCAAGATTCTAAATAAAAATAATCATGCATGTTCAGTTTTGAGTGATGAAGCATTTTAAACTAAAAAGAATGAGGCCACCCATTTATCATTCCATTATCTTGAACAGGCTGTGATTAATAAAATGTATTTTTACTGCCCCTACATCCTTTAAGCTTTAAGAAACGAACCTCACGAGCGCCGCACTCGGTGCTGCGAATAACTGCATAATGCAAAACATATTTACCATCTCCTGAGAGCTGGTGCTATTTGTTTCTCAGGAAAAAACTGAAGCTATGAAACAATTAGATACACAATTGTTTTTTAACAAAAATAGGATGGGCATGTCAGGACAAATGTCATGCATTGTCTCTTTTAGAGACGAGTGTCAGACGTTGCTTCTTCAAATAAACCTTCAAAAATGTTGAAACATCCTAAATTTTACATTCAGAATTAAAAAATCATTATGATTATAAAATATTACATTCAGGTGATCATAAACAGAAACCAAAGAAAGTGCCTAATGCGATGATTATAATGGAGCAGCCACTTATCTTTAGATTGTGCAAGGAGAACTGCGATCTGGTGCAAAAGAAGTGAAAATAGCTAAAACCTGCTGAATTTCATACATGTTTGAATCTGAGACTGAGAAGCAACAAAGATTGAGTGCAAAGACTGCACAAAACAGGAGCAAAAAAAGAAAAGCTGCAGCGCATTTTTGGTGAATCTGGGCCTAAATATCTGCACTGCTTTGAAAATCAAATGCAGCATACATGCATTTTATATTATGTTTGAGATATTTATCTATATTCTGATCAAATTTACTTAAACATTTATTATTAATAACTCTCTTATTATTATTATTATTATTATTGCACAAAAAACAAGAATTAAACAATTTTGGTAAACTCACTGGTATCCCTTTTGAGGAAACTGACTTTGCCTTTAACTCACTGATTCTCAATCAACTGTTCGTGCACAATCAATTTGAAATGTATTTTCCTCATAAAAAGTTAAAAAACAAAACAAAACATTTATTCCGCTATAGTCCACTATAGTACATCAGAGTCTAACAACACCAGGGAATCTCATCATTTAAGCCGCTGAGTCACATTGGCCAAGGCAACAGCAAATGCCTGCACTGCCGAGAAAGGATATTGGAAATCCAAGATGTAAGCATTCCCATCTATTCGCCCAAACTGCATCACCTAAAGGAAATCAGAAGAAAACATTTAAAAACACAGAATAGTATAAATAAACCAGTAAAATCTGTTTGACCAAAGTCCACAAAGTCAAGCAATCAGACACAAAAAACCCGACTGTAATATCTGTTAGAAAAGTTGAGTTGAGTGAATGTTCATAGATGCCAAACTGATCAAACAATTTCTAAAAACACAAGGATAGATATTCACATTACCTGCCTACCATCCAGCTCTATCTGGAAATTCTTTGCTGACTCCTGAGTGACTCGACCTCCAAAGTCAAGCTGATAGACCTGGGTGGCTTCGTTCCACAGAGGCTGTTTATTGGCCATGACGTAGACAAATCCCTGGCTGCCCAAACTTCGGTCCTCCCTTTCATTTGCCTTACGGCACTTTATCTCTTCCAGCTCACTTGCCATGCGCATGCTCCGTTTGTTCTTCCACGTCTTCTTACTGCTCTGGTTTTGGTTCATGAGCTCGTCTCCACTGATGAACAGCTCTGGCTCGCTTTCGGAGCTATCCTGGAACTCATTGGTTGTCCTGCTCATTTTCTTTGTTTTATTGAGTTGTTCTCTCTGCCCCTTGGGCTTCTTTTTCTCTCTGCTGCTGAGCCTTGGGCTGGAAATGAGACTATTGAAGTCAGAGAGAGCTCGGCCTTCCTTTCTTGATCTGCTCTCTGAGACCGTAGACATATTGGCCTCCTCTGTCCTGCTGTCCAATCGTTTGCGGCTCTTCTTGCTGAAGCGCTCCGACTCCTGAGGGACTGGGCTTTCATTCAGGGAGGATGGCTCCGCAAAGTTGTTGGCAGTCTCTGCTAGATCTTCTGTGACACCTTTGGGTGGTGGCAACTCGGTGGGTGGAGGAGGAGGAGGTAAAGGAGGTGGTGGAGGTGGTGCAGTGGGAGGAGGAGGGGAGAGTATTGGCTTCTCTAATATCTGATGAGTTTTGGTTGGCAAGGGGGGTGCTGGAGGATCTTGCATGGGTGGTGGGCAGGGGTAAGGGTTCCAGGGATGTAAGCTGACTGGGTGCAGCTGGAGTCCAGCACAAGAGGTAGCTCCTGGATAGAGAGGAGGGAGGGGGCAGCAGGCCAAGTTAGCCAGATTTGGAGGGTAGCCTGGTGGCAAGACCATACTCGGGTCCTGCTGAGTGAACGGCACCGAAGTGACTGCTTCATTTGGAGAACACTGGGCTGGAGGGTTCTGTAAGGTCTGAAGTGGAGGTCCACTATGAGCCACGCTTGGAGGAAAGGGTGAGAGGGATATCTGGTAGCCTGAAGGGAAAGTGAGAGTGCTTGTGTTCAGGCTGGTTGGAGGTTTTGTTGTGAGGACAAACGGTAGTCGAGTCATGTCCAAGTGCTGAGCCTGGCTGATAATGAGCGGAGGTGGTTTAGGATTTCCTGGTGGGGGAGCTAGGATTGTTTGTTCTGGAGTCAGCCAGAAATCTTCCGTAGTGGAGGCGTCCCACTGGTAAGGCGGAGGGCGTTTAACTGTCAAACTGGCATCAGCCAGAGTCAGCTGACGGGCAGATTTTTCAAGGTGACACTGCTGATTTAGAGTCTCGTCTTCAGTGAAGGCAGAGTTTACGTACACCGTTCTGTCTCGACTGCTGTCCACAGCACCCAGCAGACTGTACGACGACTGAGATGCCAGGGGCGAGGCACTTTTGGAGTGTACAATAATGGTGCTGTGGTGTGCACCTTTCCCAGGTGGGAAATCCTGCCTCACCACTGTACCACCTGCAATACCACTGCTAGTAGTTCCACCTCCACTAACACTGACACTGGTGCTGCTGCTGTTGCTGCTGCATTGTGTGCATGTGTACAATGCCGTGGGCACCCTCTGCTGGTAAGAAAGCGACAAAGCACTGTTCATTTTAGCCTTGGTGGGAAGAGTTCTTGAGTTTTCCATCATCTGCGGCACTTTGAGTCCCACATCTCTGCGGTCACGACGTAGTGTGGCATGAATCAGACTGCTGTCGATCCTCTGAGGAGGAGGAAGTGTAGAAGTCACCTGATTGGCCGGATCAGGGTAAGGAGGAGGGTCTCCACTTGGTATAGAAAACCGAGGGACAGACAGACGGCTTAGTGTTGCTGAGGTGTAGGGAAGCTGAATTTTTTTATTTTCAGAGGATGTGACTTTCAGAGTTGCTGAGCCCCCGATGGTATGAACAGCGTATGCATTCTGATTGCGAATGAGCCGCCTGCGGGGTCGACAGACCTCCTCCACATTCCCACTGCTGTCAAAGGTTGTGATCCTTTCGTACCCCAGAGGTGTTGGGTATTGTAAAGTGACAGGGTGAAGCAAAAACTCATCTTTCTTCAGACAGGGGTCAGGCGCCAGAACGCTTGGGCTGTCACAGTTTGTGATGAATGTCTGAGGAGTGGCGGCAGCTGAAGCTGCTGCAGCAGACACTACAGTCCCTGGGTACGGAGGAGGAGGATTCACCTTCCTCATTTGGATCTCCGCCGGTCCATCTGGGTCACAAAAAGAGGGAGGTAAAGTCCGTGGAAGACTTGGCTTCAGTGTGTGTCCATGGTCTCCCCTTTCAAGTGCAAGCTCAGTTGCAGGAGGAGCAATCTGTGGTAGAAGATGAATCTGCTGCAGGGATATTGTTGGGTAGCTAGTTGGAGGTGGAGGCAGCGACATCTGCATCTTGAGTTGCTGCTGCATTTGTTGGTGCTGCCTCTGCATCTGTTGGTGTTGCTGCTGAATCTGTTGATGCTGTTGCTGGAGCTGCTGCTGCTGCTGCCTCATCTCCTGGATCTGTTGCCGGATTTGCTGCTGCTGCTGTTGCATCTGCTGCTGCTGTTGCTGCATCTGCTCCTGCTGCATCTGCATCTGCTGCTGCTGCTGTTGGATATGTTGCTGTTGAAGATGCTGGCTTATCACCTGCTGTGGAGGCTGTTGCAATTGTTGGTGCTGGTGAACCTGCTGCTGCTGCTGCTGATGATGTAGCGTCTGCTGGTGGTGCAGCTGATGTAACTGTTGGTGTTGCTGCAGTTGCTGTGACTGCTGTGGCTGGGACTGTTGATGGTGTTGCTGCTGCTGCAGTTGGTGATGATGCATTTTCTGCTGCTGTTGCGTTTGCATTTGCTGCAACTGTTTGGATGACTGTTGGCGAGGCTGCTGAGAGTGAGACCTCTGGGAGTGAGGCTGTGGGGGGAGATGGTGAGGCGGTGGTGGAGGAGGTAGCGTACCAGGGAGAAGAGGACCCATCTCTAACCCGCTGAAGATCCCTTGACTAGGGTTTGAGTATCTGGTTGGCACTGGGTATGGTGATGCAATGGCATCTTGGCTATGATCAGGGACAGGAACCGAGGCTGCCGCCACAGCAGTTGCTGCAGCAGCTGTAGCAGCAGCTGTAGCTGCAGCAGCCGTAGCTGTTGGATTAGTCAGAACATCAAGCTGAATATTCTGATTGGCCAGGAGGGACTGAACCAGGCCAATGCTCTGAGTCGGAGACATGGCTTGAGCCGGGCTATGAATGGGAGCAATGGGAATGTTGACTGTACAGGGTGGGTTGTCTCCTGCCATGCCAGATGGTCCCATTACTTCAACAGAAGATGAAACAGAGATTTACTCAAAAACATAAAATATATAATATTATTGTATGTGTCGGTCATCCATACCTGGTAAATCGTCTTCATCCTCACTGAACACATTAGGGTTGAACACAGGAAGGCTCATAAAGTCATGAGAAATCTTTCGCACCTCTGGAAGGTAGATTGTCATCTGTCTCGGTTGTAAATGAAGCAAACTGGTCTTGTAGATGACTGAAAAAGAGGAATCCATAAAATACAAAAATGTAGTAACTGTTTAATTAGAAGAGATAATCAAATAACTTTGTGGGGAAATGTACCTGCACCGAGGTTGGCAGGGAGGAAAGCGGCAAGTCCAACAATTTTGAACTTTGTTCCCCAAATGTTGGATGTGACTTGTGCAAGATAATTGTGCTGCAAAATTAAGAAAATAAAAGTCAAACAATAAAAGAAAAAATACTGACGTCACTTGTTAAAGTGGAGTTGCATATTCAGAATAATTTCTAACATTTAGGTTTATTATATAAGGCAATTTTGGTTTTGTACCTTTAATTGACAAAGTAAAACAATAGTGCTGATACTACCGTATCACTGGTTAATAACTGTAGTTAATAAATACATTTAGGACTATAGTAATTATGAAAATATTTCTTGCATGTAATAAAAATATAAACAGAACATTTAATTTTAAAAGTTTTCCATCAGGTAAAACTGTGTTTTGTTTGTATTTTATCTTCATTTATATGGATACTTCAGGTCTTCTGACATCAGGTTTGGTTTTAAATAAATAATATCTGTTGAACACAACTCTTAAAAAACAACCTCCATTTAAAGAAACCTTGATGAGCTAATGGCTATAGTCCAAGTGGGGACAAGAACAACGTGGATTCAATGATCCACTCTCAAAGATTACACATGATAAAAACTTTACTTCGCCATTAGTTTTGCATTGCATAGCTATTTGAATTAACTATATGCTTATTTGTAAGCATGAATAGCTGCTACAGCTAGCAGCAGCAAACTGTAGCATATTTATACCAGCCTGGGTCACTTAGAAAAATAATATTATAATATTATTGCCAGAATAACTGCGTAAAATATAACTGACAGTGATGCAATTAAAAAAGTGTTGCTATACATTTGTTGAGATTAAAGCCATTTTATAAAACAGCGATAGATTTAGCTTTAGACCACATTCAGACTAGCTGCTAGCTTTTAATACTGCCAAAACTCTATTTCTCCTAAGTGAGTCCAGTCAAAGAGCTATTTAAAAGTGGTAAGATGATACACTTTAAAAGACCTGAATCACTTAAATTGATGCCTGCAGAGGTTAGCACCAGTAATTAGCCAGCTGTATTTTTACTGTAAATTCTACCTGAACTATAACCCACAGATCAACCTTCCTTCTCTCATTCTTTCCATCAACACAATATTTTTTATCTTTTAGTGTCTCAGTTGATCTCAATATTATTCAACACAAAATCTACAAAAAACTAGAAATTTGATCTTGAGTGATTCTCATCACATCCATACCTCTGTGATTCCATCCATCGTGAACTCTCTTCGTGTCAAACTAGGCGACCGAACCGGGGGCTTCTTTGTCGGTAGCCGTGGCGATCGCTGGCCTTCCTGATTGGCACGTGAAAGCTTGGGAGATTTTCTTGATTCCATGTTCAACCTAAGGAAAAGAAAAGAGGCTTTTTTAAAATTATGTTTATTGTTTCAGTTGAATCATAAACTTAACATGATGAAATAAATGTGCAAAATATACAAAAGCCTCATTCAGAGCAGTGAAAAGTTCTCTAATATAATTTCTGATAAGTGGTTAACCTGTTTCCCCGGGATAACTTAGGCGACTTCTTCCCGACCCACTCATCGCTCAGGTCAATGTCGCTGGAGTCTGAGCAGTTACAGCTGTCAGTGTATGAGATCATGGGGTTCACACACACCTCCTCTGAAAAAACACAAATAGGATATGGAGCAAAAGCTTCTAAAAGGTCAAATCTAACGTTAGGTAGGTCCCTTGTTTGAACACAGGCTGTTTCTGTATCAGGCCTCTGACCATGTTACAGCAGAGAAGAGACCATGTTTGTTTTTCCTCAGGGAGAACAAAACTTGTGTTTCACTGGTTCTGTTTGAGTAAAAGAAGAATTTGTGAACCCACCTGGTTTGCCATCAGTTTTTGGATCCATAATGACAAACTCAGGCCTAAGTTTACTGATGCGCCTTCCTTTGAGAATAGGCACCAGTCCCCCTAAATATTCGAGGTACAGGGTGTAGCAGGGTCCGCCTGCCTCTGGACTGTCCTCTGCTCGCTTCATGGTGCAGTGGAGGCGCTCATTCCCAGCTGTGGGATAGCTGACAAAGTCACGGATGTTGTTGGGGTCAGGGATCGGGGGCTAGGACAAAGAGAGGAAAGAGCTGTAGGATTTCTGGATAATCAACTGACAACATGCCTCGTGGGCTGATTTAATCATCCACAAACGCCTTTTCTCATTTGAAAGCGGGGCTAAAGACACCTTGTTGGTAGGTATGAAAGCACCCTATCACTATGTCTTAATCTGACATCTGCAGAAAGAGCCTGATCATTAAACTTTGATACCTTGATGGTGGGTATGAAAGCAGTGGTAACATAAGAGCAGAGCAGTGAGGGCATGTTCAGTTTCCCCACATCTTTCTCCTCACGCAGGGCACTAGCGATCCCTTGCTGGCACAAAAGTTGGAGGCTAGCCACTCGGTGCTCCACACGAACCACGTAGAGCGCCGGTCCACACGCAAGGAACAGGCGAGAGTCTCTGTGACCCCAACAGATAGTGGTGATTGGCCTCTGCAGCAGAGCAAAAGAAGAATTACAATTGGAAGTTTCAATTCACCCTTAAATCAAGCTGCTCATATTGAAGCTGAGATCAAGGCACAGAATTAACTAATTTGTAAAAGCCTAACATTCCTTGAACAAATGCTTATTGTCATTTTATGTTAGTTTTAAAGAAAATTATTTGTATGTCGAGAAATGAGGGGGTTGCATCTATTTTCATCAAATCTTGAAAATTGCATCATAATGCAATATTATAAGACCTCATAAAATCTGTTAGCCCTTACAGTATGTGAGAGGGACGACTCACAGCAACTGTTGCATTAAAATTAAGCTCTGTAAAATCATCAGAGTTAAGTTAATTTTGTGTTTGTAAAAACTAATTAATGTTACTATCTTGAATGGAGTTGACTCCAAAATGTGAACTGTCAGGGCTTTCAGAGATGATCTAATGTCTTTTAACATGTATTTTTGAACATGAAATAAAAATATTTAAATGTATAAAATACATTTGAGAAGAAATGATCCAGTCAAAAATGACCAATTTGCTTTTGTTTTCATGTCAGGTTGTTATTTACAGCAGTCAGTTTTAACATCCAATCAGAATTTTTTTCCTGCACTGTTGCTAGGAAGACAACAAATGCTGTAATATTATTGACAGACTCTCTGCAAATTTTAGTATTTAGTGTTTGGTTGTCATTTATTTCTGCTCTGGTTTGTTGTCCCTTATCAGAGCATGATGGTGTGTTCATTGAGCAGAGGGATTTATGAATTCTCCACCAATAATACGTGCAGCCCAGCGGACTGAGGTGCTGCGCTGTGAGCAGACCTGTGTCCAGGGGAAGGAGGCGTGTGTCTGTATCGACTGGCGCGAGCCCCTTGCTCCAGGATGCACGCTGGAGTTCGTGCTCCCAGACACGCCCCCTCCCCATGGACAGAGGCCCGCGCCGAGCCGCTCACGCCGACGGGCTGGAATGTCGGTCATTTTCCAAGTAATGGTAACTTTGGGACCGTGATTTACTTCCTGCTTCGGTGCACGCTCAAACCCTCCCCCCGGGTGTCCTGTGTTGGTCCCCACCATTGTCAAGAGCAAATCTACACCATTGCTAAGGTCGATTAGCTGTGGCAGCCATCTTGAATCAGATTATTTCCAAATAGTTAATCAGTCTTAGTTCTTAAACAAACCTGAAAATTTTAAATTGCAGATTCACAGCAGGACTTCTATCCCTAATTTATAAAAAGGACTAACCTGTGCAGGCGTTTCCAGAGTGTATATGTGTTCTCCTTGTACATTATAGAACTTAACAAGAGCATTCCTCATGATGGATGCGCAGGCAGTTTCAGTAGAGAGCCCATGTCTCTCCATTCCGGCCACAGCCAAAAGATCTCCCTGGGAGCACCACTGAGCCTCTACATCTACAGAAATATTCAGTATAAGGAATGCATCTTTTACATGGTTAACAGCAAATATTAGTAAACTAAGACAAGCAGTTCAAGTCTGAGTTCCTACCTTTCAGACCTGAGTGAATTATAGCAGGGGAGAGGTCGTCATAATTGTTCATTAGACTGATATCTCCTGATAAGAAGGTCACTGTCAACAAAGGCCTGACTCTCCGCACTTAAAGAAAAGAAGAAAAGCACATCTATATGTGATTTTTACTCAGGCAGCATAGTTAACTCTGGCGTAGATTACAGAAGCAGAGAAGTCAAATGTTTGTACCTAAAGGCAGAATGTTGTCATCAGAGTCTGTGTCACTCTCCGTGCTGTCCTCAACAAGGAAATCAGGACAGTTCCAAGACATGCTCACAATCCCGTCTGACTCATGCAACAGCACATGAGCAAGCATGCGTCCGTGGCAGTCCATCACTATCACCTGTCCGTCTGCTGTTCCAAATAAGACCTGAGGGGGCGTTGAACATTCATTTTTAAAGGCTGACCAGAGATATTTGCCCTCATCAAGCCTGAAGAGCTTTACAGAAATATAATTTAGTAGGAGTTTATTTTATGACTGATGACACGGGTACCTGCTGATCATCAGGCGTCCAGATGCCACAGGTGATCTGACTCTCCAGGTTGATCTCAGAGGACCAGTGTCGCTGACCGCTGACCGAGCCAACTAACACAAAGCCATCCCTGTAGGCGATCAAGGCTTGTGTGCCATCATGTGACCAAGTGAAGTCACTCACCTGGAGGGATACAATACAGGTGAGTTTATATAATACACTATCAAAAATGACTTTTCAAAATAAGGAAGTGTCTACCTGGGCTCCTCTGTCATTGACCAACTCCACAGACCACCGTCCTTCATACTGAATCCAAACAAAAATACCTCCTTCCATATCGCAGGTGGCCAGCTTCTGAAAGGGCTCATTCCAGCGCACCAAGACAACCTGCAAAGACAAAGACAACAAATGCAATCACCATTATTCAAAAGCACAGGTGGCTGTCTGCACTCTGAAACTTTATGAGTAATGTCCAAGCAGAAATCCCTCTAGGCAGAATGTGCTTTAAACAGCAAAGGCAGTTGGAAGGAGAGTCGGGATTTAGACCAAAATGAATAAACAAAAGCAATAGCAATGTTCTAATAATAATAACTACAGTCAGAATTATAAATAAAAATGGATGAAAGATTTATATTATCAGCTTCTACTTATAAATATGTAATAATTGTTTTACATTTCCCATAAACTACATTATCACTCACTGACAAAAACCAAATAGGGCAGAAATGTTGTTGCCCATGAGTTTGTCTTTCTGAGAGCAAAATATCTCATGAACTACTATGTAGGATGTAGTTTAATGGAAATCTCAGGAAGTCTTCCCTTACAACTGATTCACTTTTGGAGTCCATCAAATTCAAGTTGACAGCCACAACTAATCAAACCTAGCAAACACATAAATAATTGAGCAGATATTGAGCTCAAATTTTGTGTCAAGGAAATGAAACTTCATCCTCACCACAAACTCCAAGCTTTAATCATTGTGCCAGATCTTTGCTTTAAACGTTGGCATTAGCTGTTGGAATCAACCCTGACATTACAGTAACAAAACTGAGTGGATTTAAAATGAAACTCTCACAAAGTTGCCCTTAGATGTACATCTACACCTGAGCCATTTTGGGAGTTAACCCTGTCCAAGATGGCTGCAAAAGATAATCAACCATAGAAAACAGTGTTCTCACACCTTAGTCAAAATCAAATTCAAGCACTTTTAACATCAATTTTCTAGATTTCAGAGGAACTTACTTTGGTGAAGATTTACACATACATGAACAATGCAAATATGCACAAAGTGACTGATTCACTTTTTGTCTCATTAAAGTTAAAGCGGCACTCCGGAGGATTTCATCAGGAGAGCAGTTTTTGAATCTAGCGTCCAAAGGCTCCTCCTCAAAACATCTCGACACGCGCGTCCGGTCGCGTGTGTGCGCGGCGCATATACTTCGGACATGAACTGTACCGCTCAATGTGTAGGGTTTAATCACTCACAGTTCACAATCTTATTCCAACACTACGAGGGTCTGAAGAGCCCTCTCTGTTCCTGCTGCTTCTGATATTAGCTCTGTTAGCAGCTAGCTGCTGCTGGACTCTGAAGCTGAACTTGACTCGGCCCTGGATGAACTTTCTGACCAAAATAAACGCGTAACCCTGTCAAGCCTTGCCATTCTGTGAGGTGAAAGGTTTAAAAATAAAAATAAATCCATCTTTAGCTGGAGAATGGGTAGGTTTTTAGTAGAAATGAGCCGTGAGTCCTCAGTGAACGGCTGAGACGGCAGAGAAACACACGGAGCGTCCTGTACGACAGCGCCCCCTACTGGTACAGGTTTGGTCGATGCATGTTGAGAGAATGCAGACATTTGAATTTCATTGGCTGAAAAATGTCGGCGGCAAGAAATAATGGAAAGGGGTCTCTAGGAGGAAGGAGGGTCTTCATCAGAATGACAGATGTTGTGGAACTCAACCCATAGATCATAGTTTAGACCTGAAATATCATTTAGCACATTTAGAAAACTTTGATACAGAGAAAAATGCTCCAGAGAGCCGCTTTAATGTGCTACAATCAGTTTTAATTAGTTCCGTGCACTTTTTTAAAAATTCAAGCACTTTTAAAACCTTGAAAATACCCTACAAAATGTAAGCATTTTCAAGGATTGCACGTGTCTTTGAGAACCATGCAAACACAAAATAGCTTCATTTCTGTCAGTTCTACAGGTGTTGAGCTAAACTTTACTGTGGTAGTAAGATAGAGTCTTTCACAAAAACAAACTTCCAGCAGCAACAGGTTTGCTTACAACTTAGCCTTGAAGTGTTGGACTCTGTCTGCCTGGTAGCAAATGGACCACTGAATGTACGGTATTTGAATGAAACTTTTAGAATCACTGGATGTCCATCTACATCTAATTTACCTTTGATTTTCACCAGTGCTTTTAATGGAAAAAATAAGTGTCTTTTAGACAAAGATTTAAATAAGTTGTTACTGTTTCCTTCTGTAAAACATATTTCTGCTCATCCAAAAAAGGGTTTTAAATAAAAGCAACTGGACTTATTTGGTTCTTTGCATTCTTTGGTCCAGTTGCCTTTATTTAAAACCCTTTTTTGGATTATCATGACCTGGATGACCAAGAACCTTCACCAGCATACTTCTGCTCAGTATCAGGCCTAGCTTCAATAAACCAATGATACTTTAGCAATATTCTCTTTTATCTAAAAATATGTCCATATCTTCAAAAAATCAATCTGTTGACCAGCTGGGATTGATTTCCTCCCCTTTCCCTCTCTATCCGGTGTTACACCAAATTCTGCGACCCTCCTGGAGTCACAAAATTTGATGGGTAACAGAATTTGGTGTAACACACCTGTTTCCATCCAGACTAGTGCTCCCATCCCTCTATGCTTCTCCACACCTCCAGACATGCCCCGCTCTACCACAAGCCACGCTCACCAGGAAAAATCAAAATGATCTAGATGTAATACTGGAAAATGTCCCAGTACGCTGAGGGGTCAAATGGAAAAGTGCCGGTACTGAGTACAGGTCTGTACCGGCCCATTTAAAGCAAGATGGCCACCACAGCTAACGGACTTTAGGAAACACTAAAATGGCTTCAACATGGTCAATTTTACAGATATTTAGCTAAGATTTGGTTTCATAGCCATTCACGGCACATTCTCTGATTGTGTGAAATCTTAAACCATTACCGTTACTCTTTCTGTCTGTTAGCAAAACATATCATGAATCACTAGACAACTTTTAATGAAAATTCACTGTAAGCACTGGATGCCAAAATGGCCACCACATCCACTGACCTTTAAAGATTTTAAAAAATGGTTCTAATTTATTCAATTTCAATGCTAGAGCTCAAAATTGAAATTGTTGTAGATGAATGTTATTTAAAACACACATAGTTAATTTATTTCTCAACATAATATTATTTTAGAGTAAAACGCTGTCATAAAAGGCAGTGGGATGAAATAGGAATATCTTCAAGGATTGCTGGGCCTTTAATCTACATTGATTTCTTGTTGCTAACACCTTTGTCATTGACATTTTTGCTGTTGCAGCAAAGATTATTGAAGGTTTTTTTTTCATCATCACATACAGGAAGACTGTTCTTCAGATCACGACTGAGGAATCTTTAAAGGTGGGTTAAATACACAAGCAACACATGTAAGTATGATCCATCCATCCATCCATCCATTTTCTATACCCGCTTCATCCTCCACAGAGGGTCGCAGGGGAGCTGGCGCCTATCTCCAGCGGTCAAGGGGCGAGATGCGGGGGACACCCTGGACGGGCCGCCAGTCTATCGCAGGGCCACACAGAGACGAACAAGACAAACAACCAGTCACACACCCACTCACACCTAGGGACAATTTTGTAAGTAGGATCATCATAGGAGTAAAATGCCAGAATTGCTCAGGGCCACACCTCACTGTTGTGTCCTCTCAGGTTAAAGTTGATTCTCTGCGGCGTACTTCTGTCCCTCCTGCAGTGGCTTGATGTAAACGTCACCCCAACAACCCCTCTGGCGTTCCCCGTGGCGAGCCAGCCCTCCTCGTAGTACCGTCTCCGGCACACCGGCTTGTCCTTCTCGCTCTTAGGGACCCTGCCCTTCCACGATAGGCAGAGGATGTTGGAGTCGCTGCAGAGGATGGGACCATGTTCCACGGCGGCCAACATCCCTACTGACTGACCAGGCTGGCAATACAAAACAAAACCAAGTGACATGTTAGAACTGCAACAGTGACCTCGTAATGAAACTTGATAATGTACATTCGGTTTGTGTTGGAGTGTGACTCTACATTTACTCAAAACTGCCTTTTCAGGGTAGCTCAGGATATTTTGGTTTGTACACTGTTGCTATTTTCATGGTCAGCAGGGAGTGGGGCTGCAGTAAAACATGAAAAAGTTTGCATCTGAAGTTATTTATAGACCAAGGAGGCAAATGCTGGCAGAAAAATCTCAGCACAAAGTCAAAAGCTGCTAGTCTCATATGCTCCATGAGCAGGTTTATAAAAAGTCCTCATTTTTCAACGTTTATTGGGATAAATAGAAGATCAGGTGATGCATTTAGACACATTTCATTGCCATAATTTTAACAAATCAAACCAAACCTGGTTCATAGAGCAGTTTAGTGTAGCAGTTACATGGCCCTTGTGGTGAGATTAGTCTATCGCAAAATCAGACAATGGTTTTTAAAACAAGAATTCTGAAGCTGAAGGTCCTAAAGCAGCAGACACACACCCAGCAGTAGGTCTAACCTCACTGCTTTAGTTCACATGTCAGATTAGTGACTGGAATCATGGGATTTCAGCTTTAATGTCTGAAGAAATCCAGCCTTTCATCTGAGAGAACAGACTTTAACGAGTGAATCATCAAATGAGCCATTTGCAGCTGCTCATAATGTTCTTGCTGTACTTCTATTATTCACTGTTTGTGGAGCAGCTCCAGGTTTTATCTTTGGATTACATCATCACTACCTTATTTGCCCACATTCACAAACTGAACATGAGGCGGTCAGATGAAGAAAAAAAAAAGATTATCCAGATCTGACATAAAAAGAAAGTTTTAGATCCTTTTAGGATACAGTTTAGTCCTTTTAGTTCCTGATTTGCTTTCAGAAGCAACATGATTTTAAGGAATTTTATGGTTCTGTGAGTATAACCTCCAGATATTATGTAACTTCTCTAATAAAACTGAAAAAATACAATAAGAATAACTCAAGTACTGATGCAGAAAAAACTTTCAAATACCTCATAGTTCCTGGACATGTTGAGTCAAAAAGCCTCCATTGAAGGTGTCCATATTTCTATGCAGATGGTGCACTGAAGGTAGATGGTTGCTCAGCTCTTACAGAATCAGTTTATAGGGAGGTCAAATGCATCATACAGTCTGGTGGTGTCCATCCATCCATTCATTCATTCACTCATTCAAGTCCTCAGAGTTAGCCATGAGAGGATGTGATGCATCTTCAGTGACCATCCCGTATCTTCCTGATGAGGCTCTGGAGATCCTGATGCAGTGAAGAAGAGGGCGTAATAAAAATATTCAACAAGTCAGGAAATATGACTGATCTTTTTTTTTTTCTTCCTGAGGATAGCAGCCATGCCATTCAGAGCATCAGCGTTTATATTCACTGTGCTTCTCTGTCTCTATGCAACACTGCATTAAAGACCCTCCAGTCTCCATGGGTACTGGTACTGATTCAGCACCAGCGCAGAAACACACAGACTCATATATGACCATTTTACATCGACCTCTGAACACATAGAATGAAATTCCAATGTAATAATCTGAAGGTTGTTCATTCTAATTCACCTCTTAATTTGAAGCCTAAATATCTAATGTTTTTTTCTTCTTGAAGTCAAATAGAAAGGACCACCTTAAGAAATACATGTTACATCAGTAGCTTACAGGCGTCTAATGTTACCGCATCCAGCTGTCTGAGTGAGAGAGCCAATAATGTCGCGACCAATAAGTGGGAAATAAATATGCGCTTTTTCTATTTAATAAAAACACCCAGTGGGCTAATACCAAGCTGCTACGTACCTGACGGCGGTGTGAACACGTTTAAATCCAGAGGTGGTGCTCGGTGCTCGGTGCCGTAGTGTTGCCAGGCACTTCTCTCCTTTGGCGCACTTCGGGTTGTGGCTTTAAAGCGGGTTGCCATGAGGCAGGAAGCACGGAAAACGTATCACGAATTACAAGGACAGATAGAATAAACGCTCTACGAGACAAATTACTAACCACCGTATGTGCAGTTCGAGCTACTTTCTACATATTATGTAAAAGAGACCGGCACAGAGGGCAAAGACTTTAAAGCGTTTGTGTATTTAACCATTTATTTAAAACGGGGGTTTCTGTCCTAATGGCAACCTCTCAATGCAAGCCCAATCTTTGCAATGTAAGTTTAACTTTACAGGAGACCTTGATCTGATGCAGCTGGTGACCCGATGTCCTCAACATTCCTGTCTCAGTCTGCAGTATTAATGAGGCACACCTGAGCCAGAGTTTAAACATATGAGGTGTCCTTTAATCACTTTATCATTACACATCAATCACTGTAAAAAAAAAAAAAAACAATAAAAATACTGACTCTTTTTTAGCACTGCGCTTTTAAGAAAAGGATCTGACCTCTGCGTTTGATTGTAAAAAAATTCAATGTTTTAATCATTTGCATAAAATATGTGCTAATTTTAGATTAAATTACTGTAACAGCAAAAGTGTGGACAAAAGAAAGAAAGAAACAAAATAAATAAATAGAAGTAACAGTTGTGTACAAAACATTGATAAATTCACATACTTTATATATGCACATGAGGAAGACTGGGATTTGGAATATTTTCATGGTAATAAAATGTAAATCACATACAAATGGTCGTGAAATTTATGAGATTTCAAGTGAAATCCATGAGATTTGATGGGAGAACAAATTCTCATGTAATCTACAGGGTTAGATGTGAAACTCACTGGATAAATCTATGTAATTTTATGTGGTATCTATTGGGTTATGTGTGAAACCCATTAGATAAAATGTGAAACCCACTGGAAATAATGTGAAACGCATGTAATTCCTTATGTGAAAAATATGTGGTTACATGTGAAACCCATTACATAACATGTGAAACTCACTGGATAACATGCGAAACCCATTGAATAACAAGTGAAGCCCACTGGATAACATGCAAAACTTTGCTATTTCGTGTGTAATTTATGGGGTTACATGTGAAACCCGTTTAATAACATGTGATCACTAGATCACTTGTAAAACTTAAAGGTTTACATGTGAAACCTATGGAATAACAAGTGAAAGCCAATAACATGCAAAACCTACTGGATAACATGTGGAACTTATTGAATAACATGTGAAGCCCACTGGATAACATGTAAAATCCATGGAGTTACATGTGAAATCCATTGTATAACATGTGAAACTCATATAAATTCCCATATGAGATCTATGGGAGGACACAATGAAACATGTGGAGTCATAAAAAGCACATGTGAAGATAGTTACAAGTTAATGTTATAACACATGAGAAACATAAACATGTTTAATTCCATAGATTTCACTTGGGAATTTATGTGGGTGTTTCAGTAGATTACTAGAAATGTTCCAAAACTACATTTCCCATGGGCAAAAACATGTTTCAAGCATAGGAACTACTTTCAATCTGATGGATCACACATATGGGGGTAGGTGGGAGAAAACTTGTTAAATTCATGAGAGTTTTCAGTCAGGGTGCTGAAGCAAACACTTTGTGTATCAAAATGTGATAAACAGGTCAGTAAATGCCAACTTAAAACTTCTAGTGTTCAAAAATACCTCACTTGATTGATCTGAATGTGATTTGATTTAGGGTGGACTTGGTTGAGAAATAGCTTTTGGAAAACGTGTGCTTAATTAATGCTTAATACTAAAGGAGAGGAAGCACTTAAGGCTTTATTTTATTTTACAGTAAACATTTAACTTATCCAAAGCCTGCCTGAAAACATTCCATATATGATGTTTGAAAAAAAAAAAAAAACGAGGAATTATTGAGGATTGAGAATTATTTTTCTCAATAAACAATATAAAAGTCTGATAAAATGACAGGAGAGGTGTTTTGAGCTGGTCTTTTGTTGAAATTAAAATGTGCTTCAGGCATCAAATTTAAAATCAATATTTCTTAGAAAATGAAAAAAATTTTTTATATATTGTCTTATCAAATAATTACTAAAGATGGTTTAAACAATTTGCATGCAGACATCATGATCGTTAATTACATTTTGTAAAGCAGTAGGAAGTATCCAATAACTCTGTTACAGGTGTGAATGTGTTATTTTGAGTTCAAGTAAAGAAATATGACGTGAATGCCTTTGATGCAGTTTTCATTTAGAACATTTTGTGGCCCAAAAAAAAGTTGACCCTAAAAAAGCATAGCTCATAACTATCTCATTAAGCTGACCCCAATGCACAAAAATGTCTGACAAAAAGCAGGGAGGTCCATTAATCCCAAAGGTTTGTTTTGTTTTACTTTTCATATCAACAGTTTTAAGTATGAGTCTCCTCAAAGGCATGGATGACCGTATCGTATGCAGGAGGTGGTGTTTGTGAGGGAAGGAAGCCTTTAAGCCCATTGCCTCCCAGCCAGAAGGAATGTCTCTTGTTTGGGACGAGGGATGCTGAATCAGAGGAGTCTGATGCCACTGTGTCCTCCGACATGGCTACCTGTGTGTCATTTGTCATATCCAGACTAGGCCTGCTCTTCTTGGGCAGTGGACGGAACGTGGACGTCTCTGAGGAGGGTTTACTCCCTAAAGGACCCACCGGCTCTAGTGATGGTTGTCTGTAAACACTCAGAAACGTGCTCCGGTAAAGGCCCAGCTGGCTGCTCATGGGGTCGCGGGTTTGTGAGGAGCCAGATTTCTTTTTGGAGCACCTGGTGATCCTGGCTGTCGCCCGGCGCCTCGACGCCCAAGTCAGCAGAACATAAACCAAGGCACCCAGCAGCAGGCCCACAAGCACAGACAAACAGAAGGCTAGAATCATGTCACCTGGAAAAAACATCAATACACAGTCTCAGAGGGCCAAGCACAGACAGTTAAAATGGAAACATTCAGCAGCGTGGGAGGAGGGAGGCATTGTGCTGCTCAAATGGGTAAATTATTCTCCCAGATGCTG
The DNA here is from genome assembly GCA_006937965.1 of Callopanchax toddi. Taxonomy (NCBI): domain Eukaryota; kingdom Metazoa; phylum Chordata; class Actinopteri; order Cyprinodontiformes; family Nothobranchiidae; genus Callopanchax; species Callopanchax toddi. The sequence goes on along the minus strand of SSNR01000101.1, from coordinate 774,821 downwards.
TTTTCAACAGCTTTTTAAGTTAACTGAGCAACCACAGACAAGAAATCCAAGTGTTGCCAGGTTTATTTAAGGGAAACAGTTTTGCTCTAGCGTATTGATTTATTTTTGCTGCAAACTGCTGTAACAGTTTTACATAAGATCTTATATCATACCTGGTGTGTGGGTTCATCGTTGTGTTGAATAACAAACTAACAGGGTTATGACTGCAGCACATCAAACATTACTTCATTGGAAATGTTTTTCCTTAAATTAAGACGGACTATAAATAGAAATTGATTTCAGTTTTCTAGGCTTCTCAGGAACAAATACTGTATGTACAAGGTCTATTTTTGTTTTTTTACAGAACCTTTTCATAACAAAGCATCTAAATGCGCCTAATTACATTTGACTTAAAATGCATAATTAGAATGTTTTAAAATGTGTTTTAAAATAAGATCTTTTTGGATTGGACCAAGAAATAAAAAATAACCAGATTTTTATTTCTTGGTCTAAAAATGCATCTTTAATTCCTAGAAACTCCTTATTGAACTGAGCTGTTCTTATGTGCATTTTCTGAACAATTTTATTGTATTTTTAAAAATCTATTTGAACTGTAATCTGTTTTGGAAATTGTTCCTGCAGGATGTTACAAGAAACAAATAAAGACATACTTACCTAGATTAAATGATTTTAATATTTCCAAAAAGGGATTTGTTTCATTTTGAGCCATTTTCCCACCATCGGCCTGAGTTACGTTCCACACTGACTCACACAAAGAATGAGCTTTTTCCAAGACAGGCACTTTGCTTTTCTGCCCCTACAGTGTTCTATGTGGCGGAAACCTTGCTGTCATGCTTCCTTCCCCCTCTGGCTTTAAAATTAGTAAATGCACTGCTTATCTGCATGGGACATAACACTGGGAAGTAGGCTAGTTTCCTTTTGCATCATTTCCTTAGGATCAATACATTTGAGCAAAAAAACATTACTGACAATAATTTCTACAAAGCAGGATGCATTAACAATGTCTTTTGACATAGTTAATGTAAAAACAACAAGTATATACATGTTTTAGCAAGATTGTTGCTTTACAGCAAAAATAATCAAGATCCATAAAAAATGTAGCCTTCCTGCTGATGTACAAAGTCTTGGAAATTTTTCAAGCATCTTGGCAACATTCTGAATAAGCAAACCCATAAAACTCAACAGTCCTATACAAAGTCTGCAGAGTATCAAGCTCCGAGTCTCTGTGGGGATTTCCTCCAATTGTTGCTGTTCTCCCACTTCACTCCTGCTCTCAGGATGACAACACTGAAAACAAGTCTTCTGCAGAAACAACGTCTTAAAGGCTTCAAATGCACCTTCTGCAAATTTGCTCCTGTTTGCTTTTTTATTTTTTATTTTTATTCCAGAGGCCCCAAAACAACACGTTGTTGCTGTGGTTCTACATATTTGTCTGAAAAGGTTCAGGAAAAGTCACACAAATTTCCAGCAGGTGGCGACAAAGTCCTGAAAATCAAACTGTAGTTTTGAAAATTTCACACCCTTCAAAATCTTATAATAATCCTTAGAAAAAATGCAAGAAATGTTCATATCTATTCACAAGAAGGCTTACAGGTCCCTCAGACCTTTCAAGATGCAGCTAAAATTAGATGATTAAGTGTCTTAAATAATAATTGAAAACTGTTGGACATCTCCTTCCTCAGATATCTGCTTTGACAATAATTTCTCAGTAGTTTATAAACATTTTCTCTCAAAATCAACACATTTAGGACATTTTCAGGTGTCAGTCTTTATGTGCACCTTCTCTAAGTCCACAAAACTTTGTAGCAGCAATTAGTCACATTGCAGAAGGTTAATTTAGTATTTTATTGTTGAACATTGCCATAATAATGTTTATTACCCAATAGTTGAGCCTGCATATGTCCACACACCCACTATAATTAAAATGCTCCCCATCTATTTTATAAAAAATGCTGACCTCAGTGCTGCTTTTCCTTTCACTGGTGAGTGGTGGACAGTGTCCTGACATTTTTAATAACAGTCTTCTATGGGAACCAGAACCACTCTGAAGCTGTGTTGGAAAGAGTGGTTAGGTCTAATCAAACAATTACCAGCAGCAGCCTCCCTTCTCTAGAGGACATTTACACTAACAGATGCAGAACCAGAGCACAGAACACAATGAAGAACCACACCCACCTAATCTATGAATTATTCACCCTCTGACAGAAGATTGAGCAACCCTAAAACCAGATCAAGGCTGAGGAACATCTTTATCATCCTGCAAAGAAAAGCTCTGAGTACAGATTGTTCATCTTTGTCTCATCTGTTTTATATATATATATATAGTTTATTTTTATTTCTATTTTTTTCCCTGTTGATTGCTGTCTGGAAAGATGCTATATAAATAAAACTTCTTATTCTTCTTTATCTGTCAGAAATGTCTGTCTACTGTTGATGTTCATATGGTCATTGCATTGTATACGTCCACTGAACACTTGTGTAAACAACTGTGTACAGTGGCAAAAACAGACATCGTGGCACATTTTGGCACAAATGGGACACCATACAGGAACTCTTGTCCTAAAGCTTGCTATTTTGTGTATTATTATTATTATTATTATTATTATTATTATTATTATTATTATTATTATTGTGGTCTGAGTAACATTTCTTTTATCATTTGTCTCCAACATGCTGTTAAATGACAACATATATCTGAATAAAAAATAATGTATTCAAGATGAACCCTAAATATAATAAATTTTTAAATCCGTATACTGTAAAAATTAACAAGAATGTTTAATTAAGGAACCACACAAGGTGAACTATTTGAAAACTTGTCCCGTTTGAGTTCCGGAAATGACTGAGTTTTTGTCCAGATTGGCTCAGATGAAGCGAGCAGGAACCACGCTACACGTTTCCGACCACTCCTCCTGCCATCCTTTGTGGTTTAGACTCGTAGGACGCTGCTGCACGCCACCATGTTTCAGTATCACCGTTACCAATGGCAACCGGGCAACACTTGACACGCGCAGCCACTTCCGCTGTGAAGTTTGCCATGCTCTGCAATGCGCAAAGCGGTAAGATAAAGTGCCAACCTGCGTTTCTGGAGTCATTCACATCATTTGTGTGGTCTAGTTCGGAACCTGTAAGTAACGTTTATTTATTTATTAAGGGGAGTGAGTCTATCCGTGCGTCAAATTTTGACTGATTTTGAGTTGTTAACTTCCTCTTGTTTTCAACAGGCTGTGGTGACTCAACACTGTTCAGATACGAAAACGATGTTAGCTAAATGCTGCTGAATTACAAAATTAGCTCAGCACTGCTACATTAAACTAGCTAGTAGCTAACTTTTGAAGTTAATTAGGACACCTGCCAACATGTTCACCCATTTGACAATCTTACGCCATGTTTTCAACTTTAATTCGACAGAAATAGTTTTATTCTTTATTTTATTAAAGTTATATTTAATTACATCACGGCTTTTTAATGTATACTGTATAACAGTTACTTTCATGATCATTTCTAACTTTTCTCCTTCTCTGGGTTAGAGTTAGGATTATCTTTCTGCAGCTGTATATCTATATATAAATATATGGCTTCCTGTTACATACTGGACTAGTAAAACTGATTGTAAGTCTGTAAAAGCTGGGGCAATTTTCAGATTAGTTGTTGAAATAAACCAATTTGAGTCTTTATTTATGATATAAGGTTGTAAAAATATATTTTTCACTGTTACATTTGCGGTATTCATATTAGATCAGTTATTGGTGGAGATGCACCAATTCTGGTTTTGAGGGCTGATACATATTTGTAACTGTTGTACAGATCTAACCTGCTGATAGCGACTAGTTTTGTCTGATGTATGTCAAAGAACTAGAGTAAATCTTTTAAAGAATGTCTGAAAAAATCTGCATCTCTTGAAGCAATTCTGATTCTGGAATATATAGCTTCCACACAGAATATCTGTTATTGCTACTGTGCACTGGATTAGTGCCTAATGATTGTGGAGTTCACAGAACAACAAAAATGAATTTTATATTTGGCCTATAACAAATCTAGGAGTCTGTATAAAGCCACAACAATGTGCTTTTGTGTTTTTAAATATGTATCATTTAAATCATTTCCCATGTTTTTAAAATTTATTTTAAATAACACATTGCCCTAGATTTGAAATTTAATGAAAGCTAACAAGATTATGCTGGAATATCTTGTCTACAAATATGTGTGACTCATATTAATGTGAAATTGAGTTAGATTTCTTAGGAGTTTAAGTTTAAACAAAAATTTCAGTGATTAAAATAAATTAGAAAAATTAGATTATGCATAAAAGTTAACTTTAAGCCTGTTAAAGAATGAGTTGTAGTTTAGAACAGTTACCGAACAAACAGGTGTTACATCCACTGAAACCCTTTGTCTCTGTTTGCAGTCTGTGAATGGAAGAAGTGCCTCTATTGGACAGTAAACCTGCTTGTACCTGCATGAAACCTGAGATTCAATTGGATCTGGTCCTGCAGTGAAATTAGAAAGAGACAGTGAGAGAGGGAGAAAGGCAGAGAGGGAGGGAGGGGCAGAGGGGATGTCCTGCTACAGACAGCTGTGAAGGATCTCGTTCTCTTGGCATCAGTGACCTGTCTTGTGATACAACTGCAACGAGACAACATGGCTTCTCCAAGACACCTCGGTCGGACGTCTGTGGACATAGCTAATGTGATGCAAAAACTGCAGGGTAAGTGTCAATCTTTTGCTTTGCTGGCTCCCAGACCAAGCATCCTCTCTTCCTGTGCTGCTGCACAGTAATATTGTGCTGATTCAAGGTCTGGCTCGATGCCCATCTGAAGTTTTCCAACATATGCAAGGCAGGATGCTCACACACACTGCACATATAGACACCACCTGGCAGACACTCTCACACAGGAGCATAATTACTTAAATACAAACTGCTGACCTGTATTGTGTAATTAAGTGCTTTTCTCAAACACTTTGGGCCTCAAAAATCTTTATAAGATAATTTGGGTAATTTGATCTAATGTGCACAGACCTCTTTAGTTGACATGTGTACTTTTTCCAGAAATATTCTTATTTGAAATGATAAGGAACTTTATGTTCATTACTTGATTTATTTCACGATTTTCATTGTGAAACTCGTGATCTCAGCACATTTCAGAAATAGATTTTTTGTAGAGATTAGAAGGCAAGAAGAAAAAAAAAATTCATTCCTACATGAACCAATTTGAGTGTTTAGCACTTTAATGTCTTCTTTTAGTCAGTCATTATGAATGTTTTGGCCATGCCAAGATGTGACTCGAGATACAGAGTCTCAACAAACGTGTCTTCATGATGCACAGACGATGCACTGAATGAGACTAAAACCTGACACCGTTTGTGCCCTTGACAAGCAAACAAAATCGATAGAAAGAGTGGAGTTTTTTTCTAGGAGTCCCCCTTTTAGTACAAGAGTGTTAGGCCTCAACCATCCCCACACTGAACTAGCCAATTCTGGCATTTAGAAATCTATATTTCAATGCACAAAATACATGGGAATTTATCACAGAGTGGCGTGTTACCATAACTACTGTTATGAAACATTTGTGGTTGTGCCAGTTTTACCCAGTTCCTGCTGTAGAACGACAGTGTTTCCTGTGCAAACATACTGATATGCAAATGAATGCTGGCTTAATACTTATTAAGAAGATAGAATTCCCTTTTTATTAGGAATGATTAAAAAACATAACGTGCCTTTGTTTTAACTTTTAAAAAATGTATTTAAGTTTTCACACAAACATCATTCAAATGACACCATTTACTAAAAGAGTTTTGTTTCTGTCTTTTAGTAGGATTTGGTTTGAGGTCACATCTGATCACATTAGGTGGTTCGTAGCTGGCAGGCAGAAAGGTAGCTCGAGTCTTTTCACTGGCAATCAAAAACAGCTTCCTGTCATTAAGAGTCCTGCAGAGAAGGTTGCTGCTGGCTCACGTGGACTTTAGAGATTTTGTGTTTAGGTAGATTTGTGAAGTGACTTCTGATAGTTATCTACATGCCTCGATGCTCAGCAGCGTTTGTCTTGTTTCGAGGCCACATGAAGCTGATGTAGGGTTCATTTAAGGTCGGCCTTTAGCCAGGTGGAGTGCGCGCTTTTTTTGTAATAGGTTCTTGTGGTCTGCAGCCTAGTTGAGTCAAGCGTCTAAGAGGAAATGAGGAAACAGTTAAGTGATGTGTTATTCACCTCCCACTATCAGATTTTAGTTAAATTATGTGGTTTAGTAAGTAAAGTACAATAGCACACTTAAAACTGTAATTTAACAAATTAGAGTTTAGTTAAAGTAGTGCAAAACACTTTTTATCTGAATTAACTAAAATCAATGAATGTTTTGGTATTTGTGCTTTTCTTTTGGTGGGTTATTAAAGATGTGACCATTAATTTCTGTTGATCAGTTGCTATGTCTGAAGGATGGATTTTAAATTTTGTTTTTTTAAAAAGATTATTAATAGAAGATTGTAGTTTTGTTGCAAAATATAAAAATGGTTAAATTATATTAGAGGCAATCAACTTTGAGTCCAGGCAGGTAGAAGATAGAGAAAGACATGTGTAGTATAGGTAAGTTGTAAAAGATGTTTTCTCTCCTCAGAGTCAGTAACAGAGACATTCCGTTTTTATGAAGCAATAAACAGAAGCCTATTTCCACTGTTTAAAATACAAAGATTTGCTAAAGTTAGTTATTTTAATAGTCATTTTCTTTGATCCATTTTTTCCGTCTTTGTTTTTGAATACTAGAATAAAGTGTTGCTCATTCAGCAGGTAATAAATTTTCCGTGTCAGGTATCTCAGAAATAACTGGCTTGAGTCCAGCCATAAAATCACTTCCTGCCCTGCTTGATCGTTCCCAGCCTGTCAGAGTTAAACTATGACTGTTCTCGACTAAATGGAACAACAGAGTGAGTGGGCTTTTACGGAGCTCCCAGGTGACCATCTCAAGCCTATCAAACTGTGCACCTACCCCACATACTGCCAAAGATATCATCTGTCCTAAGATCACCTTAAGTACTTGATTACTTATGTGAATTGTAGATGCTTTAGTGGTGTGTTGTGATGCATTGTGTTTGTTGTTGTTGTCCACTTGTATCTGCAGCTCAGCTACCAGTACTACATCAGCCTTCATTAAATTAGTTGACTCAAACATAATGATGTATTGATGGGGAGCTGTTCTACATGAATATATCATGCAGGTCAAAGTAAATATTTCTATTTGGGCTGTATATCTTATCTCACACAATAAAGACATCTGAGTTCAGGACTCTGGACAGTTCCAGCCTGGGTGTACCTTTTTGCAGGTGGAATATCAGGAAAATTAAAGCAGAATTTTGAAAGGTAGTTTTTTATTGCATTCATTCCTTTATTTAAGTTCTGATTTTTAAAAGTGTTTTAACATCACTTTCTAGCACTGTTAACTCTTCAGGAGTTGGCATTGAATAATGGGCCAGAATTATAATCATATTTATGGTTTTCATGCTACTAAAACATTGATTAGAATATTATTAGAATTATTTTATTAAAGAGAAACTCCACATCCAACTTAGTTCTGATTTGTAAAGCTTGTATAAATATTATCACCTTACAACAAGGCAGAGTTGCAAATTATGGCTGCTTTAGCTTCTTGATTTAAATAAAAATATTTTAAAATAAAAACAATTTTACACATGTGTATTAGGTTGCAGAAAGTGTTTTTTAAAGATAAATCCTTGTTTCTCTTTTCTGTGATGGAAACAAAAACCTATCACTTTTTTTGTGGGAAGATTAAAACTAAACAATATGTTTATTTTTCTTATTTTTGACCAGCGGTACAAACCAACCAACCAGCAATCACATAGTAATTGACTGAATTAAAAATGTATGGATATACAAGCTTTTCTGGGACAGTCATCCATTCTGAACATTTGAACTTTGTCTGTTTTCTCCCTGTGCTTTACAGAGATATCCATGTTAGGTTAATTGGTAAGTTTGAATTAACTGTAAGCTCGAACATTTGGTGTGCATGCTTGTCTATGTTTCTGTGTTTACTCTGTGATTGAATGGTTAACATATTTCACATTTCATTTGATGTTGAAAGAGGTGAGGTCCAGAAAATGGATTTGAGTAAATGTTTAGATTATCGCATGTGTTGTTGTATCACATCTACCGATTACTGAATGAATCATCCTTGCATTGACCCATTAGGCCACAAGCAGGAAACGTCTTATACAACTGAATATTTGCAGTAGATCCTTTGTGTCCTGTGGATTTTCAGGCTAGGGCCTCTGTGAATTGGACTTGTTCAGCACATGCTGCAAATGGTTAATTAATTAAACAGAAATGTTGGTAGTTTTGGGGCTGGGTTAATACCTTGGGTCTGTTGCTTCATTTCAACCAGATATTGGGATACTGTTATTTGTGTTGATGCTGTTGTTCCTTCTTTAGATTTGCAAAGATTCATTAACAAAGAGCTACTTTGTGGTAAGATGAAACAAAAGTAATTAGGATTGAACGACACAGCCTTTGTCCTTGTTGTTCACCTGCCCTTTTTAGTTTTAGTGTCTCATCTGTCTTCCTCTGGGTGATAAAATCTCTTGAGGCCATCCTTTATCTGCTGACTGGGTTGATTGAATACCCATAATCCCTCACTCTTTGTAGAGTGAAAGTAAAACGGAATTATGTTCATGCTCCACGTGAATAGACAGACAACCTATCTCACTTTAACTTCCAGTGGTCCTAAAGCTATGGTTGATCAGTTTACATTTTTTTAATAGGTTTTAAGAAGAACAAATTAAAGATGTACCAATAGTAAATCCCTTACGCTTTCCTTAAAGGGATATTCCACCAGAAAGTGATTTTTTTGTCTATTACCATTGTTACGGTCCCGCACCTGGACAGCGCCGGTGCCCTGCCGACTCCTCCCACTCGTTCCAGCCAGCAGCGCTCCAGAGAGACGCACCTCGGAGAGCTGGATCCAATCTGCTCATCAAGCAATGCTCAAAAGCGGCTTCAGCCAGTCGTTCTGGGGCAGCAGACGGGTTCTGCTGTCCCCTGGGTGGTTGTGTTTGAGAGCTTTTAGCAGTTTAAAGTATTGTTTTAACTAGACTGACAAAGTGATTTTAGGTGTGGGGTTCCACAGTTTTAGCTTTGTCTTGTATCTTGTGTCTAGTTTTAACCTCACCTGATTTTATCCAGACTTTTATTGTATTTATATCATTTTAGTATCCTTGGTTTTAACTAAATTAACTTGTTTAAGTGAGAGGAGTGATTTTATGTTATTTATTCCCTTTAGTGGGGTTATTTGTGTTTAACAGTCCTCCTCCTGTGTTGATTTAGTTTGTTTTGTTTAATAATAAATATATTTTGCTTTGAACCATTCATCGTTTTGTGTTGGCCTCCTTTTAACTCCTAGACTGAAGGGAGGTCGTAACAACCATATTCCTCATAGTTAGATCAGTGGGTAAAAACAATTTGTAACCAGCCCAGTCGTTTTCCTGATCCAGCAGTACTCCTTTAGCATTAGCTTAGCGTAAAACACTGTAAGTGAATGGCAACAACTAGCATGCTAGTAGTTACCATTCACTTACAGTTGTATGCTTCTAATGCTAAAGGAGTACTGCTGGATCAGGAAAACAGCTGGGCTGTTTACAAATTGTTTTTGCCCACTGATCTAACTATGAGGAGGAATATGGTAATAGACAAAAAAATCACTTTCTGGTGGAATATCCCTTTAAAGGAATTCATACATTTGCTGTCTTTCGCACTGAGATATAATGGAATTTTAACAGTCTTAAATAATATTAAAGATAACTTTTGTTGCAATCTCATTCAAAATATTGCACCATTTTTTTAGTCCTCAGATGTGTTGGGGATGTCTCTCATTTACCATAACACCACATTTTTCTCTATATCTATAAAACTGACTGAGTTCTAGCTATATTTGTGTCTTCTAAGGTTAGTTGACTGTTGTGACCTTCTTCAATATAGTTTCCTCCAAAGGATGAAGAATTTGTAGATGTACATCCAATGGTTACTTTCTGAAAGTTTAATTCAAATCACTCATAGTTTTTGACCTATGCTCTGCAAACACACATATGCACAAGTAGACAAGAAAACGTGATCAGTCACTGATCAAAAGGCAGAAGGCAGGTGATCATTATTCCAACACAGTTCATATTAACTTCAAAATTACAACTGTTTGTTTGTGTTGGCAAATATTTTTTATACTTTATTTTTAGTGGCTTTCCAAGTATTAATTGTTGTATCCTGAAGGCTCATTGTTTACAGTTTGTGCAGCTGCCAACATCATTTTACTGTAGCTGCTAACAGTTGACAGAATGTTAAAAGAGAAAATAGATTTTCTGGGCCGGTTTGACCAGTACTCCACATGTATAGCGCAGTAATGATAGAATGAAAACCTTCACATTACTTTTAGCACATGAGAAAAGGCTAAGTGTGTCTTGATAGAATGAAATGATTTTTCTGCACAGGATGTTAAGCCGTTAATGTGCTAGTGGTGTGGAGATGAACTGATCAGATCCGAAGTGGTTCTGCTTTGTTTTATTTACATGACACTTTGCCTGCAGAGGGAATCCCAGTGTGGGTGTGTCTGCTTTGTCGTCACAATAGCATTGACCCTGAGATGGAGAGCAGGTGGTGGATGTCTTTCACCGGCCTCAGAATTAATTATTAAAATTAGTTGCACCAGGGTGTGCTCCATGCAGCTCTTTTGGGTCTGTAATCAATAGCACTGCTGAGACTTCATTTAATTTTTATTCAACCCCCACAGTCCCAAAAAGCATGACGGTATGTTGTTGAGTTTGTTTTTGTCTCAGATATTATGCTGTCAAATGTTTCAGTCTTAGAGGATTAGACGCCTTACAGGCAGGCTAATACACACACACACACACACACACACACACACACACACCCACAGAAGCACACACATATACACACGCACGCACACACACAGAAAGTGAGCTTAAATCTGGATAATGCAGCCGAGGCTGTGACATCACCATTCCTCACACTCTGATTGGTTGAGCCGTGCTCCTAGCAGAGCTCTCCCCAGCCTCAGATGGTACAATGATACAGCGAGGCAGTGCAGCGAGGGCTGTGCACATCCACACAGGCATGGCTCCTCTGGATTGGAAAAACACAGGAAGAAGGAAGGATGGGATTGGAAATCATCTGCTCTATTAGAGTTTTCTGCTTTGCCATCTGTGTGTGAGTGTGTGTGTGTGTGTGTATGTGTGTGTGTCAGTGTGTGTGAGAGGGTCAGGGAGGAGGGGACGTTTTCATCACAGCCTCCAGCAGCTCTTTTGCTTTCACCGGGGAAACCAGGCAGCCAGATCTGTTTTGCTTCCTGCTGGAAAAGGCAGAGAGGACAGCTGTGTTTTTTCCCCACTGTGGATTTAATTTTCACACATATATATATATTTATGTATCGTGGAACTCATGAAATGCGAAGGACAAGAGCTGGAGAGTGGGTTTTAGAATGGCTCACTTTAAGGATGTATCTATCAGGAAGACTTCTTTAAATCTGGTGACTGGATTTTTTCAGTATCTGCGTGGTAAGTAGGACAGCAGGACTCTTGATCTCTGCTAATGTTTTGTAGGTGAATCCCTGCTTTGTGAACTTGCTATCATGCCCCTCAAACACAGCTAAATGTGTGCTGCATCTGTCTAGTTTTTATGTATGTGCACATCTGTATATGTGTGTGTTATGCTTCAGTGGGCATCTCCAGTGCATCAGTGGTGAAACATTTGCCTGTGGGTTAATGATGTCTTTGCTCCTTGTATAGTGTTCGCATTTCTTCCTTAAACACGTGACCACTGTCTATATTTCTGAGGGTGGATGTTTAAAAATGGCCACTCTGTGTGGTGTGCAGCACTAGCTAACCAGTGTGCTTGACAGGGGGGTAGAAATCAGTCTTTCAACTCAACAACGGCACCACTAAAGCAAAGAAATGTGTTGCTTTGTTACAATTGATGCATAATGCATGAAGCATTGTGGATGAATGTATTAATAGACCACAAAGAGGCTGGGGGTGACCTAAACAATCACATATGTTTTCACTGAACAGAAGGGGTTTGTGAGATGTGTTGGCAGAAAATTTCTCTCGACTCATTCTCTGATCTTCTTCTATGACCTCTTTTTGAGATCACTTGTCCAGAGCTCCTATTTTTCTAACAAACACCAACAAGCTTCTGTAAATCCCACTGAACACTGCTGTGTATGCTAACATGTATGGTGCAGGACTGCTGTAATGCTACTTGACAGGAACCAGGAAAATGGGTAAATTCAGATAGTGTTACTGGGGATATTCTAAAAAATTGATTTTTTAGAAAATATAGCACAGGAATTGCTATTAGTATTTATTTTAACTGGTTTTTGTACATTCAAATATAAAATTAAGGCCTAGCATTCATTGAAGGAGTGATATCACCCACCATTTTTTAATGCCGGCGTTTTAAACTAAAATTATGTTATAATAATGTTATGCACAGGTTTTGGCCAGATCTCATTCATTCTATTAGGACACTAGATTTTAGCTAAATATTTGCAAAACTAACTGATTTAAATACATTTATTAGATTGACTCTAAACATGTATTCATTGTAGAGAGTTTTATTAAAATCCATCCAGTGTTTCATGAGATATTTTGCTATTGGCACTAACAGTTCTTGCCAAAGTCTCAGTTGAGTGTTCTCTTTAGAAATCACTGCATCTTTTGTCTAAGAATTGAATAAATCAACTATCAGAGCACAGAAAGTGATCCAGCAGTTTTGAGGAAATCTTGCACTTACATAAACTTTGTGCTCTAAATTTTCAGATGAGCAAGAAGCAGTGCAGAAGAGAACCTTCACAAAATGGATCAATTCTCATCTAGCAAAGGTAAGTGTGATTGTTATAAGCTCACCAGAGTCAATGAAAACATAATTACATCTTAAGTAAGCTGTGCTGTGTGGACTTTATTAGAGAGCTATGTGATGTTTAATTCCTTGTCATATGAATCTTCTCTTGGTGAGAGGTATTTCAGGCTGCTGACCTATAATGCTTTTTAAGGAAACTGGGACTAAGACATTTGCTTGCCAAAAAAATGGTTCAAGATAACTAAATTTATCCAGCTAGCTGTAAATAATGACATAATTTAGCCTGATTCCTCAGCACTTTAAATCTAGTTATGTTTAATGGAACTCAGTATGTTTGTAATCAACATTTGCTGCATCTGATGGTGGAGAGAATATTTACAAGACAACAACACGTCTTTTTCTGCGATAAGAACTTCTGATGGATGTGTTAATCTAATGGAATGTGTTTCTGTAGACATATGGGGTGTTTAATGGCATTATTCAGAGAGTGGTGTGCGTGTATTTATTTGTCGTGAGTGCTCCTGCTGTGTGTGTGTGTGTAGGCAGGTATCTTGTTTGTGTGTATTTGTGGACAGGACTGGCAGGGACAGTAATTTGGTGTACAGATGGAGAGCGTGAGGGTGAGGACAGTTCCCTGTAGGCAGTCGTCTGCTTCTGAATTTCATGAGCCTAAATTACAAGGCACAGAGTTCACAACAATAACACATGCTCACATGTTGTGTTACAACACATTATGATCCAAAATTTACAATATCCAAAGTTATTTATATGTATTAATATGCTTAAAAACTAAAAATAATGAGAAATCACCTGTGGAATTGTGAAAATCTTGATTATTGTCTTTTATGATTAAACAACTCCGACATCATTACAGGGTTTAGATCTGGGATCTGGCAAAGAGATTTGGTTTGGCTGAGTCTTTTGTTGAGCCAGATTGGTCCACAATAGTTCAAAGCTTGGCTTAAAAAACTTTAGAAGAATCTGAGTTATGTGGTGGGCCAATTCTGGGACGCTCTGTGGGTCTATTCTTCATTATTCATCCACTGCACTCAAGCTTACTCACTGTGCATACCAATAGGACTAATGTAGCATAAGCCACATCATGCAAGCTATTTTACACAGTTATGTCCTCACTGCAGCTGTCTCCTGATTGACCCCAAGACAAGATAGATTTTCTCATCAGTCACAAAATGTTAACTTTTGTTAAGGAAAAACATGTTTTTATGCCTGAAAGTGTAATCTAAGCTGTCATTTCCTACAGCTGTCACATTTTCCCTGCAGCCTTTGTGTTCATTTCCTGATATTCTAAAACCACCTTTTCAGTGAAATTCACAGTTTTTCCACTGATATGAGTCCTCATGTGGTTAAATTAAATAAAGTTTCCAGGGTGGGTATCATTTCTAACAAAGGCTACTTTGTGATGATAGCGTTTTAAAAATTGCACATGATTTTATTTAAAAAAATCTTATTACCAAAATGGTTTAAACATTTTAAAGGATCTTAATACACAATCTTTGAAAGTTTATTGTCTCTTAGACATATTTTGTGCATGTTTGTCCACTTCAGCCCACTTTGCCCCAAATAAGCAGCCAACTGCAATTCCATCGTGGAGCATGTTTAGTTGTGAAGTGGTCTGTATACCGTGCCAAAATAAGAGTTCCCATGGGGAACTTTAGTTCTAATTAAAGCTTTACTCTGATAAACAAACATCTGTTTTGTGAGAGACAATAGATTATAATCTTGTCATTCACCATGGAGATTATGTGGCGCTGTAAATGTGTGGATAGGATGCCATCAGGAGACCGTATCCTGCTAGGGTTAAATGAGTACCATCGCCTCAGGACTGGGCACTAAGCCACAGCTGAGAAAAAGGCACCATCTTTTCAGCTTGCAGGGAGGCTCTGTGGTCATTGCTAACAAGACTGTTTCTCACGAACAACATTTGGTTCGTCCTCATCCTCATCAATGCGCTCAAATTCCTTCTGTCTATCTTATTTAGTTCGGATTTAACAGCAAAAGTATTGCTATATTTTTAAATCCACAACATTTCTGTAATGTTTTTGCATTTTAAACTGTGTCATCTGTTCTTCAGCATAAACCACCTTTTGAGGTTAATGACCTTTTTGAGGACATTAAAGATGGGGTGAAGCTCCTGGCCTTGTTGGAGGTGTTGTCTGGCCAAAGACTTGTAAGTAAACCTAATATTTATTCTCTTGATTCTATTTATTTTTACATAGATGTCAATCATTGATTGCATGGACATGTTGGACATTATAATTGAGTCTGGAGGCTTTGAACAAAACTAAAGAATATTTGTCTTTCTGTTGTTTTTGGCAGCATTCAAGTATTGTAGTTGTGGCGCAAAGTATTGGCTTCTACAAAGTTTGCTGCTTCAGTGTTTTTAGATCATTTGTCAGGTGTTTCTATGGTTACTGGTATATAATTACAAAAAATGTGTGAGTTTCAAAGGCTTTTATTGACAATTACATGAAGTTTATGCAAAAAGTCAATATTTGCAGTGTGGGTTCTTCTTTTTCAAGACCTCTTCAGTTCATCCTGACATGTTGTCAATCAACTTCTGGTCCACATCCTGACTGATGGCAGCTCATTCATCATTATCAATGCTTGGAGTTTATCAGAATATGTGGGTTTTTGTTTGTCCACCTGTTTCTTAAGGGTTGCCCAAAACTTCTTAATGGGATAAAAGGTGCTATAGCAAATTTGGTAAACAATGTAGCTTAAAATTTTTTTTTTTTTTTCCATGCCTCTTAAAGCGGCTCTCTGGATTATTTTTCTATATATCAAAGTTTTCTAAATGTTTTAAATGATATTTCAGGTCTAAACTATGATCTATGGGTTGAGTTCCACAACATCTGTCATTCTGATGAAGACCCTCCTTCCTCCTAGAGACCCCTTTCCATTATTTCTTGCCGCCGACATTTTTCAGCCAATGAAATTCAAATGTCTGCATTCTCTCAACATGCATCGACCAAACCTGTACCAGTAGGGGGCGCTCTCGTACAGGACGCTCCGTGTGTTTCTCTGTTTGCCACAGCTCGTTCACTGAGGACTCACAGCTCATTTCTACTAAAAACCTACCCATTCTCCAGCTAAAGACGGATTTATTTTTATTTTTAAACCTTTCACCTCACAGAATGGCAAGGCTTGACAGGGTTACGCGTTTATTTTGGTCAGAAAGTTCATCCAGGGCCGAGTCAAGTTCAGCTTCAGAGTCCAGCAGCAGCTCTCTGCTAACAGAGCTAATATCAGAAGCAGCAGGGACAGAGAGGGCTCTTCAGACCCTCGTAGTGTTGGAATAAGATTGTGAACTGTGAGTGATTAAACCCTACACATTGAGCTGTACAGTTCATGTCCGAAGTATATGCGCCGTGTGCACGTGCGCACACGCGACCGGACGCGCGTGTCGAGATGTTTTGAAGAGGAGCCTTTGGACGCTAGATTCAAAAACTGCTGTCTTGCTGAAATAATCCAGAGTGCTGCTTTAACAATGTTCTAACATAGTATAGCTATAAATATATTGTGGTGATTAAAAAAATCACGAAAGAAATTAATAAAGTGGTTGTCCCGCAGTTGTCTAAAAACCTCAGCCAATCATATATTTCGGACCGAAAGCAACTATTGGACTGTCTGTCTCGCCAAAGCACCTCACTTCCGCACTTCCTTGGATCCTCAATTCATGCATACTGCATTTTTCAGCAGAACATCCCGGAAGTGAGAGAAGGACAGAAACGGCTATCTGCTACCGCTTCAGTTTTAGGAAAAAATACCAGAGTCCCAAAAAGAAAAACACCTTTTCAGCTAGCAGAAAACAAAAAAAAGTTTGGACGTAGACAGAGAAAAAACCAGGGTGAACATTAGCATAGTGTTTGAACGACTGGTGTTTTGCTCTCTCTTGTGTACTGTGGTAATGCGTGGTCCCATGTCCCAGGGAGGCGCGGCATAGGGTTATACCCGACGTGAGGAATGAGAGCTCTAGAACCGTGTTTGTGTAAAATAGCTAGCTATACCTAGCTTGTTTTTGTAATTTGCTATAGCAGCTTTAAGATCTGTGGAGTTTACTGGAAATTAACCCCAAAATTTTGATGTTTTGTTCCCGATTTGCTTAATAAACTCTTTGGTCTTACGTTGCTCCATCATACTATAAAAGACATTCTTCATCACCAAACTGATTGGCGATAGTTCAGAGGAGTTCCTCTTGGAGGATGTTTAGGTCCTATTCTTTATTCATGGATAACCTAAACTGAGTGAGTCCTGTCCCTCACTTCCTTGGCTGAGAAGTATCCCCACACATGGATGATCTCAGGAAGTTTTACTGATAGCAGGACTCAGGACTGTTAGGAGCGCTTACCTTTAGTTTGACAGACAATCCTTTTCCTTATGGCACAAACAATCAGACAGTGGATTAACCAGATAAAAATATATCCCCATAAGTCATCAACAGTTGAATCCTTTAACCTTTAGCAAAATTTCAGTCTGGCCCAGATGTTTTTCTTGGATAGAAGAGGCTTCTTTGCTACCCTTCTTGGCAGCAGGTCATCCATCAGAAGTCCTCATCATTCTGCTGCAGATTAACTTTCACCTGCCAGCTTCCTGCCCTGAGCAAGTTCTGCTCTGGTGGAGCCGCAATCCTACAGCTGGATCAACTTAAGGAAACAGTCCTGGTGCTGCTGGACTTGCTTGGGCATCCTGAAACTTTTTTCATAGATGCAGAAGAAATGTTTGGTTTTTTAGACATTTTTCCAGCAAA
This sequence comes from Callopanchax toddi, assembly GCA_006937965.1. Classification (NCBI taxonomy): domain Eukaryota; kingdom Metazoa; phylum Chordata; class Actinopteri; order Cyprinodontiformes; family Nothobranchiidae; genus Callopanchax; species Callopanchax toddi. The sequence goes on along the minus strand of SSNR01000101.1, from coordinate 757,187 downwards.
AGAAATTTTGCAATTAATTTTGATTCATCTGATCACTCTTAAGAACATTCCAGAGTTTCTACAAACTGACATAAATACAGAGGCAGCAAACTTTGTGACAATTACAGTAATATTCAAAGTCATTCTCAAAACCTTTGGCCACAGCTGTAGATTTATTAGCCTATTGAAAAAATGTGTAAAAATAAATTCAAAAAACATGTTTGTTAGATTACGGCACAAAAATTACAATTCATGTCCGAATCTCCTCGCTGTAAGCGTCTCTGCATGTCCCTATCTCACTGTTTTTCCATGACACACACACACACACACACACACACACACACACACACACACACACACACACACACACACACACACACACACACACACACACACACACACACACACACACACACACACACACACACACAAACTGACCCAGATTATGATAGCCTTTCAGTTATCTGCAAAGCTGCTACTTGGCAATTGATTTTGTCACATTTCAAGATAAACACCTCCTGATGCTTTCCCTGAGGTTTTAGAAGTTTAAATCTGCTAAAATTTTGACAAAAACAGATCTGCTTCCTAAACGCTGCAAACTGAATTTAAAACGTTAAATTCTTCACTGGAACATCACCCATTGCTCCTTTTTGTTCTGCTGTTTGTAATCTTGAAGCTGAAGCAAACATTAAAATGCTTCTCCAGTTGGTAAAGGGCACAGCAGTCTCGTGTCATATCAAACAACCATGCCCTTAATTAAACCTGAAATGTATTTAAAATGCTTCCCCTGTACACCTAATACCAAGCTGTGGACATGTTTTAATTTCATTATTTACCATAGGTAGATTGATTTATGTACAAATGACCATTTAAAGATTTTCAGTTGATGATACATGTTGAAATAATTTTACAGCCCTGCAGGTTGCTTTTTGGTGCCAGTGTTTATTTTTAGCTCTAATACACTCCCTGCAGTTGCTTTTATGCAAAGCTTAGCTAATCCTCCAAGAAGCTTTCTCTATAATTCAATTATGATTTTTAGCTAAAATAAATACCTTTTGTTTAATTGCCAGACACTGAGATTGGCACAATGAACAAAACTGCCATCTGGAATTAAATGATCATGTTTTAGATTATTGAGTAAAGATGTCTTCAGTTTTTAACAATAATGATTCCTTGGCTAGTTTAATTTATAAATGTTGTCCTTATTTTCTTAAGCCCTGTGAACAAGGCCGCCAGCTGAAGAGGATACACTGGGTTTCCAACATTGGCACCGCACTCAAATTCCTTGAAGGCAGGAAGGTGAGCATGCACTGATAACATTTCAAGTTTTAGTTTTTTACATATTTTGGAAGTTTTTTTGTAATTACACAAAAACAAACAAACTGAAAACCAAAATGTATCAATTAAAACCTAAAACAAGCCAATCTGATTCCGATGGTTAGGTTGATTTTTTTTTTTTGTCTTATACAACTAGCGTGAACTCTTAAAATAAAGTATCTACCTTTCTGTTGGTTCAGTATTTTAACTGTACAGATTTAGTTGCTCTTCAGTGTCTATAGATTAGCCCCATAGCTGTAGTAAGTCCATACAATTATATTTTATTACATTTTATATTTGGGATTTGTCCCTTTTAAAAAGAAAGCACAGACTCGGAAGACCTCACTAGTGACTAAGGACCTGAAAATTTTCTAACAGAATGGCTTCAGTCACATGCATTCATCAGGTGGGCAAAAGGGTCAACTGTTTAACATCAGTTGGTTCAAAAACCCTTTGATTTAATCCTATAAAAATTATCTCACTTCAGCATAAAGATGTTTTAAGTATTTCCTGAAAATTTCATTTTTATCCATCTTTGTGTGGGTTCCTGCAATCATGAAAAAGCTAGAGGGGACCAGACTGCAATCCAATGGACTATCGTCTGTGGAAGTCCCAAAATGAGAAAGTCTGTGAAGGTTTAAACAGAAAACAGAAAACTCACAGAGGAGGAACTGAAGGAAAAAATCTAAGAAAACTGGCAGAAAATGACTCGCTAAGATGCAAAGTTCAACTGGGTCATATAAAAATGTCTTAAGAGCTGCCCAATCAACCACTTATTTAACTAGCTGACACTAAAGTCTGGCCCTTATTTTTCCCTGCCCAATATAATGCAGGAGATATTTGACCTTTTCTTATATTTCAAACTTAAATAATCATTCATCAACTTTATTCTACAGAGTCTATCAGTGTTTCTTGCATTATATTAGTGTGAAACATTTTTCTTCTCTTGGTTGTATCGTTGCGTAGTTTATAGCAAGTTTCTAGAAACAATTTAACAGTAGACTTCGTTATTAATAAATTATCCTGTCAGTTTGTAACAGCATGGTGTTTAGTGATATTCCTGTGTCGTATTGAAATTTTACATAACTTAGTCCTGAGAATTGTTACACTGTTCAGATCATTTAACCTGTTTGATGTTTTGTGTTTTTTTAGGTTGAATGCCACTCTGCATTTTGCTTTCCCCTTTCAGCTTTTGTTTCCCTTTCTTTTTTGTGGATGAGTGTATAATAAAAATAATTTTTTTAGGATTGTTGATAGAAAGGCACAGGCAGAGAACCTGCTGGCTGGATATTTGTTAGTGTGAATAAAATGCCACTGTCTGTAAAGCATGCTTTGTTCAAAGTGGCAGGAGACAGGACTTCATGATTACATAACCCATTCCTAAATCTCTTGGCTCTATGAAGCCTGTGTCCTACTTTCATCTGTGTTCCCCGAGTACCGAGACTTACATTGTTGTGATCTCTCTCCCATCATGTGCCTTCAGTCTGTGTACCGAGGATCTCCGGTCAGTCACCATTAAACCCTGTGTGATCATACAGTATGCTGTATGCATTCTTTTCATGTAATGCATGATGGATACATTGCCCTGCTTAAACCCAGTCATCCTGTTTTTACATTTAGACTTTACACTTTTCTACTGGCCTGCATTTTTATGCATTTTGAGTAAAACTCTACTGGTTTGTCCCACTCGCTGCAGCTCAGTTGCTCAAATGTAGAGATTCAGTACATGCTGTAGTGCATCTGCTTGTCTCCCAGGTTATTTTTGATGTAGTTGACCTTTCACTGCTGTTTATGCCTTCTACTAATGACAGTAATTAAGTGCATCAAAGGCTTGACTTTGATGACTTTGAACAAACAGAAGCCTTCATGATTGTTTTGGATTATATAAAACTCAATCATGGATGAAACAAACTCCAGATTATCTGAATCTCAGTGACCTTTAGGAATAATCATGTGCTTGACTTTGGTTTCAGATCAAACTTGTCAATATTCATGCTACTGACATCGCAGATGGACGACCATCAATTGTCCTTGGCTTGATATGGACCATTATCCTCTACTTCCAGGTAAAACTTGATTGTAATGTCCCAAAATGACAATATTTACAAGATAAGTCGCTACCCTAAAAATAAAACTCATTCACCAATCTTTATTCCATTGAGTCAGTCATGATGCTATGGAACCATATTGCTGCCTCAGTAGTAAAATAAAATGTAATCATATCATAATATAAAAAAGTTAACTGTTTGAGTATTTCTTGTCTCATTATCACGTGAGATTTTAATGTTCTTGCAATTTTTACATTTAATTTTTAAAATTTAATATATACATGATTATTTTCATGTTCTAACATTAAAGTTTTATTGAAAGTCCCACCAAACTAATTATAGCTAAAACAAATTTGAAACTTAATATATACAGCAGCAAGGTAAGAAATATACGACTCAACAAAAAAACTGTGGGTCATTTCCACACCAGGAAAAATAATATCTGAGGTGTATTTTTTTGTAGATAAGACATCTAATTTATTTTCATTAATGGTGCAGGACTTAAAACTTACACTGAAACCTACCACTAGGGGGCACTTCAGTTTTGTTTTGGCTTCAACCTTTGTGCTATGTTTCTGTATCCATCTTTCATATTATAATGTGATACAGTTCTATTTTAATTTTGCTGGGTTGGCTGCAGTATGCCTCCTTATTTTCCTGTCAGAGATTTACTTACTGGTATATCTAAAGCTGACTTCAAGTTAAATTGCCATATTCTCCTTCTCCTTTTTGTTTTTCTTCATAAGATTGAAGAGCTGACCAGCAACCTGCCAGCCCTACAGGCGCTTTCTAACAGCAACTCATCAGTAGAGAGCATCGCCAGCTCTGAAGCAGGAAGTCCTCCCATGAAGAGGAAGGTTGTTACCAAATTTCAAGGCAATGCCAAGAAAGCTCTACTCAGATGGGTGCAGTGCACAGCTGCCAAGTATGTAACAATTAAATTACCTTTGAACTTACTTATTAAAATGTATTATATTCAGTATATTTATAAAATTTTAAGTATTTCTGTCTGTATACTATTTACAAAACAGAGTCACCTACTATTATGTTTTTTAGGCATTATGGGATTGAGGTGAAGGACTTTGGGCCCAGCTGGCGTGATGGCATTGCATTCCAAGCGCTTGTGCACACCATCAGGCCTGACCTGGTGGACATGGACGTGGTGCGGCAGAAGAGCAGCAGGGAGAATTTAGAAAGCGCCTTTGGACTTGCAGAAAATGAGTTGGGCATTCCTCGCCTGCTGGATCCAGAAGGTCTCCTTTTCCTTGTCTGATGCTTGAGCTAAAAATTTTCAGTATAGCTGACTCTTGCAACAAAGAAAGACTATTTGTCAGTGTTATAGATTTATATTCACCAAAGCTTAGATTAATGAGTTTTGTCAAGCCAGCGTTGTTGTAAAATTTGTTCTCTAAATATAAATGTCACCTTCCTCATTTGAAAATAGCTCAGACTTGAAGTCTGTTGAAGCAAAGCAGTCTGCAGTGACTCTGCAGTCCTGTCTTCACTTGCAGAGCAGAGTCGTGACGCTTTAAGAGCTGCAATGAAACGCCCGGCTTTGAAGAGCCTCGACTCTGGTTTCTAATAACATCAGGCCACCATTGTTGATAAAAGTAGACAGGTATAATTAGCTGTCTGCCCTAGTAGATTTAACCTCTTGAGGATAATTTCTTTCCCTTTTATTACCAGATGTAATAGCTTTGTCATGCGATGTATTGCCGCTGTTTCTACACTCAAGGGATGTTTTATTAAAATTTAAATTAACATGGTTATTGGAGGTTTGAATTTCCTTCTGTTCAGCTCAATTAATTTTCAGGACTTTTTTAAAGCAATGATTATGATAATATTTGTGTTGCTCTTTAGATGTGGATGTTGACAAGCCAGACGAGAAATCCATCATGACGTATGTGGCTCAGTTTCTCAAGCATTACCCAAACCCCCATCAGTCTGAAGGGGATGGACAGCAGGACGAGGTAATTCTATTAAACTCTATTCTGTTATGTTTTTACTTATATTAGACATTGGATGATTTTTGGAGATGATGTCACTTTTTGTCTAACTTTTAGGGGTATTTAGGTCATTTGAAGCGTGCTTCTGTGTAAAAGATATAAATAATGACTATCTTTACTTCTTCATAGATAGCTTTCTGAATGGCCTCTGTTCAGAGAAATAAAGTTTACATCTGACACAGGACTGATGAATTAACATCTAATCCAACAGCAGCCAAGACCAAAGTCTATTGCTGTCCTAAAACAGCTCCAATCTCCAAATTTTCACTCATGTTCATTCAGTTTTGCTTGTTAACCTTTACACTACCATCAGTTTTGCATTGCATTACTAGACCTGACCCCTGGGTGTCCTTGAGGTGCTATATTTAGAATTTAATTGGAATTGAATCAGAGTAGGATTGAAACAACCTCTATTGTCCCACAGTGGGGAAATTTGAGAATTTAGCTATTGAAACTAAACTGAGGCTGCTCAGGATGCTTTCTACAGGTGAGATTTCAAACTTTTCCTCAGAAGCACACTTCAAAATGGCTGAAATAAAATTTTAATACAAGTTTAGAAAAATTAAATAACTTCCTATAATGTAAAGTTTAAGTTTCTATATTTCTGTATAAAATTGTCTAGAATCTGAGCAATTATTGAACCATTGCAGACCGTATATTTTAAATTACAGCTGCTATGTATAAACCTGTGCTTCCAAATCTTCAACTTTTCATCACATAAAAATCTGATTTATTTAATAAATCATTGCATGAACACAACTGTATTGTCAGTATCATTTATCTCATCACAGACTTATTTATTTTTTCCATTTACTTATTTTTGTGCGCATTAAGCTGCTTCTTGGCTCTATTCCAACCTTTGCATTGTCAGTTCCAGTTCTTCAGGTGAGGGTTCAGGTCAAAGTGCTGCATGCCTTCTGTTTGGAGTCGCTCCTTCATCTCATTTCCCTTTTGCTTTGCTTCTTTGTTTCCTCCTATTTATTCTAACGCTTCTATGATCTATTTGCATTTCTCTGTGTGCATTGCTGCTTTCCCGGATAGTTTGTTCCCCAAGATATTGAGCAAATGCTTGAGGTATGTTCAAACTACATCATATATTCTAAAAGTGTCCAAACCCCCTTAATACTCTTGTTTTCTTTTACCTCAATTTCTTAAACTACCTAGTTTTAAAATGTAGAGGCTGTTTTTGTGTGTTAATATATCTAATCTTTGTGGGTTTTTTCCCTTAAATGTCCTTTAAGTGTAAGGTGCTGTAAAGGAAAATAATTATTTTTGGATTAGATTTGTTACAAATCTAAGATGTTTATCCTTCGATTGTGACAGAGAGAGGAGCGGAAGATGCTGAGAGAGCTGAAGTTGTTTTTAGATCAGCTGGAGAGAGATCTGCTTCGGGCCCAGGCAGCAGAGGGAAGCCTCGCAGATAAATACCAGGTGAGTTAGAATTGACACAAGGGTAATATTTTGTCACATTAAAGCCCTTTAGCAATATCACTGTCCCTATTTGTTTTATAGGTCTTCAAAAGCTTCCATGTTCAGTATGAAATGAAGAAAAAGCAGACGGATCCTCTGATACAGCCGGTCCACAAAGATGGCAAACTGTCAGTGGATCAAGCTCTGGTCAAACAGGCCTGGGACCGCCTTTCTGCCAGGGTAAATTAAACAAACCTCCTGATTCATAAGCATCAGTGTTTTATTTTTCATAGACCTTTTCTTTAACTACACTATCTACTTCATTGCTCTCAACACTGAGAGGCAGGCCAGAGCTCATGAGTGTGTTCACAGAGGGGGAAGGGATGAGCACAGGGACGGTTTTGTTCACCAGCCACTCCACTTCTCTGGACATCCACAGCTTGTCTAGACTGACATAATACTCTGTTGTTGCCTGACTGCTTGTGAACATTTGGAAATGTTTTGATCAGAACAGCATCCTCCATTGTTCCATGCTCATTTTGTAGAGTGTCTGTCTTTAATGCGATGTCAATTGCAGCTGCTGGACTGGCACATCCATCTGGACAAGTCTCTGCCTGGACCTCTGGGAGTGATTGGTGCCTGGCTTCACAGAGCAGAGATGGCTCTGAGAGAGGACATCCCTCTCCAGCATGTTCATGAAGAAACAGCCAATATTTTCCACAGAAAACTGGAGCAACACAGGGTATAAGAAAGAGTATATGTTGTTTAAATAAACAGACAGTGAGACACTGCCAAAAATAAATAAACTGGGTTTTATTTTTATGTTGCAGGACGTATTAAAAAACCTGGAATCCCACAGACAGACCTTCCAGCAGATCCACAAGGACAGATCAGTCAACGGCGTACCAGTTCCACCTGAGCAGCTCCAAGACATGGCAGAACGGTGACACCTTGTTGCTTCTTTGCTAGTTTCCTGTTACGTAATGAAGGATGAGACTTAATCGTATTTGTTAAATTGTTTAATTTACAGGTTCAATTTTGTGTCTACATCATCCCACTCTCACTTGATAAAACTGGAATTCTGGGAAATGAAGTATCGCTTGATGGCGTTTCTTGTTTTGGCTGAGTCGAAGCTCAAGTCCTGGATCATAAAATACGGTCGTCGGGATTCAGTTGAACTTCTGTTGCAGAGTTACCTTGTAAGTTCAAAATATTTATGTTGTAGTGGCTCTATATGAAATGAGCAGTGTGTTTGAAATCATTAAATGTTTGTTCTTCTAGACTTTCACTGAAGGCCACAGGTTTTTTGATCAGTACGAGATCATCTTCACAGCCCTCAAGCAAGCTGCAGAAGTTTATGTGAAGTCTGACAGCTCAAGTAAGACTCTTTAACTTTTTCACACATATAAATATATTTGGTGGTATATTGGATACCTATAAGCCAAGTGTTTGGGTTTTTAGTAAACACTCTTACTGTCAATCTTATGTTACAGGGTCTAAGACCTGTAACAAAGGTAAGTCCAAAGATGGTCCTAAATTTGCCTGCTTCCTGAAGCATTTCTTTTGGTCAATCTGGATCTGAATTTTTTATTTTTCAACATTCTTTGATCGCGCTGAACTAAAATGTCATGCTGCATTTTGCATGAAGGAGTAACTATAGTTGGCATGCTATTTTAGCATGATTTAACAGGCTTTAACTTCATAAAATTATTAACACACGCAAATTCTGCAAGTCCAATAACATAGTCTAATAGTATGTAATTTACCTGAAAGATTTTAGATGAACTGAATTTTTTTTCCACATATTATTTTCAGTTGATGAAGCAGAAGGTGTGAGCAAATTCCTTACAGACACCACAGCTCAGTGGAAGAACCTGGCTCTGGAGGTCCGGAGTGTCCGCAGCATGCTGGAGGAGGTGATCTGTAACTGGGAGAAATACAGCAGCACTGTGGCAGCGCTGCAGGCCTGGCTGGAGGACGCAGAACAAATGCTCAATCAGTCAGAGAATGCCAAACGTGTAAGTGCATTCAGAGATAGAGAACAGTTAATTAGTGGTTTTACATTTGAGATGCTATTATATGTTTTCACCCTGTATGGTCTGTTTGTTTGTAGTGCATGCAGTTACTCTCCTGTTTTGTTGGTTTTTTGGCTGGGGCGGTGTGTAGCTCGGTTGGTAGAGGAGGGTTGCCGGTTCAATCCCAGCTCTGGCTGGGTTACATTGTCGTGTCTTTGGGAAGATGCTTCACCCACCTTGCCTACTGGTGGTGGTCGGAGGGACTTGGTGGGTGCCGGTGCTTGGCATCCCGCCTCTGTCAGTGTGCCTCAGGGCAGCTGAGGTTGCAGTGTAGTTTATCACCATCAGTGTGTGAATGTGTGAATGAATGAGTGAATGACTCTTGTGTTGTACAGCGCTTTGGGGAGTGTTGAACACTCTAGAAAGCGCTCTCTAAATACAAGCATTTACCATTTTTACCATTTTCTTTTATTCAGGAATTTTTCAGAAACCTCTCCCACTGGATCCAGCAGCACATGGATATGAACGATTCTGGCAATTTTCTCATTGAGACGTGCGATGAAACTGTCTCACGAGATCTGAAGCAGCAGCTTCTGCTGCTGAATGGCAGATGGAGGGAACTGTTTGTAAAAGTCAAACATGTAAGCGCTGGTGTATTAGCCACTTCATGTTATCAAGCAACTACAGTTTTGTAAAAATTAAAATCCTCTATTATGACTGCCTTTTTCTCCTATATTTGCAGTATGCAAGAGCAGATGAAGTAGATAAGTTGAGGCAAGACTATCAGGATGGGATTAATACTCTGAAAGTATTTATGGATGCAACTAATGAGAAGATGACTGCCCCTGTTCAAGTATCTTTCCTGAATGTCAGAGCTTTTGTTCAAGATGTTGAGGTAAGCAGTCTCATCCTCTTCCACTCTTAGACCAATCCTCAGTATGTCTGTCTCTGTTCCAAATCATATCATTTTCTGTTTTTCAACTACTTGTAGGAAATAAAGCACAAAGTGCCAGCAATGGAAGCAGCCTGCAAGGCAGCAAGCCGTACAGCTCAGCTGTTGACCAAAGACACTCCACAAGAAGAGATCTCACAAATGATGATTGTGATGGCTTCAATCAAAGAGCAGCTGAGTAAGGTGAGTGTATTTGACCCATCCCTGAGGAGCAGAGGGCAGACAGTTTTAATGGCACCTGGGAGGCAGTCAGGGGTTCAGTGCCTTGCCCAAGGATACTGACACATACAGTATCTTGGGATAGGAATTGAACCCTGGTCTCCCACACAGCAGACAGCCTCTCTTCCCTTGAGTCACGGTTGACTCTTTCTATGCACAATGTAATTAGTTAAAAATACCTGAGGCTTGTTTTTAATACCATTTACTTGTTGAGCCAGGTTAGGGAGAGGTGTTTGCCTCTGCTGAGGGAGTCTCAGTCGCTTTTACCTCCACTGGAGGAAATGGAGAAGAACATCACAGGCTTCTACCAAGCTTTGGAGAAGGCCAGTCAACTCACCAGCAACACAGACTCTGAAGGACCAGTAGACTTTAAACAGAAGTGCCAGGTAACCAGTAAAAACTGCAATAATACATTTAATGGTTCAGGAAAATGGAATTCTTTGTTTTCTTGAAAGACATTTCACATTTGATCTGAGGAGCATCTTCAACTCAAAGTGAATAATGCTGAGTCAAACTCTTTAACTGAGTAATGCTCAGAGATTACAGGATCTCTGAAATATTCAGTGTTGCATGATCTCAAAATCTCCAGTTTGTCTTTTTTAAAGCCACAAAATATTAATAAATGAATAACACTCTGCCTGCGACTTAACACAACAGGAACTGGCAACCTACACACACAGCTGTAAGAAGTGCCTGACTGTAATAGAAAGAAATCACCAGATGATCCAAAAAACGATGAGCACCAGTAAAACCCTTCAGCACATGGACATGAGTCTCCTGCAGAAACGAGTGTCAGACCTTCAAATCTCATCTCAGGTAACCCTGATCTAATGTTCAATGTTTATTGAACTGGATGAATGCTCTCATTTTTACATAATGACTTATTATTGTGTGTTCAGAGCATGATTAAGGAGTCCACAGAGTGGCGAAAGCATGTGGAAGCAAACAGCAGCCTTATGAAGAGGTTTGATGAGTCACGAGTAGAGCTGGAGAAGATTCTTAAAATGGCTCAGAACTGTCTGACTGAGAGAGGCAATCCCGAGGAGCTGCTGAAGAAACACACAGTGAGGATCTTTAAAAAAAAAGTACTCAGAGAGTGCTAGGATCCTAAACAGACTGTAGTATTAATCAGTGTCTGGATTTAAAATTACACAAATGTAGTTGTGTTTGCAGTGTTGTAACCTATCCTAACATAAAATCCATTTGATGTTTTTTTACAGGAATTCTTTGGGCAGCTGGACCAGCGGGTCCTAAATACATTCCTCAAGGCTTGTGATGAGCTGACTGATATATTGCCTGAGCAGGAGCAGCAGTCACTACAGGAAACAGTCAGGAAGCTGCATAAGCACTGGAAGGTTGGTCAAAGTTATTATAATGGTGTTCAATATTATTTTTACCTGTTTACGTGTGTCTGCGAGCATGTGTTTGTTTGATTCCAGTGTCATCAAATTATCTCATGACACACTGGACAGGTTTTAATGAAATTCTCTCAATGTAATCATTGAATGTACATCTACAACTGATTAACTTTTGGATTAAATATGATTCAAGATGGCCACCACTAATAATCAACCTTAGCAAACACAAAAATGGCTTTGACTCTGTTCATTATACAGATATTGAGATCAAATTTAATATGTAAGTAACAGAGAAGCATCACCATTACTTACTGAGTGCTAACAGATTGAGTGATATCCTGTCATGTTGTGCAAGTTTGTGCGTAATTATTTTTCTATATTTGATCAAAATTGTTCTAACCTTCATCATTTCTTAATATAAAATGATTTTAGTTTAAAACTCTGGCATGAAAGGCAAAATATGCATTTATTCCAGGAATGCTGGGCCTTGGATCTTTTGCATGTACAAGTGTTTGATGTATTCATAATAAAACATAAAACATTCCTATTACATACTATATTATTGTTGCGCTTTAGCTGATATAAAATGTTTCTTGAAGCACGAACTGCTGACCTGAGAAAAAGATTATAAATGCAGCTTTTCTCCTCTATCAGGACATACAGACAGATGCCCCTTTTCACCTCCTGCACCTGAAAGTGGAGGTCGAAAGGAGCAAGCTGATGGCGTCATTACAGGAGTGCCAAACAGAGCTGACGCGGGAAAACCGCCACCTGGCCAGCATGGGCAGCGAGAGACTCATCAAAGAGCACCGGGTAAGCAGGGAGTTTCTGATTCAGCTACATGTGAGCCAATGCCAGTTTATTATATTCACACTGATTTCTGCTGTGTAAAAACAGACCTTCTTTAGAGAAAAAGGTCCCCAGTCTATGTGTGAAAAAAGGCTGCAGGTGATAGAAGAACTCTGTCAAAAACTCCCTGAGGGTGACCCCGCCCATCAGAGTTTGGAAACAGCGAGAAAAGACTTGGCTGAGATTCGGGAGGAGATTGAGAACACTCATCAGAAGCTAATGCAGCACCCGGATAAATGGAAGGAGTACAATGCGAGGTAGAGTGGACTGTTGTACAGCTCAGGCTGTAAACTAGAGCTGCTGCAACAATAAAAAAGGCTTGTTGTGTTTTTCAGTGTCACAAGTTCTTCACATACCCAATGTAATTATATTAAAATTCTTGTCTTTATTTCAGACAGAGAGCTGTTTTGTTAGCAGCCATTTTGGTTTTTGTTTCAGTGTTCTTATTTGCTCAAAATGACTAAATGTGTCATCAAATTATAAAAAGGTGTATGTGGCCACAAACCACTTCTCATTTCCCCTTTTTAGTGCTAGAAACTAGAAATGCACCCAAAACATTATTTGTTAATTGGAATTGACCAGTATTCAGCGTGGCTATCTTAGCTGGTTATCGGCTGTTTGCTAAGAGCTAATTCATGTCAAGAGGTTATCCATGTGAAAGTCTTTACTTCCAGAATAATCATTTTTAAGTTGATCGTGTTTTTAAATATTCTGTAAATATTTTTTTTAAAACAAAAACTGTATCGCCCCTCAAAATCTAAATCTGTGCAAATCTATCAAAAAACTAGCTGAAATTGCTGCACAACATCATTTATTTTTTGTGATAAGGAAGTGAATTATAATTTTGAGTCAGTATTTACTGTTTATGTATGTGTAAATCATCACCAACGTAAGGTGCACGAAATCTTAAAACTCACCTTTAAAGTGCTTGAAATTGATTTTAGCAAAAGTGTAAGAGCACTGGTTGTTACAGATTACACAAAAAATAGTTTACCTTTGTTATGGATTTTAATGAAATGTCCACATGAACCTTATAAGTCTTTGGATATAAGTGTTTTTAAGCACTATTAGAAAATAGCTTTTTTGAAAGCTTGTTTATATCTTATAACTTGAATAATTGTTTTCTTCCTTTATAACCTTGTGCAGGTACGCTGAACTCTCCTGCTGGCTTATATCTAAAGAAAGCCAGCTGAGACTGCTGAGAAACCGAGCCAGTGATCCCAGAAAATACAGTCAGGTGAAGACAACCATCACGGTGAGTCAGTTCCTGGGAATATCCTTGCTTCTTTCATGTTGTGTCATGTGTAATGTAACACTGGTCTGTCAGTGTCACTCCTGAAGAGACAAGATTGTGAAGACGTCTTGCATCAGATGACTCTTAAGTCCAGATGGGTTCAATCACCTTTTGTTCTTGTTTGCAGGAGCTGAGAAATGATGCAGAGCTGCAGGAAGGGAATCTGGGCTGGCTGAAGGCTCGTATGGCTGCACTGATTGAAATATGTTCTGACAGTGATGCCCAGAGGCAGGGAAGTACACTGAGCAAGCTCTCGACTGATTTTAAGGGACTTCTCACTTCTCTTTTAGAGGTAAATGATCTTGTGATTTTGTAAGGCAATGAATATAATTTAAAAAATATTGTGTTCTGCTATTGGTGGCATGCAGATATAAACTAAATCAACTTTAAAACACAAATTCACATTGTTCAAGCATATTTGGCATGTCATTATAGCTTCTGTTTTCTCGGTTGTTTCCTGTGTAAGGCTGAGAAGATGGTGCTGGCTGTAGGAGACTGTGTGCAGTTCAGAGAGGAGGTACAGGCTACATTAGATGATCTCATTCAGGGGCAGAAAGAGGCACAAGCCGAGGTCACCAAAATCCTGGACTGTTCAACGGCCAGAGAAGCACAACAACTACTACTTGTTCACCAGGTGGTGTATGACACAGATTGAATCCTATGACCTACTGTTATTTATTCAGAACCTGCTCATTTTCCTCTTTCACTCACAGCAACAGTTAAAGCGCCTGAAGTTGAGGAGAAAGGATGTCCAGCAGCTGATCACCAGAGGTCAGCAGCTGCAGGCAGAGGAGGGACTGGGGGAGACTCTGCAGCAGGATCTGCAGAGTTTAGAGAACACACTCAGCAAAATGGAACAGAATATGGATTCACAGGAACAAAACCTTGAGGTGAGTACTAACACTAAAACTAAATGTGGAGACCTTTAACAAACTTGTTACCAAAATCATTTTGCAGTTTTAAAAATCATAATTCTGAAAACTGGTTGATAGAGGTAATAACAAGGACATTCTCACCTCTTTTAGCAAAAAAGGTATCACCTTGTAATTGTTCTAAAATGCACACATTTTAGGGCATCATTTACTTTTTGGGAAATAGTACTTTGATTATTAAAGCCATACTCAGTAGCCAGGTAAACAAACGAGGTCTCGCTAGCTATTTTACAGAGACACGTCTCGGTGAACTCACCCCTCCCGTCGGGTAAAATCCATACGCCAGCCTCCCGCCGACATAGGACCACGGTTTGCAAAGGTGACAAAGCAGAGTCTAACTCCAGCTGCAGAAATGTTCCCCCAGCTTTTCCTCTTTTCACCTCCAAACGTTTTTAGTTTTCTGCTAGCTGAAAAGGTGTTTTTTGGGGGGGACTCTGGTATTTTTATCTTAAAATGGAAACGCTAACAGCCCGGCTTCTACTTTCACTTTCATTTCTGGGATGTTCTGCCCCAAAATGTGTCCGGGTGGATTAATGCCAATCCAAGCAGTGAGGAAATGCGGCAGACAGACAGCTGGATTGTCCAACTTCATTGTCCAACTGGATTGTCAACGATAGGATTGGCTGAAGTTTTTAGAGAACTGCGGGACAACTACTTTATTGATTTCTTTTGGGTTTTTTAAAATCTCCACAATATATTTATGGCTATACTATGTTGGAACGTTGTTAAGAGGCTTAAAAAACCCCATTAAAAGCTACATTGTTTACCTGGCTACTGAGTATGGCTTTAAGTGACATAATGTGAAAGTTGCTGTCAGGATCTGTGCTTAATTTATAAATATTTCACCTCATGACCTGTTAAAGCAGCACTAAGTAGTTTTTTACACTTTAAGCTAGAGCAATAAAATTGATCTAATTGATTTTTGAGTTAGAAACTTGACCATTTTCATATTTGCCACCACTCTACACCCCTCTACTGGCCAGATACCGCACTAAACAGTTTTGAGGAGCGGGTAGGTCTCCAAGATGATGTCACTACCTGCTTTACAGCCACAGTTACCAGGTGTAGCAACGTCTCAGAGGAGTGATGGTTTCACGGTTCACCAGTCTGACTATTAACAACATGATGAAATATTGTAGAAAAGTATGTCCTGAAAAATAAGACTTCCCCCAACACCACCTAAATACATAAATAAATCCTTCGGAACCGGTGACACGCAAACCGCACAAAAACATCTCCTACACAGGCGTACACCTCCATGGGGCTCTTCCCCGCTAGTAGGATCCGAACCAAAACCTGTTGGGTCCAGTCGGATTTGGGTTGAGTAATTATTTGGACGTACTGAGGTCACGCTCAGACAGCAGAGAGGCAGAGAGAGAGATAGGCAGCTCTGGTAAGCTGTTGGTGTCGCAGTTCAACTGAGAGCCGAGCATCACGTTACATTATGTAGTATATCGGCTCTATAGTATGGGCATACTTTTATGAATACAAGTATGAGTATACCACCTTAGTATTGGACCGATACCCAATACCAGTATCAGCATATGTAAATCCCTAGTATGGTACAATAGGGTACAGTATGGTATGGCATGGTATAGAAATTGAGCTGAGCTTGAAATGGAGCAGCGCTCTCTGCTAACAACTTGGTGCCATCACTGCTGATTTTATGATGTGTGATATTTCCTGTGTAAGAACGCGCCACCTGTTTTTTTATGTGTGAATGGTCAGAGGTGAATTGAAGTGATGGTCGTCTTTGCAGCAATATCTCACATCCAGTGTGAAAGGAACAATAGATGTTTCTCTGACACATTCCAGTCAAACTAAGTGGTTTTTGAAGACTAATAACACCACTGTCTCACAGTGTGGTCTTGAGCAATGGAAGCAATGCTTTTAAGGCTTTTAAAATTTCTTTTGAACGTTTGTTGTTTTTTCTTACATGTTTTTACTTTTTAGTCATTCTACCTAATTATTTTTAATTTAATTATTTCGTTGAAGCCAATTCCAATGTAATAAATATTTTTGAATCGTTTAAGTATTAAAGAGGTGCCTAACTCGAGGGATGAACCAGTGTTGTTTCAATACATGGCAGACAATGTTTGAAGAAAAAGATTTTTTTCTATCATTGAAAATTTAAGACAGTTTATTCCTATTCTTTTAATAATAATAATAATGCATCAGTTTTATATAGTGCTTTTCTAGGTCACTCAAAGACGCTTTACAGAGTTGCATTATTTATTCACACAGTCATTCTCACCGGTGGTGGTAAACTACGACAGACGTCTGTAGCCACAGCTGCCCTGGGGCAGACTGACAGAAGAGAGGCTGACATTCTGCGCCATCGGCCCTTCTGACCACCACCAACATTCACACACAGTCACACTCACATTCACACAGGCAAGGTGGGTGAAGTGTCTTGCCCAAGGACACAACGACAATCTAACCCAGCCAGAGCTGGGGATCGAACCGGTGACCCTCCGGTTACCAGACCAGCCACTCTCCCAACTGAGCTAATGCTGCCCCAAAAGCTTTTAAACTGTATCTACTAAAACATGACAGACAAATAAGAGTTTTTTAACTCATGATTACCAAAAACGTATTAGCTATAGATGGAGTAGTCAAGCCTTTTTCAGACTTTGTCAGGTTGTTGTTGTTTTTCCCCAGTGTTTTATGAAATCTCGTTCAGATGGTGTTCATCTGCTGCAGATAAATAGAACTCTACATGTTCTGTTTTTGCTTATTTATAATCACATTGTATACAGGTGCTGACTAGGCTGACCATTTTGAAGTGGACTAAAAATTATTAATAAAAAAATCTGAAAATGTTGAAAAGATATAACATAAGAGTTAGATTTTCTTCCAGTGGTATTTAGATTTCTATTGTCTAATTTGTCTTACATTATGAACTTACAATTCAGTGAGTGGGCTTTCTCTCTCATGCAAATGATGAGATAGGATGTTAAAAAACCGAGGTCTGGATGTTCTAGTGGTCCGGATTATACTGTAGATCTTTAATTTAGTACATTGTAACTTAGGAGCAGCATCAATGGTATCAGCAGAGAGAGCTGCTTATAGAGAATGACTCAGCTATCTCTACTGACTCATGGCTCTTCTTTAAAAACCAACAATGATTGTGCCTTCTGCAGCACATCCATAATGATGAGGTTTGGCTGCTTCAATCTGTGATTTCTGTTTTAACTAAGGGTTAAAAGAGAGAACAGTATTCATCTGTCTACTGGGAGGTGGTTGGCTTGATTCCAGCTTCCCATTCTACATATAAATTTGTGAATCAATTTGTGCGTGCGTGCGTGAGTGCGTGCATGCGTGTGTGTGTGTGTGTGTGTGTGTGTGTTGCATGACCTGCTTTGAAAGATCAGTAAAATTTGAAAAGCGCTTTCTACATGCAGTCCATTTATCTTTATTATTTTGAGAAGATTTAATATGAGCAAGAAATAAGTCGGAAGTTTGAAAACAAAACAAAAAATTGTGTCTTGAGCCTTTTTTGGTTTTATAAATAAACAGAGAAATAAAGGTGATTTTGGTGTGTGATCATCCTCAGGTCACTTTGGCAGCCTGGCAGGAGTTTGACAGCCAGCAGGAAGCTGTGCGTGAGTTTGTCAACAAAGCTCGCTCCACTATAGACAGAGACCTGAACTTCAGCAGTCCAGAGAGCCTGGCAGTCGAACTGGACCAGGCAAGGGTAAGGACATTTTGTAAAAAGTTTTTAAAAAGTGAAAATAATATAAAGTTGACTCACAATTTAAAGATAAAAATAAGCATAACAGAAAATAAATTATAATCTGTTTCTTTTAAAATAGGTGCTGTTGAAGCAGTGTGAGGCAGAGGTCTTGCATATGAACACCTTACTGAAGAGAGCAACAGAAATCCAGCTCGGTCCAAAAAACAAGACCCTTCTTTCACAACAAGCTCATTCCCTCAGTGAGCAAGTGGACAAAGTGGAGGCTGACTTGAAAGAAGAGTAAGATCACAGATTATTCAGTTCAGCAGTTTAAGAGATGTTGGAGTGTTTAGATATGAGTTATATGGAGAACAAAAAAAGATTTCTTTATTGCATAAGTGTATTTAAGAATAAATAAGAATATTTTTGTGTGTTGTATGACTTGACAAAAGTCTCAATTATTTAACTTTTTGCACGGTGTGTATAACAACATTGTGGAGTGTTTGAAACTGTCTTTAGATCATTAATAATTTCACTTTTTCCAAACAGGGTCAAGAATCTGGAAGAAATGAAAAACCAGTGGGATCGATTTGGAGCTGGATATGAAGCCCTTTCCTTGTGGATATCTGAAAAGGAAAAGGGGCTAGATGTAGTAAAATCATCTACTTTTCCTCTTGAGGAGCAGATGAAAAGAGTTAAGGTAAAGTAGTTTGTAGCCTTGTGTGTTTTATCCAGCAGTAGCTACAAAACTAGCACACCACTTTTAAAATCAATAAGGCTTTGAGTGCGTTTTCCTCAGGCTCTATAACAGACGATCTCTGATTTTCACACCAACATTTTAATCTTCAACACAAACAAGTAGGAAAGCCATTCATGATGTCTGTGGTTTATGTTTGACTCGGTGGCTTCAGGGCTGATAACCTGCAGCTGTTTTAATTTTACATGTTTGTCTTTAGATGGATGTTTTTACTGAACCTTCAGAAAAGCACTAAGACACTATTGGTTACTAGAACAAAACTTTTTTCTAAATAATTCACAAAAGACAGATGATATAAATCAGGATGAGAGTTGCTGAAATGTTGTTTCACTCAAAAAGTTGAGAACAACTTTGCTTTTGTTTCACATTAAAATAATTTTTGATCAATTTTCCTTATTGTTCCTTTAAGAAACTTTTGTAACTTCAGAAGCAGCTGATGGAGTCTGATTGAAAACACTGTGACATAAAGTTGTTAGTTGGGATTATAGACTACTTGTTTTTTTCTTTGAAGTAGAATAAAGATGAATCAGGCCTTTAGTTTGTTTTTTATTTCTGATTGAATGAATTAAAATCTTTTTTTTTTGTTTATTAATTTGTCTTTTTATGATTGTAGTTATTAATAAGTTATTTTTGTAATATCTGTGCTGTTTTTATTGTAAATCTAACATTTGGATTCACATAAAACTTAGTTTTGAGAAATTCCTATTTGGATAATGTTTTGTTTATTCTTTTGCTTGTCAGTCTGTTGGAACAGAAGTTCAGAATCGAGCTGAGCTTCTTTCTCAGCTGGAGTCGGACTCCCAGGCACTGGCCCAGTTTGTGTCCTCAGGAGAGGCAGCTCGCATCAAGGCTCGGCTGACCCAGATCGGCAGGTACTGGGAGGAACTGAAGGAGAGCGTCCAGCAGCTTGATGGTCAGCTGGAGGAATGCTCCTCTCACCAGCAGAAGTTCAAACTGAATCTGGAAGAGGTGACTGTACTCTCTGATACAGTTTGTTAAACAATAAAAGACACAGGCATTTGATTTAGATTTTTCTTTTAGGTGCAAAAATCTCTTCATGAGCATCGCACTAAACTGGAGGATCCCATTAAATCCTGCACTTCTTCATCAGATACTTACAAAACCCTTCAAACCCACATGGTATGAAGATTTTTTTTTGTTCATAAGTGGGAAAAAAAAAAGATAGCCAGCTGTTCATTTCTGTGTTCATGTTGGTCTCTGTCATATATTATCGTCACCTAGGATGTCTGTCAGGGTCTGGAGCAGCTGAAGGGAACCCTGCTGTCACTTTCAGCTAGTGCTCGACGGATCAGTGACAAGGAAGAAGCAGTAAGAACTGTGACTGAGCTAAACACCAGCTATGAACTGGCCATACAGGAAGCAAAGGACAAACAGAGCACACTGGAGAACCTGCTCTCAATCTGGCAAAAGTATGCCAAATGTACACACTTAGTATTTAAATACAAAGAAAAGATTTACAAAGTTTTGTATTTATATTTGATTCTTATTTGCTTCAGATACGAGAAGCAGCTTTCAAACTTTGTCTCCTGCCTGGAGAGAAGTGAGTCGGCTTCAAAACCAGAAAGTCAGTATCTGTCAGCGGACAAAGCCAAGCTACGCTCTGAGATACAGGATTTACAGGTACAGTTTTATATATATATATATACATATATATATATATATATATATATATATATATATATATATATTAGGGCCGGGAATCGATTAAAATAAATTAACTAATTAATCGCAAATCTGAACAAAATTAATCGCAGTTAATTGCATTTTAAAATTAATCGCAATTAATTGCATTAAAAATTAATCGCAATTCATCGCTTCTTTTCAGAAAAAAGAAATTACATGTAGTTTACAATGTCCAGCCATGAAATATGACAAAATGTTTTAAAACTTATTTTTAAAGCTTTTATAATTTATGAAAAAATGCATTTAAATTGCATTTCAGTTCAAAACAGTTGAAAAACAAAAATTCCTGACTAAAACTGGACAGACCCTAAATACAGTACTTTATAAATCTATGTTTATTTTATGTACAATTTCAGAAGGGTGTTGTTTTAAAATAGCAATAAAAGATTTCCAACATGTGGAAACATTATGAGAGAATCATTTTTTGCAGTGTTCAAACTGACCCACGGTCTGCCTCGTTTTCAATGAGGGGTCTGAGTCAGGTCTCTGTTGTTTAAAGACTGCGAATGGGATCGCCTCGGTCCGGTACTGGTTTTACTTTTCAGATAGGGTCTGGGTTTCTTGTACCGAGCTGAACTGAAACCTCCGCTAGGACCTCGGTGTCAGACCGGGACTACTAGACCCCCCAACACCTGCTCAGTGCTGAACTGAACCGGACCGTACGGCGAGAAAGGAGCAGGAATAAATCTAAAGGCTAGAGACCGTCCAGTTTCACCGCCGATTACTTTTGGTTTTCACGGTGAAAAGAGCGGAGAGTTCCTCGACCGGGTAGACCGGTGAACTGATGACATCCGAAGAAGCAGGTAAGGTGAGCTGGACCCATACGAATGATAAAGGGAGGATATTGACTCAGGCTGGGAGCTGTCTGAGAGTCTGGGCAGCAGGAAATCAGGCTGACAAGTGCTCCGCCTTGCTTCAAACACAAGTTGCGTTAATTATGTTAAAAAATTTTAACGCGTTATGTCTTTCAAATTAATCAAGCGTTATTAACGCGCTAAAGTCCCGGCCCTAATATATATATATATATATATATATATATATATATATATACATACACACACACACACATAAGGTAACATATTGTTACCCTAAAATTAATAGTCAATTAATGACCTGGCCCTTTGATTTCCTTTCAGGCTCTTCAACTGGAGGTACAGACCCTTGAGGGGTCTCATTCTGACTTGGTATCTCTGGGTTTGACTCTTCATCCCACTGCACCTGATGAGAGAGTTCTTCAGCTAAAGGATGAGCTTGAGACTCTAAGGAAGAGACTGCTTATCCAACAGGAAGTTATTCCACAAAGGTGCAGTAATATGAGGAAGAGGAGGAATGTGTTCTTCTGGTCAGATGTGCACCCCTCTAATTTGTACTGATGTGTTTTCAATGTCAAATGTAGTAAAACAAGTCCAGGTATCTAAAAAGGTGACACCTCTCACATTCTTTTAAATAGTCATCAAACTTTTATTGTTTCTCTTTCTCTCAGAATCACAGAGCTTCAGAGCCACGTCTTGCAGGTGGAACAGTTTGACCAGGCCCTTTTAAAATTCTCTGAGTGGAGTGAGACCACGCTGTCAAATCTGCATTCTGCTTCTCCAATCAGCACAGGCAACCTGCAGTCGTCTGCTGCTAAAGTAAAGGTAAGAGCCTGGCAATGTTTCATGTCTGCACACCAAGGCTGCTTTTTTGGCTTCTCTTAAAACTCAGCAGACAGGTGGAGCTTTGATCTTTTGATCACTTGGTTTTGACAGGAGACCCAGGTGGCCCTACAGCAACAGTCCAGTGCAAAACAAAGCTTGGAGCAGCAGACCAAGAAGCTCTGTCAGGTCTGCGAGCCTGCTGATGCCCAGCTCCTCCGCAACAGAGTGGAAAGCTGTCTGCAGCCTTACGTGGAAGCCCTCCACTTAACTGAGCTACAGTCAGAGTGCCTGGAAAGGCTGGAGGCTTTTTTACAGACCCACAGCGTGGCAGCTGGAGTGTTGCGTGGCCTGAGACAGACTGTGGAGAGTGCTGGGAGCTGGGATCGTGGAAGAGTGGAGGAGCTTCAGCAGGAGCTGGCCACTATTGTTCCAGATATAAGTCAGCTCGAGTCTCTTGCCGTCAATCTGGACAGCAGTCTATGCAAAGGTCATCTCCACATTAGTGCTGAAGATGGTTCTCGTAAGTCATGCCGCATGCTGGCAGATTCCCTCAGTGCTGAGTTGGACGCAGTGAGGAACTTGCTCGGTTCTAAGCAAAGTGAAGCAGAAGCCTTGGGTGTTCTGTGGACTTCATTTCGGCAGCGGAAAGAGCAGCTGCTCAAAGCTGTGGAGGACATTGAGGAGAAAGCTGACCACCAGGCCCTCAAAGAGTCCAGCCTGCATGGTCTACAGCAGAGGTAAAGTACAATGAGGTTTAATTTAGTTTCAGCTAGATTATTAAAATATTTTAATCTAAAAGAACTGGTACAATTTAGAAAAACAGCTGCAGTAACATGTTATCCCTTTGTTAGACTTCGGTTTTTTAACCAGTTAGAAGATGAGCTCCAGTCTCACCAGCATGAAGAGCAGTGGCTGAGGGAGAAGGGCAACCAGCTGGCCCAGAAGGATGCAGAGCTGGCCGGAGAAGTGTTGAGGGAAATCAGCCTACTGGAGACGACATGGGAGGACACCAAAAAGCTCATCACAGAGAGGTACGGCAACAATGCAAAAACATTTTAGCTTGTTTTTATTTTTTTTATTGAAAGGACAATGATGTAAATTTTCAGGCATGTGTTAGTTAATGCTATGTTTGTTTGTTTTTTACATCAGACAGGAACAGTGTAATGTCCTTTCTGAGCTAATGAGAGAGTACCAAGTCTTGAAAACCACCATCAGCAGTGTTACTGACAGCTCTGAACCTCTGATGGAGATAAGATCTGTTCTGAAGGATCACGAAGAAGCCAAGAGGTCACTAACTAAGGTCTGTCAAAAAATGCAAAACCAGTCATCACTCAAACCAAAAAATATATATATTTTTAAAATTCTTAGTTTGTACTTCATGTTTGGTCTTCTGTACATTAAAACGGTTTGCTGCATTTGTTCTCTTTGTAGCATGAATCGGTAAAGGCAGAGATCACTGGCAAGCAGCATGAATTAGATCAGTTTTCTGGAAAAGGAAAACAGCTGGTTGTTGAGCTGAAGAAGATCCCAGAGTGTGACAGTGAACTGATAAAGAAGGACACTGAAACAACTGTTGATCAGTGGCTAGATGTAAGTTTCATTTTAAAATTTGTTTTAAGTTAGGATTAATCAATAAAATATGTTAATATTTTTAAATTAACATGAAATTAAAGCAAATAATGTATCTAGATTGGGTTCTTTCAATGACCATTATTATATTTTAGCAGCTAGCACAATTTTTGCCACACTTCCTTCAACAAATCAAAACAAAATAAACATTATACATTTTATACATACAAAATTAAAAAGACTGGACTGCACAGAGTTTTTAAATCTGTATTATTCGTTTCAGTATTTAAGTCTAAAATGAATGATAAAAACTCAATGCAGGAGGTGCAACAGACAGCCAGCTTTTATCAACTGGTTTAATCTATTTTTAGATGTCCGAGAGAATAGATGACAACATTGATCGCCTGCGACAGAGTTTGGGTCTGTGGGATGACGTGCGTAAAATAAACGAGGACATTGAGAGCTGGATGAGCAGCTGTGCAATTGAACTGAATGAAAGCCTGAGCAACTTCAGCAACAGTCAGAAAGTGTCTGCTAGGCTCTCAATGCTGCAGGTACTGAAACAATTAGATGTCTTAGAAGATGTAGTGTGCATAATGGTTTTTCTTTCTCTGCCTGGTTAGTTCATATAAAATGTTCATGCTATAATAAGTGTTGAAAATACACATTTTACCAAGAAAAATGGGAAAATGTCTCTGGAGAGGCTGTAATAGGTGTTTTCTAATATGATTCATTTACAGGCAGAAATAATCGAGAAGGAGCAAAAAATTGAAATTCTGCAAAGTAAAGTGTCAGAGCTGAAGAAGTGCAGTCAAAGTCAAGAGACTCCTGCTAAATTACAGGTACTGATGGGTATAATCTGTGTTTTGTTTTTATGAATGCGTTTTGCAACAAATATTTAATTTGCCATCACAGGCCAACAAAAACAAAAGGTATTCTAACCTTCACCACCAGTTTATGACACCATAAACTTATTTTGAACTTGTTTCAGGTGCTGGAGAATGACCTGCGGAAGAAGATCAACACTGTTCAGATGCTACATGAACAAGTCAGAGGAAACCTCACTGACTTCAGTTCTCAACGCAAACAACTGGAAGACTACATCTCACAGATGTCTGCGTGGCTCAGAAGCATGGAGGAGTCCATGGTGTCTTCTCCAACAGGCTCAGATCCTGAGGATATCTGCAGAGTGAAGGTGAAACTCGAATAGCAAAAATTTAAAGCTTGTATCATGCATTAGATGAAAACTCTGCAAACAGATGTCACAAAGCACAGTGATCATTATGTTTTTTAATATGTTTGATAGGACCTTCAGAAGGAGCTCCAAAACCAGCAGGGGAGTATCGATTCCACCAGGGAGAGCCTCAACAACCTGTGTAGAAAATATCCCTCAGAGGAACTGGCTGGTTTGGGCTCATCTCTCACTGACCTCATTAAGACTTATGAGTCTGTGAACCAGCTTTCTGCAAGGACACTCAGCTCATTGCAAAACGGTCTTCAGCAACAGTTCAGTGGTAAGAAGTCTCCCTGAAGAAGAATGTAATTATAATCGATTTTAAAAACAAGGCTAATTGTAAAATCCTTCCTTTTTTTGGAAGAACACTTCAGTTTTTATATACCGGTACTCATTGATCTTTCTATTTTCAGATCTTGTCCAGGAGTTTCATCGCTGGCTTTCAGAACAAAGAGAGATAGTAAAAGAATGCTCTGATCGATCAGGAGACACACAAATTGTAGAACGTAAACTACAGAAACTCAAGGTAAAGCTAGCTGTAAATCTAAGTAAATACATTTGTTGGAGTCAGAGAAAACATATTGGTAAAATGAAATTTGACGATTTCTTGAATGAGTTGAAAATGCAAAACTTTAAGGTGATGTGGATTATCTCTCAGGGTGCCATGGATCGAGTGGAAGAGGGTGAGATGCGACTCACTCAAGTCTGTGAAGAGGGAGAGAAGCTACTTCTTCATCTTCCTAAAGGTAGTGCTGGCCAGGTTCAGCAGCACTTGTCATCCATCCAGCAAGATTGGGACGGCTTTGTGGAGCAGTGCAGACAGAACCAGCAGATCCTCGAGGACAGCGCATCCCTCATGAAGGGGTAAAAGACTTACACAAGCTGATTTTATAGCACTTTCTATAAGCACATGAAGACATTGAACCTTTTCTAGGTTTGAGGGTCGCCTCAAGAAGCTCAGGTGGTGGTTGGAACACATGGAAAACAGAATGACCACAGATCTGCTTGAAGCCAAACAGCGTGGTCATGAAAAAGCTGTGCTTGATCAAGTGGAGGAATACCTGCAGGAAGTACTTAAAGAGAGGTGCTTATTTACTAGAGATTAACTCTTGAGTTCTCCTTCTTTCTAAATGCATCTAAAAGTATTTTTAATAATTATACCCAATGGCTGCCCTTAAAAACTTATCTGATGTAATTGTTCTTATTTACATACAGGGATTCATTTGAGCGTCTCTGTCAGGAGGGACAGGCTCTGAATGAAGGTGGACGAGGGGATGGGAGTGAGACCAGAGTTTCAGCTCAGCTGCAGTCACAGCACCAGACCCTGCTGAGGCGTGTGAAGGAGAGGCTGCACAGCTGCCAGCTCACTTTACAGGAGCAACAAGCCTTTGAAGAGACACTGCAGACCACCTGGGCCTGGCTTAATGGTGTCCAGGAGCGTCTGGCTTCTCTTAACAGCACTGTTGGCAACAAGGAAACCCTAGAAAAAAGACTTGGCCTTGTACAGGTTAGTGACTAATCCCCTGCTTTGCACTTTTTTGAGTCTGCACTCATTTTGAAGCACATAAACGGTGTCATAGTGGGATAATATTTTATTTTTGCTCTTTTCCCAAAGGATATTCTGCTAATGAAAGGTGAGGGGGAAGTGAAGCTCAACATGACAGTAGGAAAAGGAGAACAAGTTCTGAAACACAGCAGAATCAAAGGGCAGGAGACCATTTGTTCACAGCTCCAAAACCTAAAGGATGCATGGGCCAACATGCTAATGACTGCTATGAGTTGCCACAGGTAGGAAATGTCCTCTTCCATCCTGCAGCAAAACTCTTGTCCTAGGCACAGAAAGCTGTTAACGTTAATAGCAGTTTGTAATCCAAGGTAGCTTACATTTATTGGATCATGCATATTACTACATTATTTATTAATATTTTTCCATTATTTATAGTCGTCTGGAGTGGACTGTGACCCAGTGGACCAGCTTCCAAGAGAATAAGAGCCAGCTGCAGCAGTGGATGGAGTCAGTGGAGCAGGAAATGGGGATGACTCTGCCTCAGCAACCGGGCCTCAAAGAGAAGTGTGCCTTACTCGAGCGACTGAGGGCCATTCAAGCTGATGTGGACACTCATGCTGCAGCTCTATCGCGCCTTACGGAGAAAGCTGTGGAGATGCATGAGAAAACTGGTGACCAGACATTTGGACCAGAGTCTAGGGCTGAGCTCAATGCACACTTTGCTGATATATCAGCTGTTGTGAAGGTAATCTGATGCTAATTTGTCAGAGCGACAAGATAAATAAGAAAAAATGAAAACAGAAGTAGGGAAGGGACAGAATAGGGATCAATACACAGAACGTTTTTTTTTTTTTGACAACATGGTCATTGTTATTAGTCAGTTAATAAATTACTTACTTAAGTTACTTACTTACTTACTTACTAAATGTAAACACCAATCCTGTTTACCCTAACAAGGATGAGGACCACAGCATACAATGGAATAGTCACCAATAAGTGACTCTTTCATGTAGTAATAAAGTGTGTGTACCCATATATTCTGTTGTATTTACATTGTGTTTCTGCTCCACAGGGTAAAGTGCAGTCCATGCAGAAGATTGTGTCTGAGCATGAGCAGTACCTCGATGCTGTGAGAGACTTTAATGACTGGCTGGTCTCAGCAAAAGAGGAGCTTCAGCGGTGGTCAGACTTGTCAGGAGACTCCATGAACATCAAAAGAAAGCTCTCCAAAGTGCAGGTATGGAAAGAGCAACATGTTAACAAAAATTTTATATTGACTCTCAGATCCTTCTTTTCCATTCTTCTCAATCAAAACTGGATTAAAAAAAACCAAGATATTTCTAACACATGTGAAATCTGTTTTCTGGTGCCTTCATGTTTTTGCAGGAGTTGCTTGACTCTAAGCAGAGAGGCAGAGAAAGGCTGAGCCGCGTTCAGAGATGTGGGGCGGTGGCTCGAGACTACACCAGCTCAGGGGGGTATGAGGCCTTGGAGCGAGAGGAAGCAGCCCTCCTGTCGTCCTGGGAGCAGTGGGAACGTGGAGCGCTACAGACACGTGCCAGCCTGGAGACGGCGCTCTCACAGATCTCAAGTTCAGAACAGGAGTTCAGTAGCCTGTCAGCACAGCTGGAGCAGGATCTGCAGGACTTCAGCCGTCAGCTAAAGGACTGTCGAATACGACTGGCTCAAGCAGAGGGGAAGAATGATGGAGAGGAAGCTGTTAAAGGATGGGAGATAGCAAAGGTAGCCCATGCTTTTTATTCAATTTTTTGTTTAAAAACATTTAACAACAACGATCTACATAGGTTAAAACTGTGTGCTGATTGTAAAGTAATACAAATTCAAAATTAATAGCAACATTTTACCACATTTAGTTTCAAATATTTAGAATAAAATCTAACTATGTAAGAGTTAAATCAAAATATTTAGAATCAAATCTAAATGTATAATGTTTATTTTAAATGTTAAATTTAAATACAGATGTGGCAGTTTTAAACAAAATATTTAGCTAATTTGAAAAATTGGCATCTCCGGGTCGGGAGAGAGGTCCTGCCCCAGGTGGAGGAGTTCAAGTATCTCGGGGTCTTGTTCACGAGTGAGGGAAGGAGGGAGCGGGAAATCAACAGGCTGATTGGGGCAACGTCTGCAGTGATGCGGACGCTGAACCGATCGGTTGTGGTGAAGAAGGAGCTGAGCCAGAAAGCAAGGCTCTCGATTTAGCGGTCGATCTACTTCCCAGTCCTCAACTATGGTCATGAGCTCTGGGTAATGACCGAAAGAACGAGATCGCTGATTCAAGCGGCCGAAATGAGTTTCCTTCGCAGGGTGGCCGGGCTCAGCCTTAGAGATAGGGTGAGGAGCTCGGACATCCAATAGGGACTCTGAGTAGAGTCGCTGCTCCTCCACATCGAAAGGAGCCAGTTGAGGTGGTTTGGGCATCTGGTCAGGATGCCTCCTGGACGCCTCCCTCGGTAGGTGTTCTGGGCATGTCCTGCCGGCAGGAGGCCACCGGGTCGACCCAGGGCAAGCTGGAGGAAAATACATCTTTAGGTTTACCAGGGAACGCCTGGGTGTCCCAGCTGAGGAGCTGGTGGACTTAGCCAGAGAGAGGATGGCCTGGGATGCCCGACTTGGGATGCTGCCCGCGCAACCCAGACCCAGATAAGCGGAGGAAGGCGAGGCGAGGCCAATATGGACTGATAAAACTGATGTAGCCACAGGGGTGAAGAAACCTCCTGTATCTTATAACCCCTTTGGTGGTTGAGTTATGTATGTTTGTTTAAGCATGGACCATTTATAAATGTGCAGGGAGAGCCTAAACAGAAACACTAATAAATGATCCTGGACTAAACAAACTCCCACAATTGTACCATTCAAAAGAACTCTGAGATGTTGCATAAAGAGTTGCTTCACCCTGCTTTTATTTTGGTAGTTACTTCCATTTAAAGGCAGTTAGATGTAAACTAAAAAAATTGAAATTATATGTAAAATCATTTATTATGGTTTTGTGGCTGTTCTGACTTCTAATGTGTTTCCCTTGCAGGAAACTTTGGAGGAACTTGTCAAAGCTGAGACCATGTCTGATCGTCTGAAGACTCAACTCAATGATTTGTGTCGATTCTCCAGAGAAATGGGCACCCAGTCAGAGAGAGTGTCTGCTCTCATTAAGGATTATAACAGGTCAGAAAATGAAAATGAACAAATATGGTAACCAGTGTGCCTTAGTGAATACTATCGTATGTGTCAAACAGTTAAGATTGTTTGGGGAATATTCATTCAGATAACAGCTATTTGCAAATTACACAATAAAAGAAAAACATTTTCTTATTCTTTTTTTCTGTCAGTCTGAGTCTTCAAGCTACCAGAGAGTGCCAGAGCAAAGAGAAGGTGCTGGAACAGGGGTGTCGTTCAGCTTTCAGAGAATTCCAGCATTGGTTGGTCAATGCCAAGATTAACACGGCCAAGTGCTTTGATGCTCCTCAAAATCTCACGGAGGCATCGTCTAGTTTGCAGAAAATTCAGGTAAAACTTATTCATTTGTCACATAACATTCAGAAATTCGTTCTGGTAGAAAACAATGATAAACTGATGATTACATCTTTAAAACACCTGTGTGTAGGGTTGCCACATTTTGTGCGGAAAAATAAAGGGCGCCTACGTCAGCTGGCCCTTGCTCCAGGCTGGTTCCCACGGCAGGATTTTCAAATTGTCGGCCGATTTTTAAATCATAAGAGACCGCACACATGCCGAGAAATTTTCCTTTAAAAATCTCGGACACTGACCATCCTGATCCTACAGTGTGTGGTGGGATCACACACAAACCGATTTCAAACCGAACATTCCCAGATCAGACGTGAAATCTCGCAGAACTTCACGAGATCAAACGTGACATCGGATTAAACAAAAATGAACGTTTTTATTTTTATTAAAAACAATGAACGGGAGGTGTTTTGGGCACGTCCTGCTGGCAGGAGACCCCCGGGTCGACCGAATCTGGAGGAAATACATCTCCAGGTTGACCGGGGAACGCCTGGGTGTCCCAGCTGAAGAGCTGGCAGACTTGGCCGGGGAGAGGATGGTCTGGGATGCCCGGCTGCCCCCGCGACCCGGACCCGGATAAGGGGAGGAAGGCGAGGTGAGGACAATGAACTTGTGACAGTTTTTCAAAATCCGAGCAGCTGTTTTGATGAGAGATTCATTTCTCTCCACACAGCGGAGTCTGTCAACTCGCTCTCTGATTGGCTACACGTCAATCCCCACAGGTAGATTCTCAGGGGTCACCACACGCTGCGATATCGGGTCTAGACAATCCAACATGTTCGATTTCACAGATTTGCAATCGGAGCGGTTCTGACGGCGTTCCGAGCGGACCAGAGCGCTCTTAACCGACCACACACAAGAGGATTATCTAATAAGATTATCTTTAGCGATCAGGCACGTCTTTAAGATTGTTGGAGGAGGAGAATCGGGGCAAAAATCGGGTTAAAAATCCTGCCGTGTTAGAACGTGATGCATGTGAGCCCTATTGTTTAGGAGCTATACCGTTATCTCCCCAGATCATTGACAAATCTTTATATAATGGTAACGTAGTAATCCATAATACTATACACATTCTAAAACAGATCAAATTGCATTTTAAGTTGAAGTCTTTATCTCTTATTATTCCAATTGCAGATAACCCATCTTTTAAACCATCCATGTTGGATAGTAGATTTAGATCTTGGAGACAAATGGGTATATGTACTATTAGTGACTTATATCTGGAAGGTGTTTTTACTTCATTCAGGCAGTTACAAGAGAAATACTGTACAAGCTCCTAGGGAGGGACTTCTTTAGGTATTTACAGATTAGAGATTATGTTAAAAAATATGTGCAAAATTTTGAGTTTTTTAATGATTCCTTTCTTGATAAATGCCTCCAATTTTTACCTTGTACTGAGAAATTAATTTCTCGTATCTATGAAATTTTGACGTCAATGAATTTAGTAGATTCATCTTCTGTGAAATCTAAATGGGAGAAAGAGTTGGGTATAACAATCACTGATGTCCAGTGGGAACTAGGCTTGGAAAATGTTCATAAATGCTCACACGTTGCTAGACACAGCTTGATTCAGTTCAAAATATTACATCGTCTGCACTTTTCTAGGGAAAGACTGCATAAGATCTACCCTGATGTCTCCCCTGTTTGCCTGAAATGCTCTCTGACTGAAGACGCCCTAGCCCACAGCTTTGTTTTATGTTCTACGGTTCAAAATTACTGGTTCGAGATTTTTGATTTAATATCTCAAATTATCCATGTTCAGGGGAAACCAGACCCTCTAACAATTATCTTGGGAAACTCTGATGTTATTATAAGATTAGGTAGGGCAAACCAGTGTTTTATTTCCTATTGTATTATCATTGCAAAGAAACTTCTCCTTAATCATTGGAAGAAAGAGGATGCTCCCCCCTCGAAACTTTGGTTTAATGATCTTATAAATACATTGCATCTTGAAAGAATTTGATACACTCTGTCTGAAAAACTTTCCTCTTTTTATGAAATTTGGGCACCTCTCGCTATATTTTTACAGAAGTAGCTAGTAATTAATGGCTTCTCATGGTGTATTATTTACAATGAGGCATGGTGGGTAGTTGGGACTTGGCGGGGTTGTTTGTGGGAGGTCATTGGATGTGTTTATTGGGTAATTATGTTTAATTTTAAATTTCTTGCTTGTTATTATTTTATGTTTGTTTTTATTTTGGTTGTTTTGTATATATAAAAAGAGCGTTTCCCATCAATATTGTAAACTTTAATGAGATTTAATTGTATAAATCGCTCAATAAATATATCATGGAGAAAAAATCCTGCCGCATGAACTGGCCTGCGGGTCACCACCACCACATGCAAAGTGACGTAAATTATAACTTAAATCAAGGTCTCAAGAGAGTATTACTGTTCAAACCTAATACTGGAAATGTGTTTTACCAAAAGAAAAATGGTACAAAAATTTAAAACAGATAATCAAAGTACCTTTATCTCAAGTCTTAATGGATGATAAACTTAAATTAAACTAAATAAATCAAAATTCCAGGAGTACATTATTATTATTATTATTATTATTATTATTATTATTATTATTATTATTATTATTATTATATTGTTGTTGTTATTGGTGGTAGTAGTAGTGTAGTTTGTGTCCACAGTGAGGTCTCCTATAGCTCAGATTGTGTTTACCTGTGAGATAAACCTGAGTTAACTCAGCTGCTGAATGGGTGAGACCTAATAAATAAAATGCAATCATTTTAAGAATGATGTGAACACAGGTTTAGGCAAAAATGTTAGCCAATATTATATTGGTCAGATGTGCCACATACATTTAAAAACATTTAACATGTTTCCATTTTTGTTTTATGCCTACATTTCTATTGTCAACTCTCTGTGTAATGGTAAAGCACCTTGTGATTTATATTTGGAAGGAGCTAGAGAAATAAAACGTCATCTTATCTTTCTATTAATTAATTAATTTTATTTTTATTCAGCTAATTTTATAGTTTTACCTTTTGGTAATGCATTAGTATATAAAGCTATAATGTACCATAATTGGGGCAGCGTTTAGCTCAGTTGGTAGAGTGGCCTGTCTGGTAACCAGAGGGTCGCCAGTTCAATCCCCAGCTCCAGCTGGGTTAGATTGTCGTTGTGTCCTTGGGCAAGACACTTCACCCAACTTGCCTGTGTGACTGTGTGTGAATGTTGGTGGTGGTCAGAAGGGCTGATGGTGCAGAATGGTAGCCTCGCCTCTGTCAGACTGCCCCAGGGCAGCTGTGACCACAGACGTCTGTCGTAGTTTACCACCACCGGTCTAAATGTGTGCGTGAAAGAATAATGGAGCTTCTGTCAAAGCACTTTGGATGTCTAGAAAGGCGCTATATAAATCCATTATAATAATAATAATAATAATAATAATAATAATAATAATAATGCATCAGTTTTATTTAGCATATATTTATATATAATAATAATGCATCCTTTTTGATTAATTTCATTACAGGGACTATATTTTGACTTGTGTATTAAATAGATGCTTATGTAACTAACATTAATAAACTTACTTAAACAAATAACATCATTATTCAGACTCGCATTACTCTGAGGTCAGATTTAAATAGAATACTGGTCCCTTGTAAGATGTTATGGAAAAAAGGCAAAAGGCAGGTTGAGGTAGTGCAGTGTGCTTATTTATTTCACATTAGAGTAATCTGATTACTCTGGCTGTTAGGTGTTCATCAGAGAGACAGCCTGGGGGAAGAAACTCTCTGGTGGCTGGTTTTTGTAAAAAGTGCTCTGTAGCGTTGGTTAAAGTTTGCATACAGGGTGTGTGGGGTCTGCAGAGATAATAGGTGCTCTTTTCCTGACTCTAGACCTGTACAAGTCTAGGATGGAGGGAAGGTCAGTCCTGATGATCCTCTTTGCAGACCTCACCCTCCTCTGTTTATGATTGGCTCAGGTCCTAAATAGCTTACCCATTAATGCCGTAGACCACAATGGCTTGATCCAACATCAGTGTTTTCATTTTAAACATGGACAACAAGATGATGCTGCATTCAGGAGGACAATTCAGAAATGCAGGACAAACCCTGTCCTGTGTTGTTTTGGGATTCACAATTCAATAAACAAATACGGGACAATGTGATAAACTGGCGATAGTGTACCCTGCCTCTTGCTTGGTGACTGCTGGAGGTAGACATCAGTTCCCTGTGACCCTTAGTGGATAAAGCGGTTAGGAAAATGGATGAATGGAAAATGTGGCAACCCTACCTGTGTTTGCTCTTCTTTATGGCACAAAAGTAGCTACTATCATCAACCTACCCATTGTAGATTAAAAGTTTTATTATTAGATGTGAGAGTTTTGACCTCTCTTTATTTCTTTTCCTCTCAGGAGTTTC
The DNA here is from genome assembly GCA_006937965.1 of Callopanchax toddi. Classification (NCBI taxonomy): domain Eukaryota; kingdom Metazoa; phylum Chordata; class Actinopteri; order Cyprinodontiformes; family Nothobranchiidae; genus Callopanchax; species Callopanchax toddi. The sequence continues at coordinate 722,802 of SSNR01000101.1, read as the reverse complement.
TGAGTGACAAAGAACAAGGTCAGTCGAAGCTAAGTGCTGTGGTGGTGAATGGTGAGCTCTTCTGCAGCATCGCAGCCAAAGATAAAACTGATGCAGTTCGAGGAAAAATGACCACTACCAGAGAAGACTGGAAAAACATCATGTCAAATCTGCACAACAGAGAGACAAGTCTGCAGGTGAGCAATAAATGACTCCTGGAAATAATTTCTGAATTGTATTTACATTTTTATATCAAGGGCATATCTCATCATCCCTCATTTTGTTTCAGAATCTAATTTCTCAGATGAAGGATTTTGAGGCAAGTGCAGAGCCTCTTCAGGACTGTCTGAATGCCACAGAGCTGACTGTACAGGAGAGCAGCACAAGACTTCATGATCTCACAGCTAAGAAACAGGAGCTTCACAAACTTCAGGTACTGATCTCTAAAGTCCACCAGGCTTGGAATGAAAGTGATGGTGTTTAGGTTCAACAGCCACTCACTGTTTGAGTGTAAACCTCAATACTTTCATCGTTCCACCTCCTTAAACATTTATCAGTTTCAGGAGTTCATCATGGAGTCACAGCCAAGCGATTATGCTTTGCTTTCTGATTCTCTTTGCTAATTTCATGTCTGCTTATAGTTACTTAGGGTTTTTTTTATTTAAAACAAAGCTTGTGGAATATTTGTTTTAAAATGCTTCTGACTATTTCCTAAAAGCTTGACCACATGTCATGTCCAGCAGCTTTACTGAAGCCAAATCTCTCATTTGCTTTTGTTTTTGTCACGTTCCCATCTCTAACAACCTGCTCTGTGTCTGAATGTAAGTGTCCTGTATATCTGTGTGTTTCGGCTCGCATGCCTCTTTGATAACCTGCTTGTGCTCTTCCAGTCTGTGCTTGAGGAGTTGGCCTCTCATGAGGTTCAGCTGAACAAGCTAAAAGAGAAGGCCCAGCTGTTGTTGGATGAACACTCGGCTGGAAAGGGTTTTGTTCACCGTGTCTCGCAGCTCTCTGCTCAGTACCTAGCTTTAACCAACCTGACCAAGGTAAATAATGCCTACCTCTCTGCCTGTGCTCTGGGGCTTTTGTGGGGGGTTAGCTGGAGAGGAGAGGGAGGCATTAGACTGGACAGAGCTCTGATTAACATTATTTTACAGATGGCATGCTCTAAAGGTAATAACTCGTCATTATTAACTAAATTTCTTGAATTTTTTCATTTTAACAACTTAGAAATCAAATAATTTGCATTTTCAAATCTTGACCAATTTACTGTGGATTTTATCTTCACATCATTATCTGGATTTGTTATAATTTTGTCTGGGTTTTGTTATTTGGTCTGCAGGAGAAGACATCTCGGATCGATCGAATTGTCACTGAGCACCAGCTTTTCTCCCAAGGGCTAAAGGAGCTGCAGAGCTGGGTGGTGGACACCAGCCACATGCTGCAGACCTACAGCACCCCCACTGCTGACAAAAATGTTCTCGATAGCCGGATGATCAAACTGGAGGTATGCAAAGTCAGTAAAAAACAAACAAACATTAAAAATGTGTTGTATTAAGTGCATATGGATGGTTTTCTGCACCAGGCTTTGCTGACTGCTCGCCAAGAGAAGGAGATCCAGCTGAAGATGCTGATCACAAGAGGAGAATCAGTTCAGAGGAACACCTCAGCTGATGGAGTTCCTTTAATCCAAAACCAGATACAGGACCTGAAGGACTCCTGGGACGCTTTGCTCTCTGCTGCTATTTTGTGCAAAAGGTTTCTTCTTTTCATCAACAGTTACCAACACCTGATCACTGTCCACAAACTAACTGTAACCACCATTGTTTGCTCTGCTGTGTAAACCCATCAGTCAGCTGGAAGGCTCTCTGTCCCAGTGGACGAGTTACCAGGAGGACGTTCATCAGTTTGTGGCCTGGATTGAGCGGGTAGAGGAGGGTCTGGATCTCACTGAAAAACAGTTCCCAGAAATGAGAGATAAAACTGCTAATCTAAGCAAAGCAAAGGTACTTCAATATTCTTTTTTATGTTGCAGATTTTTTTATTGTGATATTATTAATATTTAATGCATTCAGGTTTGAATTGGATCAATGTTGATTGATAGTTTTCCTTTTTGTTTCAGCTGCTGTATGAGGAAGTGCTGAGTCACAACACTCTGCTGGACACCATTACTGCAAAAAGTGCTGGCATCACTGAGAATTATGTCACTCAGCTAGAGCTGCAAGAACTTCAGGAGCGTTATAACACTGTCAAAGACAATGCTATGGTAACAATAATAAACTTTCTTTTATTAATAATAATAATAATAATAAAAAACTTTATTTATAAAGCACCTTTCATACAAATAAAAATTGTAACACAAGGTGCTTTACAAGTTAAAATGACCACATAAACCGCGTTCCCATCCGTCCCCCACAAAGAGCACAAACAGACAGATTGTTACTGACATCAACAATATGATATCATTAACGTGTTTAAGTTTATACGTTTTGCCTTAATCTGCCAAAATTATGACTTTTAACAGCAAAACGTCACAAAAAACAATGCATTCTGTAAAAATTATTTCCCTAAAATCAACAATTATATGTAAATAGTACATTTTATTATGTTTATTATATTTTTAAATATCATATAGTTAAGAATATGATGTTAATTTAAGAGCAGGTCCAGGAAAATAACCACACATTGGCTAAAACTGTATGTTTTTGCAGTACGAACGTATCCAATCAAAGAGAGCATGTTTTGAATTAAGAGCCTAACATACCTCAAAGAAATGCTATACATCCTCCTTTCCTTCCAGTTTTATTCTAAGATCATTTTATGTTGAGAAATCATGAGTTAGATCCATTTTTGCCAAAAATTGAAAATAATGCAATGCACAATCCCATGTAATATCACAAGATTTCAGGTGATCTGTTAGCACTGAGAAGATTTTGTGAAGGACTTTCACCTACTACCACATCAAGTTTTAGCTCAATATCTATAAAACGGTTATAGACATTTTTGTTTCCTAATTAGCTGTGGCAGACATCTTCTGTCAGGCTGATTCCAAGAATTTAGAAAATTAGTTGTAACTTTCATGAACCTTTTAACTTCCAATCAAAGAGAAAAAGCGCTTTTTTTTTTTTTGCAAGTCTAAATAATTTGGAGCAAAAAGGGTTTTAGTTTAATGTAATGTAGTAATAATGTGAAAAACAATATTATTAATATTAAGGTACCAATGTAAAGTAGGAATGTTACCTTTTTGTTCAGACACGCTCACTTTTTAAATAACTTTTTTCTACTTTGGTAGTTTTTAAAAAAAAAAGTAATTTCAGTTGATGTTTAAATATGTACAGGGACAAAAATTAATCCACCAAATGACTGACCTGCCAGTTAAAGGGTTAAAATCTGTCCAGTGGTTCATGACATTTTGCTAAACTACAGACAAATGAGTAAACATCACCCACTTTTTTGCTTTTTGGTGGCAGGAATAAGCTTTAATCTGATTCTGTGATGTTCCTCAGAGGTCAGTCGGCAAAGCGGAAGATCTGGTGAAAGCTCACAGGGAGTATCAACAGGACCTTCATGCCTTTGAGGAGTGGCTGGAGCAAGAGCAAGAAAAGCTTGGCTGCTACACCCAGCTGGAGGGGGATGTTGACATGCTGGAAAACACGATCCAAAAGCTGCAGGTCTGAATAGAAATTATTAATTTATTATTGTGGCTGTTAGTGAGCATTAAATGACATAATAACAATATTATTTTATATCAAGATGTTGCATTTAATTCAAATGTTACCTCCAAAATTTATTGAGTGCTTAACCACATTTTTGTGTCCTTACAGGAGCTGCAGCTGCACTGCACAGAGGGCCAGGCTTTACTGAACACCCTGCTA